>CM060844.1:85617128-86079628 GCA_030762175.1 Metallyticus violacea
GAAACGAGGATCTTGAGAACACCTGCGTTTGGCAATGGAGCCCCTTTAAGTTAAGAAAGCGACGCCACCACAATTGAAAATGAATATAAAAAGGAAGGAATCCAAGCATTTTGACATTCTCACAATGGGGCACTCAGTTTTGGCAGTGCAGATTCTCATTCGCTTGCTCCGCACATACGCGGCGAAGAAAGCAAACGCGTTCATTCTTCTGAAGTCTCATCTCGCTTGCTTCAGTTTCGCTCGTAGTCATCTCTACAGCTTCACCGGGCAGTTCACAGATTCTCAGATGAGCAGATCTCGTCTTAATTCGCAGTTGGACTGTTACAGTCGTTCTCAGTCAATTACTCAGTTTGCAGCTATCAGCTTTGCTTCTTCCTCCAGTGCACATCAACCTAAGTCTCCTGTTCCAGACAGACACACATCGAGCAGTACGACAGAGAGTATTGACCAAATAAAACCATTAAAATGTCTACTAATTTGCGACCAATCCTTTCCAATACGTGATCAGGCACAAAACAGCAGAATTAGGCCTCTGTGTCGACGATAACCATTTCATGTTTTTTGCGCCCAACTTGGGGCCACAACATCGATGATTCCACACCACACACCTCAACTCGTTCCATCATTGTTAAGTGGAAAACCTTTCAAATTGCGCTCTTGTAACAAACCCAACTTAAAACGAATTGTAAATAAAGTTCGTGTAAGGAGAGAAAAGTTAATAAAATATTTATAATAATTGTTGGTACCGGTATAACAAAAGCAGGAATGACTCATGTTGTTACATAGATAGCAGGATAAAAGGGGAATATGAGACATAACCTCAAATATTCAAGATACATGTGAGTAACCAGCAGGAGCCATAGAAATGAGCGTTAAGAGTGGCATTGTTTGTCTTCTTTTGTGCAGCAGCTCCACACAACATTTTATTATGTGTATCTACTGTTATTTCCGGTATGAACAATATACATATTAATAACTTCAGTTTACGTGACAATGATGCGGGGAAAAACCGCACAGATGAGGACATCGCTTCCGGCAATCGTTTCCCCACAGCATATTAAAGGACACAAAAACTGAAATGGGAACAGTTTCAACATGCACTTCTGGCGTACGAGCGTCCTGTTAGTGGCCTGCATTCTTAGTTACAGCTCATCACAGACTGGTAGGTAGATGTAGCTTTACATTAAAATACAATTGGGACTGATCAATAAATTATTTTTAATGTTTAATTAGATTTCCAGTTAGCGTCATTTTCATAGTGTACTATATAATTTATAACACCATTTTTGAAGTGGTCGATGAACGGAAACCTCTCCAGGTATTTACATGAATTATTATATTTAGAATCAATGTATCTAATATGTAATTATTTTCACATTTAGGTTTGCGTATGTTATATATTTTAATTCGAAATTCTTAAGAATAATTTACATTACAGTAATAATATGGACATGATATGTCTTTATTAAGATACTAAGGATTATTATATATTATATGCCGTTTGATTTTTTCTACGCAGCATCTTGACTTAGGTTTGAGATTCTGGAAGTACGGGTTCAAATTTCTTGTGGTTTCGGTGGACTGATGCTGAGTGTGGTGGGGAAATGGCCCTTTCTGAGTGGCTCGAATTCCTTGCAAGGGGTGCTCCATGTGAAAACATTATGGGCCCCGTCTATTTTCGTGTCTTACCGCTCCTGTATCCAGACCGCCCGGTGTGGCCGTCTCCTCATCCCTTCCTCCCGCAAATGTCCCTATTCAGGGCCTAGATACAAACGGCTAGCTCTTTACCACGGCTGAATTACCGAACGTTTCTCTACTCTCCCTACCAATCAAATCTAATGATTGTTTGTTGTCTGGATCTTATTCTACTAGTCCACACTTTAGGAAATTATCAACAATAAATTTTGAACAAATTAATAAACAATAATTTTTATTTTTAAGCTTATTTCATTTTACACATTTTTCTTTGTGGTAATTTTTATTTGCTAATACCAATTATATGTGCAAATCTGTAATATTTTTGTTCGGTTATTGATAATTTTTGTTAATTTCTTTTTCAAGCTCTGTTTACTCAAAAACAGTGTTTGAAATGGGCAATTATCTTTATTCTAATTTTATTATTTAAACATTTAAAAGCATTACTAAGAATTTGAATTTATGCTTCGGGTAGCTAACTTATGTTTTAAATAATATAAGTGAATTCTATTGCCCCAGTGGCATTTTAATTTGGTTATGAAAAAGCATAAATATTTCATGGGGATTTTTATGCGTTAAAAAGTTTTTTTTCATTTTCATTTGTTTAGTAAGCAAACAATGGAAGCAGTTCTTTCCTACGTCATATCAGGATAACTTCATAACTGACAATCCTGTTATCTCCCATCCTGAGAACTCGATAATACGCCATGCAAGAGAAGCTCGCAGAGGCAGAGAAGTAAGAATTAAAATATTTACATATAAATAAGTGTGTACAACATAATGCACATGCATACATCTTGATTTTAAATTTGAATGTTTTATATATATATATTGTTTTTTTTATGCGCCTTTATTGTTTTTTTTTATATCGCTTACACTTCTTTTAAAAGTTTCATTTCCTGCTTCTTTCTTATTTCTCTCTCTCTCTCTCTTTCTCTCTCTCTCTCTCTCCTTTATTTTTTACTCCCTCTTCATATTCTTTCTAAAGGTAGCTATGTATTTTTTAATATTTCTTATTTAATTTTGATAACATTTATTTTTAGTCTCTTTTACCTTTCTGAACCCATTTAAAATTGCATTCCTAAATTTTGTCAAGTTTAGGCCTTCCTCGTCTTCCTGTTATTTTTCGCATTTGTTCTGTTTCAATTGTTAGTTCTAAAACAGAAATCTGTTTTTTTAGGAACACTATAGCAATTTTATTCTCAGAAAATATTTTTTTACTACTACTACTGCTAAGGTACCACTTTATTTTGTTCCATTCCAAGTGCTATTACGCTTTCGTGAGTTTTTATAATGGGATGCAGTTTTAGAATTTGATATATTTGTTAATTATATTCGAACTATTGCATTTACACCCTTTATTTTCCTCTTGTTTAATTGGTATATTGATTTTTTAAAAATGTAACTTGTTTGTATATTTACAACAATTTTATACATATTGTTTCGGTTTCAATTATTTTGAAGACAATATACTCCAGGGTGCCAAAAAATGTATACACACTTTAACAGTATTTAATATATTTCAAAGTTGGACCGAAAAACAACAGTAATTTGTAGTATGATGTTCTGTAAACAAATGTGACTCACATTATGACACCATTGCTACGTGACAGGTAAATCAACAATGAACGAATGAAGCCAAGATTATCGTGTACGTATAATGTTCTGTAAACAGATGTGACTCACATTACGTTATGCTAGCGTTGCTACAACAAAATGGAGCTTAGATTATTGTTTGAAAAGCGGAAAGCTATTTTGAAGTATCCAAGGCACTGGATAGGACAAAGAGGTCCGATTGAGTTTCCACCGCGTTCTCCGGATCTAACTCCGTTAGACTTCTAACTATGGAGAACTCTTAAGGGTGTTGTATATCGCAACCGCCACGGGTGGCCGAGGTCGTTAAGGCACGGACTCGTGAGCGGGAGGTCTGGGTTCGAATACCACCAGGACCGTCCTCCCTGACTGAGATTTTTCCAGGTTTTCCTCAGTCCTCATAAATGGTAAATGCCGGGGAGGTACCCTAAACTTAGGCCTAGAATACTCCTTTCTTTCTCAGTGTATCATTTCATTTCATGTATCATCAGTGTTCATTGCCTGTGGTGCTTCTGTAGCAAAAACGGGCGTTAAACACCATTCATTCATTGTATATCGCGGAAAAACAGCAACACTGGCAGCTCTTCGGGAAGAAATTGAAATGGCATGTGCTGCAATCGCTGAGGACACTTTCGCAAACGTTGCTCAATCAATAGTTCAACGTACTCAGAAGTGTATCGATGCCGATGGTAGGCATTTTGAGCAACTGTTGTAACTGTAAAAGTCTAAGATGATTAGTGCTCACCATTTTCTGTTTGTGTGAGTTCAGTTTTGTTATGTTAACACAGTTTTTTATTTGCTTGAAGTGTGTATACATTTTTTGACACCCTCTGTATAAAGTGTACAACAGTTATAGCTTTGCTGGTTGATAGAGATAAGTTTTGTCCCTTGTACCGTAAGCTTAACTACCCAAGATAGTTTTGCAATATGGCGGCCGATGGCAAGGAGAAGATGAGTCCTTTATTTTCATTAAGATCAGTTAGTAACCAAGGTATTTACGTAAGAAATACAAGAATGATTCGATTTCGCAGGTGACATGTTCAGTTTCAGGAAACAGAATGCTTGTGTAGCAACGACCGTCCTTCTCTGAAGCGAGAGAGCCTTTGCAACGTTGTTCTAGGAAGTGAACTGCAAGAAGTAGCAGGGAAGGTGCATTCGCTTAATGGAATTACCTTGATGAAATTCAAGAAAACAAAACGCATAGTCGCTGTCACTGGCTGGCATATGCAAACACTGCGATCTTACAGTCAAACCTGCAACAGCAAATTCAACAGTTTACAGTTTCTGTAAATTTCATACTCTTCTCAATTGATTATTTTTCCTCAATTATTTATAGGTTACCTTTATGCAGTGTAATCTATATTTTCCTAATAACACAGTCAAATAAGTTTATTATTTTTTCGATGGTATCTCTGATATAGGTATATCTGAAAAGGAGCATAAATTATCGCAGATATGTAACGAATGTATTATCTTAAAAATGCTTTTGATGGATAAGTCCCAAATTAATTTATTCATTTATTTAAAGAGAAGCTGTTGTGGTGGCGAACTCCTAAGGAAGATTACCGAAGAAGATCAGCAGGATATTGAAGAATGCAGAGATAGCAACAAGAGGAGAATTGTAAGTTTTTAAAATGACAATTAAATAAAGTAACAAAATTTACATATGTAATGTTCAGAAATATTATTGTATATACAATGAGATTATTTGAATTAGAGGCCGCCTAAACGCGACTGTTTACTGTGGAAGTGCAGCTGCCTCAACCGAAAAACGGAGCTAGAGTGTTTATTATTATATTTTTTTTTACTAAAAGCATAATCTGGTACTGTATCTAAAACGGATATGAACTCTAACCTGTGTTATAAAAGATATTGAAAATGATGCCCCTCAGCGACAGTGCATTGCTGATATCTATACAGGAACTTGTTCTATTTCATTTAACTTTTCTTCCGTAAGAACTCGGCTGCTCAGAATATTTTTGACATTGAGAGATACTGTCTCGTAATTTCTCAAAAAGTTGGTTCAGTTTCTGTACCTGGAACACGTTTGCCATGATTTTTTTTTTTTTTTGTGTAAATTGCCTTTGCCACTTTTCTATGAGAATCCGCTTTTCACTTATGTATCATACTTACATTCAATGAAAGTACAGAGTCACACAAAAGCCTGCAACCACTCGCTGACAGTTCCTTCAAACTAATTACAAGTGGGTTCCTGAACATGCATCATAGACCTTCCTCTATATACGCGGTCCCTCTCTGCTGCCTTTTAACTCAAATAATATCACAGTCTAATGCTATATTTATATCATAATGCCCTAGATGTTTCATGAAATATTCTAGGGGAAGAATATCTTGTAATACTTTTCTTGTTTAATGAGTTTTTACGTTTTTCTTCTTGCCAAGATATAGTCTCAGTTTGATAGGCAAGTCGATGCAGTCAAATGTTGCATATCGGTTCTGTCTGTGTTCGATTTCATGCCCGATACTTTTATGCAGCGTACTACGTGGTTAAGAGAGTATTTCCCTCAATTGCAATGTATTTTAAGACTTCTCGATTATTTGATTACCAGTTATAATAATAGAATTGTTCTCACTTTTGTACAGCAAGTTAAAAATTGGAAACAAGATGAAAATGTAAACACTTCAGAGAACAAACATAAAATATAAGCTTTAGAAAAAAATTAGATTTGTGTAATAATTTTCAGAAGATTAAGGCAAGGAAAAGAACGTTCAAGGCGTAAACAGTAGTTACACTGGTTATGTGTCAATAATAATAATAATATGAATTCTTTCAAGAGTTACCTCAAAATTTAAAACGTTGTAAAAGTATCACTGTGTTGAGCATAAAATGGGGTTTACTTTCGTAGTACTACTAAAGGAATTTTAAATCACACTGTTAGTTCTACCTTGTCGGCCACAACTGGCCGAATGCTATTACGAAAAGCTCTCTCAAGGTCAGAGTACATAGAAATTCAAGAGAAGTAATCAATGATGTCTCTGTTGCTGAGTGCTTCACAGCTAGAACTATTTTAATAGTATTGATAGTGTTATTTAATGAGGAAGAGACTCCTACAAAACATCCTATTCTATACCAATATAAAATAGAATCAGTGTTAGCTCTCAAAGAAACAAACAAATGGCGAAGATATGATTTTACTTTGTTTGTGCTAGTAGAGATTCAAATTAACAATAACTGGCTGAAAAAAGTTTTCTGGACAGACAAGCCACACTTATTTATTAATGGTGGGGTTAATACACGACATCCAGACTTTAATTAAAGAATCATTGTATAGTACAGCTTCAATTCTCAAGACTTAGGCCTAAGGCCTGTTTCTGAAGGACCATATTAACTATTCACATTTAGCTATACTTAGCACCTACAGATGCCCGAAGGATAGGTGGTCCCATTCTGCAAATACCATAGTGGGATGTAAGGTATTACTTGGATGTGAAAGGGTTGGTAATTTTGTACAGTGATCTCTTTTTCCATTTATGTAATTCTTTAACTTACGAAATCAACGAATTTAAGTCCCTCCGGAGAAACTGCACTTGTTTACATCCGATCTGGCAGGCTGAAACCTGCATTGATCCACATTTCTTTGAAGAAGAACATGCTGAAATGATAAACATTTTTATAGTAAATGGGGAGAGCTACTGCAGTGTGTCACAGAACTATTTCATCCCTAGGCTGAGGAATCACGACATTCTTCATGCAAGATGGCCCACCGCATCATATTCTTTAAATCTCAATCGGGCCGACCTTTAGTAATAGGATTACTTGCTTGCACGCTAACAAAGCTGCAGCAACTGAAAGATTATAAATAGTAAGAAATATGGAGTATTCTAGGACATCTACAAAATGCAATCCATGAGGTGGCAGAAAGAATGGAGTAAGTTGGACAAGAAACAGCTGTCATATTCCCAAAGTTTTTTAAACACTAATCCTCATTGTTTGCTCAACATTGGTGATTTTTTCCTATTTCAATAATAATAATAATAATAATAATAATAATAACCTGAGACAGTATTTATGAGCTGCCCCCCATATTTAATTAGATTGATGGTAACAAATATGTAACTTCGTTATAGCCATATGTAATATCAATTTTCCTGTACAAGTGTTGAGTATTGTGTCTAAATTGTTGTTTTCTTGCCAAGGCGTAGAAAGCTACCCACAGCCATGACATCTGACTAGAATTTTCTGTAGCCTTTTGTAGCTATTTGTAAAGAATCCTGGAGCCAGATGTTAACTGATATTCTGTTAGAAAATTTCTCAAGCGGGGTAGGTATCATAAAAAGATTTGGCGACTATAGAGATAAAAAGACAGCCCTTTAACCTCTTCAAAGGGAAGAAGCCATCCGCTGCATAGAAATCACTCAGACCATATTTACTTAGTCTTGCAATTTTGAGGCCCGCAGTCAGTTTGGAAAGATTATACAGCGAGGCAATATCAATGGAAGGGCTTTCTCAGTTCTGATCAAGTAGTGGAAAACGATATTTAACATTGTAAGAATTAAGTGACGATCTTTATTAGTTTCTATATAATAATGTTTGAACTATAAATCTTGTTCCATCTTCCATAACGAAAAACCATTATTAATCTGCATATACTCCTTCCCCTATGGTCACAGGACCATAAAAGTATCCAGCATCAGAGTCTCAACAGCCGTGACAAAACGATAAGTCAGCGGAAACCATCGCCGGAGAGGAAGTAATTATTTACCCCTGAGATTACATCTAAAAATCTATCAAATCGAATTCCCATTTTTTTCAAACCCTTCCCTCTATCCATCCATTACATATTTAAATTAAAATGCAAAATTTTGAAAATTTAGAGTTATTTCGAAATACTAATTATTTATTTAGTTTGTAAAGACTACCCTGCTAGCGATAGTTACATTTTCTTTGCTTATGATACAAACTAAATGTGTTTTAATAATTTTATTATGATTACTGGTAAATTTGTGTCTGTTGAGGAACTTCAAAATATTTAGTTTTGTTTTTCATCGAGAAAAATCAACCAGTCCCATTTTATTAACATGCAGTATTTTTTCTTTATAGAAAATACGATATTGCATAATTTATATATACATTACGTTTATTACTGTTCTGATAGGTTCTGATGTAACTTTATTTATTTTCAGTGTGAACACGACTGTATCGCTGTCAGAAGAGGTTGGGTGAGTAGTAAATATAAAATGTACCCATAGTTAGTCACTCACGTACTGCATGATGGGTACCTCAGAGAACCGTAGTTTGTAGATAAGGTTTACACAAGAGGTCAAAATAACTGTTTCGAAATGCTCAAAATTTAGCATAGAAATATTCTTTGCTGGCAATACACCCTTGTGCAAATTAATGTGAAAAACGTTTTTATTTTATTTTTTTAATTATTTCACAATATTTTAATATTCATTTTTACTAAACGATGATTTTAGTATTTAACGTGCCCACTGTTAGCCTTATTTACTATTTAAATTTATTTCACGAAGTATTATTCGAATAACATTATTCTAAGAATGTATTTAAATTTTGCATGGTAAAAGACTTCTTTAGCAAATATACGCGTTAATTTGATTCATTAGATCGACATTTATATAAAAATATTATTTGCACGACACGATCACATAAAACTTTTCTTTCATTATGTCCTTCTGATGTGTGCAATTCAAACGTTGTGACGTTTTAAGATATTGATGTTACAGTCTTAAATACTGTAGTTCTTATAATAAAATTATCGATTCATAAATATATCATCTTATATGTAACATAATTTGGCTAAATATAAAAATTATTTACAGATGAATAGTGAAGATGAGACAATCGATCGTAAAGTATTCACAGAATATTGGGGAGTTGAAAAAGGCGGTTGGAAGGAAGATTTAGTTAATGTTTCAGTGGAGCATTGCATGGAACGAATGGACAGGAATAGAGGTAAGCAATCATTTGTAAACTGCCTAACTTACTTTTCTAAACAAGTCGCAAATTAAAGCATAATGTCTTCTTTATTGTTTTAGACACAGAACGTGAAAATAGTAGGAGTGATTCTCCGTGCCGCCGTAAAGCTAAGAAAATGATGATGTGCGTGGAAAGGACTGCATTAAAGGTAGTAATATCAAATATGTAGTAAGTAACACATCATATTTGTTTAGTGGATGTTAATTTATCTTCCGTGACAGAATGAAATTTATAGAAGAAAACAACATAAAACATAAATATATTTTAAGAGAAAATATTTGTCACTAAGGCTCTAAGTACATACTAAAAATTTAAAACACTACACAAATTGCTGCATGAAAATAGCTAACAATGCTAATATATTTTGTTGTGATGCTTTGAAATCATATAACGACTTTTAATCTTTAAATGTTTCAATCTATTATTCCCAAATAATGTGCAAGTAATCACTAAAATGGCCATTGTATATAGATTCATCCAAATATCTGATGACAGACTTGGAATACTGCCTCGACCGATGAGTCATCGTTCAAAAGTAGTCAGACTGCTACGTTGGCTTTGAGTCTCATAGCACTCAATTAAGGTCTTTTGAACTATGAAACAAACAACTAGAGTAAAGTAATTTAGCAATACGAAATGGCAAGGATTACTTCTAATTATTTAATTACACAATTAATGTTTATATATGATGTATGTATGTCTACACAGAGTCTGCTCTTGCTCTCACGAGATGATTTAAAGACAAATACTCAAGTGATTCCACGTCGTAATGCGATTCATAAATTAATAGTAACCACATGGTTTCGGCGACCTAACGTCCATCAAGAAATGAACTTAATTTTTCAAAGATAATTCCATAAGTACGTGCCAAAATGTGTGGGAAATGAAAGCAGGCAGTTCCACAGTGTTCATCCTTGTCTGATATGGGTGATAACAGTGAATATAACAGTACCTTAGAATTTTTTAGACTGTTGTCAGCTATCCCGACTATAGTGTAGCCCAGCTGGCCGTGAGCGCTGGTTTACTGACCGATGCGATTCCCGCCTCCGCATTGGTTTTCATTTAATTGAAAATCCCATGTTTCGTATGCCCAAATGCTCGCTTTTACATGTTTCTGTAAGATTTAATCGTCAGGGATCTCTAGAATTTCGTCTTATAATTCACATGCCCAAATTTGCTTTGGAATTTCTCTGTGGCCTCCTAGTGGAAAAAAACATATTCTGCGTCCTTTTACCTAGTTGACAATATAATTAAACTATATCATGCACTAATAAAAAATCTTATATCTGAAATTGGATATATTTCTCTACTTTGATTGAACATTTATGTAAGCTGATAGTAAGGGAATGTTTTAATAATTTTAATACTTCATTTCAAGTTTTTATTATATGGATATTACCGCTTTCAATTAAAAAACGTGAGTTTTGATATATTCATTTAGACAGGTGTGCAAATCGACATGTCTTTGACTCTTAGCTACAATAGAGTGACATCAAACAATGTTATTAATATATCGAAGGACGTTTGTGAAGTGATATTTTCGTGAAAACTCAACAAAGAGTATTGCAGTAGCTACGAATTCTTTTCTCCACCCAGCGAGGTTCAAGGTCACTCACTCAGTGATTGTCTCTGTAAATCTAGAGTTTGATTCAGCTCCCCATTAAAAAGTACAGGTAAATTTCCACTTCTATGCGCTAACAAAATCGGGACCGGGCAACCAGTACCACTGGTTGGGAGGTCTAATCTAGTATGAGCATATTGCTATACAGGATGGTTTCCTGAGTTTTTGCGCGTAGCTCATCAACCCGCTGTAGCATTTTCATTACCCATCAGTGTCGGGAGCACACTGCCTCACCTAGCACCATCCAAAGAGAACAGTCCGTTCGATTCACTGCTTTCAAGAATGAAGATGACCTGACGGAATAAATGAAATCCCCGAGCACTTACAGGATGCTTTTTTTGTGGTTGACGGAAGGCAATAATATGATGTACTTTGTAGCTTTTCTTTCTTCTTCTTCCTTTCTTTTTCCTTCTTCTTTTTCTTTTTTGCTAATAAGTATACTCCGTTGATGCCATGTTGCCTAATCGGTGTGAAATTTAGCAACTTTTTTGTTAAAGCACAGTGTGATAATTTGATACAGGATAAAAAAAAACATCTACTTCTAAGCAAAGATGCAGAAAAAGTTTTTATAATAATCTTATACCAACTATAATTGAAGGATTTCGAAACGGATTTGAGTGCTCCCTGGACTAAACAAATTCTCACGGTCAAGCAAAACCCAATAATCCTGTGAAGGAGGCTGGTTTTTAAGAGCAAAGTGCATTTAAGATTATACCAAACTAATTTAATAATTTTGTACATCTATATAAAATGAAATAAGAACACATGTCTCAGTTATGGGTATTTCAATTTCCATAATAATTTTAGTCTAATCCTGAATTTCCCTTCAAAATAACAAAATAAGAGAAAAATATTTAAAAATATCGGCTAAGAAACTCTTTAATTATCCCATCTTGAATTATGAGCAACTTCCCATATGATAATAAGTACACAATTGTTCAGTTCTTTATTCAAGTGTCTGTCAAGATACTGTATTAACATTTTGTTTAATCTTATTTTCAGAGATGTCCTGAGGAACAGAGGGGGACAGGTAAGTTTTTCTTAGACTGGCTTATTTTTAAGGCAAGCCTAAACTGAAAGTCTAAGGGTGATCCATGTTGCCTCCGGCAAAATTTAATTAAAGTATTTACATTTATCATAAATAGTATAAATATTTTATCTCGTCTATGAAATGAAAAATTATCTGTTCTATTTAAATATTATCTCTACTGACAATGCTACATTTACAGTTATTTTTGTACCTACTGGTGGAATGTTTAGAGAGCAGTTGAAAAGTGTATCAAATGGAGGTTTTTGTGCTAAAAAATTTGCAGAAATACTTAACCGAACCATGTGAAAGTGTCTATACTTTCAAATGTCAATTTACAAGAGTCCCTCATTACAATTAAAACGCAAATAAAAATCACAGTCATTAAAATGAACCAGGTAACTATCAAAATTTATTTATTCGCCACATTGCCTGTCTCGCAGAAAGAGACGAACACTTTGATAATGTTCTTTGGAAAGGTCAGCATTTTAGGCACTTTCACACTTTTTTGCAATTTAAAACAACAGAATATATGCGTACTATTCGGTTTTGCTGATCACCCATAGCTCCTTTGTCTACTGCCAAGATGATTTTGTTGCATGAAACAAGGCCCATAATATAAATAACATGATACAACAGAAAACAAAAACTAACAAACTTTCAGCTTAGTCTCGCCCTAATTGTATTTTTAAAGTAATATATTTGCCTTCAACATTACTATTGAAGAAATAATTCAATGTTTCACTTTTCTAGCTGGTAACTCAATGAAAACACTATGGCTACCTTATAACAAAAATATAACTGTAGAATGATTTAAATTTAGGAACTTTTATACTTCTGTCTATGCCATTTTCGGTATTTATAGCATGCATGTCGTGAAAATTCTTTTCATGCCTGAATATGGAAATCGAACTCGGTTCATTCATAAACTGCTCTTTCTGTAATGTTTCATTATAATTATTATTCAATTTTTCCCCCAGTCTTGCCATAAATACTGTTACTAACAGTTGAAAG
Organism: Metallyticus violacea; assembly: GCA_030762175.1. Taxonomy (NCBI): domain Eukaryota; kingdom Metazoa; phylum Arthropoda; class Insecta; order Mantodea; family Metallyticidae; genus Metallyticus; species Metallyticus violacea. The sequence continues at coordinate 85,630,038 of CM060844.1, forward strand.
GAACTGTATTAGGTACTCTGACGATCTGATATCAGTTTCGCTACCATACACTTTTTATCTTCGTTGTTGACCTCAGGTACAGAAGAAAGAGTAAGTGGCAACTCTTCATTGATGCCGTTCGAGATGCGGATGCCGGATCTCTCTAAGTACTGTAGCTGTTGTCAAATCATTGACACATAGGAGCTTTAGTTCTGTAAAAATGCATTAAAAACAACCTCCAAAGAGTGTAAAACCCCTCTGTTGAAACCTGTGGTAAAGAACCTGAACAGATAATGGAGCTTCCAGCAAGATTGAGCTCCTGCTTGCAAAGTTAGGTCCACCCAGACTTGGCTTGCGAGATGAAAATGTTCCAAATTTTATTTGTGCTCAAGATTGGCATTCAAATGATCTCAACTTTAATCCCCTGTACTAAAAACTGTGGTCAGTGCTTGAGGGTGTGATATGACAGTCTCAAGAGATTTTTGGAATAAGAGTTACGGAAGAATTATTTACTGCTTTAGGTGAATGATTAGAAATTATCTGGTCACAAATAAGGGCATTTTCAAAATTGGTTGGTGCTAAACTTTTGTAATGCCTGAAAGAATGCTATATCAAATGCAGGTGAAAATATATTGTAGCTATTCAAATAAAATCTAATAACAGTGTTTATGAAAACAGTAGGTATCTGTGAACTTTTTGTTTTAATTTCAAACACAACTAAAAAGTTGCCACTTTTAAATTTTAAACATTAAAATCTTCGAGAAACTTGAGTTCAAAATAACAAACGTTATTTAGAAGAAAGATCGTTGAAGCTAGGAACCTAAATATGAAAGTGTTTTACGTAGAAGTATCCTATATTGAAGTAATTCCATTTATAAGCGTTCTCTTTTCAGAATAATTAGAAACCACAAGGTAATTCGAGAAGATTGTAACAAATTAGGCATAGAATTCAACTGGAAAATAAAATTAACACTATGCTGTATAATAACAACTATTCTCGGCCATCTTGAGTGCACATAAACTTTCTGAATATTTATGCATCGGTAATTGCGGTAAAGGCGATGCCTACTTAATAGCTATTCCAGATTATAAAAATAAATTTCGTGTCTGCAACAATCTATTATTTATTAGATACCTGTGTTTTCTTTTTTCATACTTAAAATGATAAAGTTTTCCTTTTATTTTCCAAGCACTATTTTGTAAGATAGATAGTACTTTACTTGTTCCTTCTATTTATTCTTCTTAGTACATATGTATTATGGTTTTCTATACGAGAACAATTCAAAACTGCGCTTTGCTACGATGCTGAGCATCTTTTATTTTGATTTTCTTTACTAACGTTAATAATAATAAAAAGAATCGTGTGTTTTATTTCACAATACACTTTACTTCTCTCTTCATCTCATTCATAACAAAATTTTCTGGTCGGCTGCCACAGGTGCATTCATGTGACGGGTGCAATCTTGCAGGAATTCGAAACCTCGTGACTGGAGAGGATAAGTAATTGTCAATAACTGGTCAGGCAGAAGAGGCATGTGCAGAGCGTGGGTTGGGGATGGCACTTGTCAGGAAAATAAGACACTGTCGGGGTTGGCCAGATGATTTCATTCCATGAAGTTCCTAAAGGTTGCATCGCTTAGCAACCGGCACCATCCAACCTTAAGTAGAATACGGATACAAATCATTAACTTGTTTATTTGTGTATTTTTTTATCATTTTAGATGACATCTGCAGAAAATTCTACGAAAGAGGTGATAGAGAATCACGTAGACGACAAAGGCCAAAGGAAGATGATGATAGGGAAAGAGGATCGAATTCTGAGTGGGAAAGAGAAGAGGAGGACTAGCAGATAAATTATCTTTTGAACTACTTATGTCTACAGCGATGCTTAAAACTGCGAGATGTGTATGGCTTTTAGCTACAAATAAAAGTTAAATAGAGCAACACAAATTTTATATGCAGTTATTACCTCTGAATAGTCTTTCCTGGTGGTGTAGTGGTTACCATACTTGCCTCCTAAACCCAAGATCGCGGATTCGATCCCGGCCAGGATCGATGGATTTTTTGGCCGTAAAATTTCTAAGAATGGCTTCCTTCGGAAGGGAAGTAAAGCCGTAGGTCCCATGTCGTACTTTTACGGCACGAAAAAGAACCTCAAGCCTGAAAGAAGAGGCCTCTTAGCAAAATTTGTCGGCCGTTTCACTGGGACGCTGATGACCTGAGATGTTAAAGAACGTCTGTAAATAAACCTATTAAAAAAGTCTGAATGGTGTCAGCGGCTGTGTGATTTTTATTATAACGTGTTCTGTTAGAGATCTCCCATTAAAATTTGTTTAGAGTATACATTACTTGGATTTTAACAAACATTTTCGGACATTTTGGTTGTGGCCTAATGCTCGATTCACATTTTTGGTGAAATAATAACGACTATTTCACTTATTTGACGTCATCTTAAAATCGACCAATGAAACGAAACGAAATTTAGAATATTGACCATCACAACTGGATGCAGTAGTGAAATTATCGAAAAAAAATATCAAATACGTTTCATCAAACGACGGGCATTTGTCTTGAGGTTAGTGCAGCCAACACTATATCTCCGATATATTATAATTCCTGATCACACATCACTGACCACTTTTCAGTAATTGTAAATTTAGCTAACTTAACATGTATTCACTGAAGCAATTGTTTTTGCATATTCAGCCAAACATTCTGAAATCATTTAGTGAATCATGTAACAAAAATCTGCCTAAGCAACATAAATTTTAATAAGCACGTAAAATAGATTCTCTGTTTTGTTTCTCAGTTGGTATTAGTAAATCGAATTGATAAATGGGTATAACATTCTATTAAAGTGGGTATATTATTCTATTCAACAATAGTCCTAAACCCGTATGTGACTCTTCTCTATTGAAATTATGACAAACGATATTCGTCTGTAGCTAGATGGCTTGAAAAGGTTAAGTATCCCCAATACAAATACACAATTATTACAATATTCTAGGCCAATTATAAATGTTATTTTATTCCTGAAATAATCTTAATAAATATCACTCGAGGATGTGAGCTTTCCAGATTCACGATGTTCGTGAATTTATCGGCAATCTCAGATCCTCTTGCGACAATTTTTGTTATATTTGTGGGGAAGTGACTTTTGCAGCGCAAAAGCAAAATATAACTTCATTATTAAAGATAGCATACCACGTGTATTTTGGATGCAAAATAGGGAACCAAAATAAAAGCTGGGCATCCCCATGTCTACTGCAATGGCTGTTCTGCAAATCTTAGCGATTGGCCATTTGATTTGCCCATGACTTTGGAGGGAACAAACCAGCTATGTAAGTGATTGTTATTTCTGGCTGGTATCACCCGTGACGTTTATCCCAAAGAATAAAAGGTCAACTGTGAATTATTTAAATATACTTTCAGTTATTTGTCCAATGACCCACTGCAATGAACTCCTTATTCCACTGCCATCTGCGTCCTGTACCATTGACTATGACGTCAAACAAAAATCCAACACATCTAAAGATACGCCTGGAGCTGTCATCTAACGATCCTGATTTCAACCTTTAAACCCCCTCTCAGATACACAGAATACTCAAAATGAGTTAAATCATCTTGTCTGAGATTTGGAGCTTTCAAAGGCTAAAGTGGAGATACTGACATCTCGACTAAGTTTAACTATCTCTCCAAAAAAGTGAATGTGTCTGTTTTTAGAAGGAGCCAGAAGCCTTTGGAACAATTTTTCAAAATAATAATCACACTACATTTTGTAATGATGTTCAAGCCTTAATGGGAGCCATAAATATCCAACACACACGCTTAGCCTTAAATCCATTTTATTGTACAATTGACCCATTTGCCTTCAGTTGCGATTGGCTCTGAAGTCCTTGTGTAAGAGACACCAGAATATGAGAGATATTTTAAATTAATTAAAGTAGCAGTTTTAAGTGGCAAATATGTGGTGACTTAAAATTATTCTTGGCTTACAATAATTTACATAACAAAATATTGTTATGTAAATTGCACAGCCTGGCTAAGAAATTGCAATAAAAATGAAAAACTGGCCCCTTCGACAAACTTTGGATCCAGGGACTAAGAACATAAAAGAAGTAGCCATTGTTGAATCTAGTAACTTTTTTCTTCCTCTGTTTCACATCTAACTGCGAGTGATTAAATACGTGGGTCATGAAGGACCAGAGGTCAAATATTTACACTCAAAATTTCAAAGGCTAAGGTACAGCTAAAATTAAAGAAGGCATTTTCATAAGACTCCCAAGCTAGGGAACTCTTTTCAAATCAACATTTTGATGGACTTTTGACATGCTGTTTGAGAATATTTCATAACGGCCGCCTCAAATTTCTTAGGGAAAAGGTGGATGACTTGTGGCTGGCTTATCATCAATTGGGGTGCGATTTGTCATTTAATATACAATTTTCCCCACTCCCATATGATCTCTTTCTCGGAGAATTGTGGTGCAGTTTGTGATAATCATGGAGAGGCTTTCAGCAGATAATTTTAAGATTCGAAAGACAATACCATGGTAAATGGGGTACATTCATGCTGGTCGATGATGATGTTCTCGAGGTATAGAATAGCAGACAAGTTAAGATGTCTGTAATTGAAATAAACATAGCTGAAAAGTATGTTTAGGAGAAAATTTTAATCAACCATTCTCCACCGACAAAACCGCTTCAAAATTGACGCTCAAGGTGGGGCAGCTACCATTGACAAAACTGCTTCAAGTTGAAAATGGTGATGGTATTTTTCTATTAATTTATTTCTCAAATTACAAGAAAACTAAACCATATCTGACAATTGGATTCCAGTCTTTTCGTTCCCGTAACAGAAAAAAGTTAAATTTTACTGTCGAGTGTAATATGAAATTAAGATTAGAAAGAAAAACTATTGAGAGATTCTCAAAACACAAATATATCGTCAATATTTGTTATTAAGGATGCAAGAGGCTCTGATTTAAGGAATTTCTTCTCTAAGCGAACTATAAAACATTGGCATAGGAAGAGAATGTCATTCTATTGTCCATTGTGGTGCCTTTAATTTATAGATAATGTTTTTTATCAGACTAAACGCATTGTGAGAACCATATAAGCTAAATGACAAATGAAATTCGTAAATGGAGTAGGAGGACAAGCTCTAAGTCGAAGAAATATCTACTGCTATTTCTTCATAGTGCGGAATATTAGTATAAAGTGATGGCATATCAATAGAGATCAGAAATTTATTAGAATGTGTTGAAGAGTCAACTATCTTAAGCATATTCATATATGAATTTAAAAAACATTTTTTTATTCCTTAATTAGTTGCATTTACTTTCGTTCTTTTGTTACATTCGTTTGTCTTGATAATAAATTAAGATGGAAGTCATCATGTTTCTAAATTTATCCTAAGTTCTGCAGTTTCTTACAGTTTGATTTTTAAAATGGAAGGAAAGGCGCGAGAATTGCAAACTGACACCACATTTCGGCTCTTTGATGCTGCATGAACAAAAGCTATTTACATGCTACAAGCCTTACATTTTATTTTTTGACGTTAAAGTTTTTCAGTTGTTTGTAAAAATTTTATCGCCCTTTTGCAGCAACTTGTTTTTAAAGTGCTAGGTCTGCACTGGATAAGAAGTAGGCGGAAAATTTCTCCTCTAATAATCGCGAAAACTGGTTTTCTAGATAATTGCAATGAGAAGACCTGTGCAGTTTGTCATCAGTGTCCTTGTGTCAGTTACTGCCGGACAGTGGTATAAACAAAGTAGAAAGCTCTAGTGTATCTGCTGATTATTTTCATGTCGGTTTCGAAAAATATCGAAGTAGGAAGTTGGTTACTGATTCAACTTCCTACAAACTGGGAGATAGCATATACTTAGTAATGGAGCTAAAATGTAAAATTCTAATATTTGTATTACACTTAATTACGGTGCCAACTATTTGACAAATATTTCACTGGCATTTAATTTTTGTTTATATTTTACCACAATTTTTTTTTTTTTTTTTTTTTTTTTTTTACAAAATCAGCTAAAGGGACATTGTTTTAGAGGCAGATATTTTTCATTTTAGTTGCAAAATATCTACTGAAATATTCAAAACAACGCCATTTTAGGACCACATTCTACTGTAATAGAATAGTAGATAAGGGTAACTCATTTAAATATCTAACTGATTTATATCCCATAAAAATACGAGGGTTGGAAAGAAATTAACGATAACGCATTTTAGTGAATTACGAAGGAATATTGTGATTGTTACATTTTTGAAAAAAATTCTTAAAATCTCCATCGATCCTACCGGAAAGGCACCGAAAATGAATGAAAAAAGATACAAATAAGTTGTAGCAACAAGGTTGGGCCTTTCTAAAACAACAATCCTTCGAATTATTCATGAACTTTTAAACATGAATAAGGTTAGTGCAAGATGGGTGCCTAGACTTCTTTATTCAGTCCAAAAGCACCAACGACAGACGATGTCTGTTGTCAGACATTTTGGAGCTCTGCCGTGGTAACGAGAGACAAGTTCTGCAAACCATTGTCACAGGAGATGAAACTATGGTCCTCTACTATGATCCTTTGTCCAAAGGAGAATCAATGGAGTGGTGTGAACCTGGCGAAGCACCGCCTCTAAAGGTCAAGGTAACCCAGTCAACCAAAAAGATCATGGCCACAATCTTTTTGGACTGTGAAGGAATATTTTTCATTGACTTCAAGGAGAGGAACACCACAGTAAATGGGGAGTACTATGCTGGCCTACTGCACACACTACGTGCTTCCATCAAAGAGAAAAGGCGAGGAAAGCTTAGTGATGGTGTGCGCATTCTTCAGGACAGTGCGCCTATGCACACAGCTCTTGTTACAAAGGAAACTGTGAAGAAATGTGACTTTAATGAGATCGATCCTATAGACCAGATCTAGCTCCCAGTGACAATTTCCCTTCCTCAGAACTCAAGAAGGACCTTCGAGGAAGGAAATTCAAGTGTGACGAACAAATGATGGATGCTGTTTATGCCCATTTTGCAGATTAGACTTCTGACTATTTGGGGGGGGGGATTGAAATGTTAATTCAAAGATATGAGAAGTGTATTGCAATAAAGTGTAATTATATTGAAAATTGAAATATATATTTTGTCTTTATCATACCTAGAAAATGGTTAGGCCGGAAACTTATGGACCTCCCTTGTATATATATATATGCCTACATGTGTGTCTGTTTTTTTGTTTTTTCTCAATGAAACTCGGCATATAACCTCCATTAATAAGCAATTCACAGAGTTCGTTAACTAGCAAAATTGAATGGTATATGCCATTAAAATAAAATAAGAAGAGTAGTTTCTGAAAATCAGTGAAATCAGATTTTAAGAAGCAGAGGTTTACTGGAAGCCCAAAATTTAAAAACCGCTCTAATGGCATTAATATTTACTTTTCGTTATGAAAATCCATATATACTATTTAAATTAAAAATAAAACATTCATTAAATTAGGGAAACCGGGCCATTAGCAGTGGTAGAAAAACTGCCTGACAGACCCTTATCACTGGAATTGAGTTTGGCTGCAGATCCAGATAAAAAATAACGCTTCAAGTGTGACGATAGCGTAAGCTGCACTTAGATGTCCGCCAGATAGGCGTTTAGGAAGTTTTTCCGGAAATGTATGTCATGTTTTAGATGTACGATATTTATCACTTAATAAAAATGGAATAAATTTGCGGTCAAGTAAAGACATGTAAAATTTGAACTAAGGTTGCTGTATTGAGACTGGAACGTTTGTTTAATTGCTAATTAGTTTAAATATTTTCGTTCCTTACTAATATTGAGTGCTTTTGGAAATCAGCATCTTTGTGCATTTTTTCGTACTGATACTATATTTGTCAAAAGCATGCTACTTTTTAAAGATATTTTGCACGTTTCTGTTTATTTAAATATTTTCTATGATATCAAGAAATATTTAAGGTTTATAGAGCTTTTGGGATTTTTCGCTTAGTTCTTCTGTATTTAATTAAATTATAACAAAAATTACTTTTTAAAACTAATAAATCATTTCAACATTTTAGGTTACTGAAAAATTTTAGTTTTTCATAAAGGAAAGTTTGTCACCACTAATTTAAAAAAAAAGTGTCATAAAATTTCATCACATCTGTGGAAAATGAAATTCATCTAGTGTCCTGTTGTTTATTTGTTTTATTTATGAACGCTCTTTAACATCGAAGGTCATCAGCGTCCCATTCAATTCAGGGCGTGAAACAGCCGACAAATTTTGCTCAGAGGCGTGCCGTAAATGTACGACACAGGACTCACGGCTTTACTTCCCTTCCGTAGGAAGCTATACTTTGGAATTTTACGCCCGAAAAAAATGCTTACCACTAGATCTACTGTCATTATACCAAACTGTCTGAACAGATCTACTAAATCCATGATAACTGCCAAGCTAACTAATCAACATGTGCAATATTTATTTTTCCATATGTATATGTCTGGTTCCTTTCTTGAACTCAAAGTACCCTTTAACGACCATTCAGAGGAACGGGGTCTTCTTCATCTTATCCAGAAGTAATGTGTTGAGTGTGCTACAGATATTTTTAGTCTCAATAGACCACCATATATTTCTAAACATAAAAGATGATTATCACTAGACTGAATTAATTATTGAAACATTAAGTGCTGAGATATTCGACAAATCTCAGAAATTTCGCGATGGTCATTCATTCTTCGTACAAATTATAATAATTTTTTCAATCAAGCCATAATTTCCTTCAATTAAGTAAATTGAATATTTCGCGAGTCAGAAAGTAGGGGATTATGGACTAATATCTCTAGGAAGCTAATTTTCATATCCTCTCAAATAATTCTAGAAAAATGTTTTATCACCAATAGGAAAAACGCAAACTCTAATCCTCAATAAACAGGTACGTACAGTACGTTCGGATAATTCCTCCGCAGCAGCAGGTACTAGGTTCACGTAGTAGACTGGAAAAAATAGAGAGCATTAATAAACAGCTTTCATGCATTTAATTAAATTTCCATATAACATCTAAATTAAATTCTCTTTAAATAGCATATGCTTTTGTCCCCATTTATTTCATTCTATTTAATGATTCTAGAGTAAAAACAACAATAGAGAGTTTAGGAAGTACATAACCAACGTTAAGTAGGGTTAGTGATAAAATATCTCTCGACAAATGCCAAACAGCTGTTTTATTAATAGGAAGTAATGATTCAAGGTATCTTACAAACGCAAAACAACATGTTAAGGATGACAGTAAAAGTTGGCGCATAATTCAACACATTTAAACATTATCAGTACGCGATAAACCTGACCTACTTGGGAGCACATGTATAAAATGAAAATGCTTGGAACTTTTCGCATTATTTGATGAGTATCAAAAAGGAAGAACAGACGGTAAGTGTAAAACTGAAAATTTTAAGCAATATTTCATTACGAAATTAGTTTCAGCCGTTAATACACAAACAATCATTTATATTCGAACATATGGATCATAGAGCGCAGAAACAGGAGGGGGGGTTGGATAAACATTAAGAAACGCTTGAGGGACATTAATAGACAGCTGACTGTTTCGGAATGTGCAGAAAAAGTTTCGCTGGAGATACAATCGGAGCTGAAAACTGGATGGTGGATGGAGCGTTACTTCCAAACAGGGGCCAAACTCAGCAATCATGGGCTCGCTTGGTTTATGTTAGGCGCGCGGTGGAAATAATAATAGACAGAGAGGGTACAAGAATCTGCCCTATATGTGCGGAGAAAGAATCTTTGGGACATATTCTGGCATACTTCACGCGAGATGAGGGCAGTAGTAATGCTGAATTTTGTTGGCAGATAGAAAGGAGGAAGAGGGAATAGGCAAATTTTTAAATAAAGTGAGGCAGCTCAGATAGGAAGAAACAAACAACCGGAAAGAGGGCTAGGGAAACATCTGCCACAATATTTTTGTACACATATGTGACTAAGTGTAAGGGATTTACTGTTGTATTCTTTTCTTGTCTGTTTATTCTATTTAGGTATTTAAATTTTTATTACATATTGCATCTTTTTAATTTATTTAATCAATTATATGTATTGTTTGTCTCTTAAGAGTTAAACTGTCTTTGGCCTGCTTCATCAGTCGAACTTCAGTCGCGCGGTGCCAAGGACGCGCCCCTCGCCTCCCGGTTTCGTTCAAGTTCACCTTCCCCTCTCATTTGTACTCGCGCTGCGCCCAGCTGCGTACGCAGGCTAAAACTACCTTTTTAATGTAATGCATATCTAGTTACTTTTAATTAAAATGTTAATTTCCAATACATGTTTGTGCTTCCTCAGAGTTGAAAGAAAACGAAATCATATGTCGAATGCGGTAAATTGTAGTTTTGAGTTCTGGTATGTCAGATATCTTTTTGACTCTCCCGCAGGCAATCTTCAGAATGAATTACGTGAACGCTCTCTTTGTGCTGCTGAGTTTTTGCACGCTTCTTTTTAAAACAGGTAAGATAAACTAATAAATACTTGCATTAATATATATGTTACCTTATATTTTTCTCTTTCGTCTAATTTGGTAAAACAAATATTATATTTTTTGTAGATAAAGTTTCATTTATTTAAATCTTTGCTATTATTCAATATCTACAACTCAGATGATAAAGAACGTCTACATCCAAAACTAAAGACTAAAACTCCCAATTATTCCCCCATATTTCACGATATATTTAGAAAAGTGATATCTTTAATGGATATTGAGTCTAGACTTTTTTTGTTCTGAAAAATTGCAGTTGAATCGTAACTGTAATTTAACAAAGTAATTTTAGTCTTCGCAGTTATATTTAATGATTGTAACTACTGAATTCCGTTTAGCAAACTATCAAGAAGAACTTTTATAGCATCAAGAACGAATGGCATTATTAAAGATGGAAATGAATGTGTTTCAGAATTATCAAATAAACTAGATGTAATGTATAGTAACGGTGCAATATATTCTAAATGGATGTATGTGAAATATACACCATATGTTAATCATTCTAATTTTAAGCATTTTTTTTTTTTTTTGCTAGGACAAAAGTCACTTTTCCAAAAGTAAAATTTCTCTTATAAATATTTCATTTGCCATTCATTAAATCACCCTAGTTAACAAAGCACTCTTTGCGGTATATGAAAATATTCAGTGTCTCTTTTTAAGCTTTGCTGATAAAGCAATGCTTACAATAAAAATGCAGTACACTCATCTTTAACAATAGAAATTAAATTATATTTTTCATATTAATGTACATCAATTGTATTTTTTATTTTAAACTTTTATCAATTATTCATTTTTCTTTTAATTGGTATGTATAAATAATGTATTTTAATGTATTGCAATAAACATTAACATATATTTGCATAACTGCAATAGATATCATTGTTTTGTCTTGGAACCCTCAACAAGCGCACTATTCAAAGTATGATGAAAAAAATATTGGTCAAGCACAAAGTAATGCTTATTACTATGTAGAAATTTGAACGTTTGGACTGAGTTTTAATTTCTTCTGTCATTGGGAGGGTTTAGTGTTACTCCAGATAACAATATTATAGTTAGATGGGTGGAAACCTAATTCAGGCAGCTTCACTGCCTAGTTTTTATATTAGAAATGCAGGAACAAGAGGCAACCCCTACAGTTTCGACAAAGTTCAATGCCGCCTAATGTTAGAATCACTACACCAGAACGTATACTGAGAAATGTGTACATATAGAAACATTCATCCCCGTTTTATCTTATGCTGTTGTGATCAGAGAGAAATTCTTACTGGATATTATGTTCACTACAAAGGGAGATGGCAAATGGTTATATGAAATGGTTCTTTATTTTTTTTTTTTTATGAACCTAGGCCGTCATTCATGACCGCTGCAAGTGAGATTTTAGAAGTAGCTTCTGACAGAGGAAAAGTATATACCCATGTAGACCATTATCAAGTAGCGAGCGTAGGCCATTATTTCTGTTACGGAGAGAGCTCTTCTAGCCGTGCACATTACAAGCGCAGTCGACGGTCAGGAGCCTTTGACTTAATGGGAGTAGTACTCGACCCCACATTTTTGCATTTCTTATTTGTGTTGCGTTGATTGTTAAGTCTTAATGCATCGTGGTCGTATTAAACACAAGTGTGTGAATAAAAAACTTTGCAGAAATACTGCAACCCTTTTAGCATTATAAACTTTTCTGCAAGTCAAAATATAGATGACCAACATAGTCAGGTTTTAAACCAGCTCACACACATCTGAAAAAATTTTTTCTCTACAACCGGTCGGAAAGTCTACCGCAGTTTGAAAGGTATTTAAATGTATAGTTCTGTGTCTAATATTGACATTACTTTATTACAAAACGACCCTCTCATTTTTCTTAATACTAAGAGAGTTTTAATAAACATAAGAATAAATTATTTTCCCTTTAGTTTTCTCCTACCGCTGAACTACAGTACCATCTGTCTGTATATTTTCCTCCAAAGTAGTTTAATGTTTATTTTAACAGTATTTAACGCCCTTTTTACTGCTGAGGCACAACAGACGATTGACACTGATGATACGAGGGCTACCTTTAAGTGTTTTACAAAAACTAAGAAAGAAAAAAAAACAATTTTAAACAAACTGTTTCATAGCTATTCACCTTTAATAAATTCTCGAAACATTTTTTTCTAATTTGAAGTTAGTGTCTCAAAAACATGGCTTTTAAAAGGTTCAACAGCTTCTTGAGTCGATGAAAGTCGCTGTCCGCGCATTTTTGTTTGACATTCGAGAACAAAAAGAAGTCATTAGGCAATGGGACATTAATTGGATGTTTTCTCCTTCAAATAATCAATTGTTTGACTTGCTGTGTGAGATCTGGCATTGTCATGATGAATGATGCGATGTTTTCGTTTGTGTTTTCCTGATTTCGTCGATGACTTCTGGTTAACAAATTATTGTATACCATTCCGCATTAACTGTTCTTAGATCCTCTAAAGGAATTGCGATATGCGAAACAAACGATCTTTTCTTGGAAGTGCTTCGTGAAGGAACAACTTTTGTGGGATTCCTATCATCTTAGAACACCCAAACATTTTTTTTTTTTTTTGAATGGTGCTTAACCGCCGTTTTTACTACTGAGGTACCACATGCGGTGAACACTGATGATACATGAGATGAAATGATATATTGGGAAAGGATATTTTTTTAAGGAACGAAACGTTCCAGGCCTAAGTTTAGGGTACCTCTCCGGCATTTGCCAGTTATGAGGACTGAGGAAAACCTGGAAAAAAACCCAATCAGGGAGGACGGTCCTGGCAGGATTCGAACCCCAGACCTCCCGCTTACTAGTCCGCGCCTTAACGACTTCGCTCACCCATAGCGGTCACCCAAACAGTGAATTGTTGCTTAGTTTCCGGCTCATGCGAATATATGCCACCTGTTACGATGTTGTATATGGATTTTGCAGTTCCTCGGTGATAATGTTTTTTTTGGGGGGGTGGGGCATTACACTACACCAATACACCAATTAACAACAGCGATGTTTCTATCTCATATATGTCACATGATCTTCTTTAATCATGTTGCGATGTTTTTTGGAATGACAACCGATTTGGTCTACTTTCACAAATTTCACCATTGACAGACGCCGAACATGACGAAATTATGCAAACCTTTTGCAAATTCTTTTTGGATGCTTCATGTAAATATTTTTGTTGCTTTATTACTAAAAGTGAAACGAAGCGTTGCTGTTGAGTTTAGGCCTTTACTAAAATGATAAAAAAAAAAAAAAAGCCCAAAGAAAATCTTTACGCGAAATGTCTTTCTTTTTTTTTTTTTCTTTTTTTGCAAAATTGCTTTATGTAAAACCTTATTGTAAACAAACTACTCATTAAATTTCTAAGCTGCATGTTTTTTTTCACTCTAGCAAATGCCAACTATTGCGAAAACAGTGACGGCATATCTCAATAGTGCTACCTAGTGATTGTTTGTAAAAACTTTTATGTAATTCTTGTACATGAGGAAGCGTCCCAGGCCTAAGTTTAGGATATCTCTCAGACATTTGCTATTTATGAGGACTCAAGAACTGAGGAGCCAGGGAGGAAGGTCCTGGCGGGAATCGAACCCTAGACCTGCCGCTCACGAGTCCGTGCCTTAACTACCGAAGTCAACGGTAGTTGTCAGTTTAATTCTAAAGAAAAGCAATTACTGCATATTCTTTAGGCCCAAATTAGTATGGGCTATGCGATTATTATTGTAATAAAAATAGTTACGGCTTATTGTTAGGCTAGCGCAACAGAAACAATCCTAATCTCGGCTTTCCCAATAGATTTCGCTGTTTTTAGAATAATGCAGCTCCCAAGTTACGCCTCATCTTTTTGAAAAAAGTAACTCTGGGCCTCCAGTTTAGCATGCAAATGATTACTCAGGCAATTATTTTTTAGTTACAGCAAAATCTGCTCTTCTTTCCCACGGTGTATTTTCTAAAATTATCTTTAAATATTGAGGAACAACTTGATAGAATTAACTTACTAGCAATGCACTTTCTTTTGGGCTGTAGGTACAAAAGTTTTACAGTAAGCGTAGTTTCCAAATGAACACACTTACATTTACGTTCATATACGACATTTCAAGAACAACTAAAAAAATTAACAAATATGAATATATTCTAATATGCTATAACAGAAACAACAGCGTTTCAAATTATTGAGCATGTTATAAGCAAATATTTTTAACACGTGGTAAATTCTATAGTTATAAAGTTGGTTAACTTTGAGGTATTTCTTAATTTTTTAGGAGCAGAAGTGATGGATGATGGGGGTCGAGAGAGTAACACAATGCCAGTTCAGGTAAACATGAAAAACAATTCATAGCTTAAATTATGTCACATGGAGATGCAGATAACCCAGAAAATAAATTATAATTAAAATTTAATATTTGCTATTGAAATACAATTATTGCAGTTCATTCTTGGATATTTAATAAAATAAAAAATAAAAATAAAATTAATTGTGCAACACTCCGTCCCGGCACACTGTTAACTATACCAGGACGTATTTTTCCAAATGTTATAATTTATCATTGAGTTAGTTAAATATGTATAATAATTTTACAGATAATAATCTATAAAAGAAAAACAAATATAATGATAAATTAAAGTAAATAAAAACATTGCACCATTTATACTATTCATTAATTATTTGCAAGCTACTGGAAGCCAGTAAAGTCGCCAGTGGTTGGTAGCCAGCTAACCACTTAACTTCCATTTACCTTCGGAAAGTGAACGGTCAGGGTGCTGGTAACCAGCACGGTTCCTACCCTAGCTGTCAAAGAAAATTATAATTCCTACTTTTACTTTTAATTGCACATTCTATATTCAATTTCTTTAGTTTATTTTAAGACATTGTTTCTTTTTAAGTTTGATTGTTTATGCGTTCTTAGCCTTGCAATATTGATACCTAATTAACCTCTACATTAATCAACTTGGCCACTTAATACTTTGAACTGTATATTTGTACTCTTTTAACCAGCCACTACACTATTTACTAATACATTCATCCACTGTTTATGTTTGTACACATAACCCTTGATTACTATGTCGTTTACTCAATAGACTTCACTCACTAATTGTTCACTGCTTTATACAATTTATCTGATATTTCATTACAATTTATCAATCAATTTAAATAGACATTCGAAAGGTTACATTGCTGTTATTTATTGTCACTGTCCGAGCAGATTATGTATAAAGACTATATGGTCATATTAATTGTATTTTGAAGAAAAAATTATTCACTGCATAGCCAATTGCATACACTGATCGGAATGAAGGATAAATCATTTTGTGACAGCCTTATACGAGCACTCACAGCAAGGGTTTCGACTTTTGTGAAACGTGATTTCATTTAGTGCCTACACAATTTGTAAATATTTTTAAGTTTGATAGTTTAAATTGATAGGCAGTTTTTTAATTTTGGTATCCGACCTGTAAATTTATTTGCACTCGGGTTGATCATTTAAACAACTAATATTACCTTTATTAATGTAATGCTGTGAGCTTAAAATACAGGGGTTAGAAGTAGTGTCTTGATATAAGACCGGAAATTTTAGGGCAAGAGGTTTGAGAAGGAAACATTGGAAAGTATATTTGAAACTCTGTACGCCATGATCAATTAAAATGTATTTGAGTTAATATGTTGTAAAAATAAAACCTAAGAATCTGTAGCACCTCCTACTTCCCTTTCTATGTGAACATGTTTATAAGACTGATGAGCAAATTCATTAGGACAGTAAACAGAAAGACAGCCTGGTAATATAATACTTCATATTCAAAGTTAACGTGAAGCTATCGTACGTAGTGAACAAGACAGGTTGATTTCTCTGACTTCATACTGGTATTCCAATAATAGCTGAGATGATATTTTATCTGCAAACTCTTCTGCTTCCCACATGCCCTGGAACCCACACAACTGAACAAAGATTTGTACGCCGTTCCAGACCTTTTTAACATATAAGGTTACATGTATTGCTGTTATAACATTCAAAACGCGTAAAATAAATATCGGGGGTGCCAAAGAAGTGTATACACACTTTCACATTAGATATCTGTTTAATATATTTCAAAGTCGAACCGAAAAACAACAGTAATAGTATGATGTTCTGTAAACAGATGTGACTCACATTACGTTTTGCTAGCCTTGTTACAATAAAATGGAGCCAAGATTATCAGAGGAAAGCAATTTTGAAGTGATATTGGAAAACCGAGAATGTTGTTGAAGTTCAAAGGCAATGGAGACGTGTGTACAAAACAGAACCGCCAACGCAAATAACAACTGCACGCATTCGAGACAAACTTGACACTCATGGTACCGTATGCAACAGGATGGTGCACCACCACATTACCGCCGAGATGTACCTGCGTACTGGGTGACAATGTTCCAAGGCACTGGATAGGACGAAGAGGTCCGATTGAGTTTCCACCGCGTTCTCCGGAACTACATTAGACTTCTACTTATGGGGAACTCTTAAGGATGTTGTATACCGTAGAAAACCAGCTACACTGGCAGCACTTCGGGAAGAAATTGAATCGGCACGTGTTGCAATCGCTGAGGACACTTTCGCAAACGTTACTCAATCAGTAGTTCAACGTATTCAGAAGTGTATCGACGTCGATGGTGGGCATTTTGAGCAACTGTTGTAACTGTAAAAGTCTAAGATGATTAGTTCTGATTGTATGAATTCAGTTTTGTTATGTTAACACATTTTTTTCTTTACTTGAAGCGTGTATACATTTTTTGGCACCCTCTGTATTTATGACAAAGAGAGAACCATAACTGCTATTTCCTTACAAAGCACAGGATAAATTTTGTAGGTTAATGATGATAATTGAAAGTAAACACATTTACTATAAAGTAGTTATATTTTCATCACCAATATAAATTCCTAACGCTACTACAGGAGAAATTGTGTGTACAAAGGTTTTTATGGAAAAGCAGTGCTTTTGATTAATAGATGCTCTGCAGAAGGTGAGCTAAAGAATAATGATACGACAGCGTCTCACCGTCGCCTCATTATGTCAGCAAAGGACCAGGATATTCTACAAGCGTTGAAAAAAGTAGCCATGTAAGCTTCTTTTGCCATGGATCAAGTAGCTCCTGACAGATTGGGGTGTGGGAACTTTCCAGCAAAATTAATCTCCAGAAATGTTTCGTTGGCTTGAAAAAAAATGCTTTTGCAATGCTGTGTCCGCTCGATTATTGGATCAAGATATTAAAAATAAAAGTATTGTTACTTTCTAAATAATAATTAAAACAGTAGTACAGCTATAGAAGAATATTGAGTTAAAAGGAACACTTTAGAAACATCAACTCTACGTACGATATATTTTTTGAGTTTTACTGTGTTCAAATCAAACTCGTAAATTTATTTTTCCACACATCCCCGAGGGAATACAGACTGACGATGTTATTGACTGTGTTCATTTCTGTAATTTAGTGCTTAATTGGTCTTACAGTCACAATTACGTTACAAAATGTACAGACCATTAATCTTTTCATATTAACACCACTAGTTGAATATTATTTTTGTTCATTGTAATTTTCAAATAAATGGATTGGCTCTATATTAAGAAACATTACATAATAATATGTATTGTCATAAACATTTGTACAAATGCTAATTACCAGTTTCCACATGTCTAAAACTTTTTACGTGCAAGATGCTTACATTCTGCACTTTTCCTTGTTTTGCTGATATTTCAATTGGGGGTTGACATCAGAGAAGCTATTTCGTTTCCTGTAGTTGCAGTTATCTATTCTAATATTAGGCCTGTAAGAAACTTTCAAATTTCAAATGACGCATAAATTATTAGTGGAAATAATTATTTGGACCACACTTTTCCGTCCTGCACAACCATCATTAGCTGATTAAGTGTGCCTTAGAAATTAATCCATATATTTTACCATTACCTCCAATCGGGAAAAGATATATGTTTTTTAAGCTTAAGATGTGAAAAAGTGGACTTTACAATTTTCATAATTATAGTTCAATTACACGCTTGTCTTCATTTCACCCTTTTCACACTGTTTTATGAGATACGAATATCTTATACCTAAGTGTGTTATTTTTAAAAAACAATTGCTTGTTTACAGTGCTGTGGATCTAGAGTTAAAATGAGTCAGGAAGGATTAGCTGCTACTGAAGAATGTCGAAAAGGTAAGTTATTTATATATTTCTTATATGTGGAAGACATTACATATATTTTTAAGGTTCCACACTGCAATAATTATGGGGAGACATTAAAATTTCAGTTCCTATGATACTGGTGTGACACTGAAGACAAACTTTAAATATAAAAGTGCCTAAATACTAAAAAATAAGGTAAAGAATATTTTTGTACTTTTTACTAGGGAGAAAAATATCTAGCTCCGCCTGCAAAAAGTTAAGTGTTTTTCCAATTGAACGATGCCCCTGTTCATTTTGACATTGATGTCAGGACTTACCTAAATTAAACTTTCCACAAGTCCATTAACAGGGATGACCCTATGACCCTCTTGGTCTTCCAATCTAACCATTTTTTTCTTATTTTTAATGGGACGAGATGAAACTATTGGTTAATTATAGTTAGCTATTAAAGCACCGATCGCCTATTGTGTTTCAGCTATGCTTTCCGATATTTATAACATGTCAGACAGTGAACTCTATAACTGCTCGTTGGCGGGTCGTTTCAACAATATATTTTATTGAATTAGCTGTTGAACATTGTTATTTTTAATAGCGTTTACGCCCATTTAAACTTAGTAGCATCTGAGGTGAAGGACGATGGTGATACCAAGGTAAGTCCCCCCTCATATTCCATCATAAAAAAATGGGCCAAGCTTTATCGAATGGGACGAGAAAGCATTGAAGACGAAGAGCATATAGGTCGGGCCTTGGAGGTGCTCACTCCTGAAAACCTCGCTCTTATGAAAGAAGAAATTATAACCGGCTGCTCAACGTTACAGAAATAGCAGCAAGGTTGGGCCTTTCTAAAACAACAGTCCTTCGAATTATTTATGAACATTTAAACATCAATAAGGTTAGTGCAAGATGGGTGCCTAGACTTCTTTCCTCAGTTCAAAAGCAGCGACGAGTCATCTGTTGTCAGGCATTTTTGGAGCTCTGCCCAAGAGAGAAATTCTGCACACCATTGTCACAGGAGATGAAACTATGCACCTCTAATATGATCCCTTTTCCAAAAGAGAATCAATGGAGTGGCGTTAACCTGGCAAAGCACCGCCTCTAAATGCCAAGGTCACTCAGTCAACCAAGAAGATCATGGTCACAATCTTTTGGGACTGTGAAGGATTATCTTCATTGACTTCAAGGAGAGGAACACCACAGTAAACGGGGAGTACTATGCTGGCCTACTGCATAGACTACGTGTTTTCATCAAAGAGAAAAGGCGAGGAAAGCTGAGTGGCGGTGTGCACCTTCTTCACGACAATGCGCCTGTGCACACAGCTCTTGTTGTAAAGGAAACTGTGAAGAAATGTGCCTTCAAGGAGATCGGCCTTCCACCCTGAAACCCAGATCTAGCTCCCAGTGACTATTTCTTCTTTTCAAAACTCAAGATGGACCTTCGAGGAAGGAAATTTAAGTGTGACGAAGAAGTGATGGATGCTGTTAATGCCTATTTTGCTGACAATACTTATGACTATTTTGAGGGGGGGGGGTTGAGGTGTTAATTCAAAGACGTCAGAAGTGTATTGCAATAAAGGGTAACTATATTGAAAAGTGAAATATAGTTTTGTCTTTATTATACCAAGAAAATGATTAGGCCGGAAACTTGTGGACCTACCCTCAGGGTCAGTAAACCTTATTACAACAATAATTAATATAAAACCACGTTTCATAAACTTTACCTAAGTACCTCGTGCATTTAATGAATAGACAATTAAGAAAATTTTATTATTCTGAAGGAAGCTTTGGAGGCATCTTCCAATGACAAGGAATAAGGAAATCCTGGAATAAAGCCTCAATCAGGGAACAAGTATTGGTGAGTTCAGAGTCCATGGCTTAGCGGCCTCGGTAACTCTTATTACAATGTAACTAGAACTTTAAACAATCCACCACTAAAATGTTCCTATTTACATACCTAATCTATCTTACACAAGTCTTTGTAAGTTAAGATTATAGATTCTGTATTAACGAATAGGATTATGAAAGGAACATTAGAATAAATAAAATATATTCTTTTTCTTCTTTCAGAACTTCCAGATCATGGGGAAAACTCTGATGTGAGTATTTAAAAGACATTAAAAAAACATATTTCTAATCTTTTTCTGAAGTATTTCATGGTGTTGGCTCACCTATTATTTTTAAAATAGAATATTTAACAGTAATATATTGCCACAAATCTGTTGTTTGATTTATGTAATACATGACGTTTCTTATTTATTTCAAGTCCGTGTATATCTGAATGAATAAGTTTTGAGTAGATGACAGAACTGTATAATAAATAAAGTGCTAACAACGTAATATTGAACTTTAAGACATTATATTATGAATATTATTGTAATATACTTATTTATAAGTAAATGTTTTATAGTACATATATTTAAATTTTGTAATAGTCTCAACCCTTGTTATTTCAGGCCAGATTGGAATGCTATGGAAAGAAAGTTGGTTTCGTAAGTACAATAAATGTAATATTCCTTTCTCGCATACAGTTACCTGCATTTACCAGTAATAATTTAGAGTGCAGGCTTAAACTTAAAACCACCACGGGTGGCCGAGGTCGTTAAGTCTCGGACTCGTGAGCGGGAGGTCTGGGGTTCGAATCCCGCCAGGACCGTCCTTCCTGACTGAGGTTTTTTCCAGGTTTTCATCAGTCCTCATAAATCGCAAATGCCGGGGAGATACCTTAAACTTAGGCCTGGAACGATTCCTTCCATAAAATCCTTTCCCAATATATCATTTCATTTCATTCATCACCAGTGTCCACCGCCTGTGGTACCTCTGTAGTAAAAACGGGCGTTAAACACCATTCATTCATTCTTAAACTTAAAACGTCTACTTTATTCTTTTACCTATTACATCCCCCACTTTGTTCTGCACGGGCTATCATATATCATTCAAAGACACTTATGTACTCTTTGATGAATTTTGTTACAATCTGAAAAGCGTTTCTTGTTTATTAAACGTGCAAATACATTGCAGCGGGTACGATTGAAGTTTCGCTAATACTAATTTTTTGAATATGCCCGGGTAGAACGGACTGAACGCTGAGTGAAAATTTAATTAAACGATCGAAACGCTCAGCTATGTTAATTTCCGAAAGAGTACGCTTTCTGTCATTCTGTGATTGCTTAATTTCCCCTCGTGTATACGCCGCTATCATCTTTCCCTAGCAGAACAAAAAAAATCATGTCACATATCATCAACCATTAATAAATTTTAATTTGATTGCATCAAAATATTGATAAAATGAGACAATAATTATAAGAATAATGGGGAAAATATAATAATAACAATAATAATTCTACTCACATATAAAGTAGACCGAGGCTCTAAAAACGTTCGTTTTAGGTGGTTAAAATAGGTAATCGAATTCTTAAATTAGTCACATATGAATTCATAAAATGTTACAATACGAGCATTAACATTTAAAGAATAAACACAACAGAAACTGAAAATTTTAATTTAAAATACGACATAGTTAGCCTGTCAAGGCCCATTTTTATTGAAATGATAAGGTAGGTAATGGGTAAGTGTATTAACAATATGCACCCTTAATTTTAATACTAAGGAATATTTTTTTGAATATCTATTTAGGATGACTAAGTGATTTCTCAAAAGAGAAATTAATGTACAGTTTTAAACTCAGTGTAATGAAATTTATTTTAACATTTCAACCAAGAGTAAAATAATGATATTTTGTTATAAACAATTTCTAACAAGTTTTGTACAATTTGTAGGGAGATTAAAACATTTACAATACACGATTTCATATATAGAAAGCATGGATAAAAAGAGAAAAAAAATAGATCAATTTTAATATTATTGAAAGTTTTACAGAAGCGGAAGCTCGATAATGAAACAGAAAACAGAATTAGGGATGAAGATAAGTGAAATTAAGCGTTTGTTGAAAAACTAGATAGTCAAAGAAATCTAGACAAAGAATTGCCAGTTTTGTAATTAAATAAGAAATGTTTATAAAACACGAAGTTCATTCAATAAGCAAATAGAAATAATTTTGAATTAAATTTTTATTTCAAAATATGATTCGTAATATTCTGCAATTCCTAAGTTATTTTTCCACATAATCCCAGCCTTTTTTCAATATCGTAGCACTAATTTTTCGATACCTTAGTTATGCAGCCATTTATTCATTTCGATTTTCATTTCATCATTTTCAATTGGAGGTGTTTCTATTGCTTCCGTGAAAAGATGGAAATCCCTCGAGGCAAGAATCAAAAGAATAAGGCAAATAGTAAAATATTCCCCATTTGAATTTTCTAAGCAAGCCCTGGGGAGGGGTTCTTTCAATTGAATATGGTCAAACATTTTCAATCAGTAGCACAGAACTTTGTGAATCAAATGTTAGAAGCATTTCAGGTTTTCTTCAGTCCTCATAAATGGCAAATGCCGGGGAGGTACCCTAAACTTAGATCTCATGTATCATCAGTGTCCACCGCCTGTGGTGCCTCAATAGTAAACACGGCATTAAACAGTGCTCAAAAAAAAAAAAAAAAAAGACACAGTCGCCCTATCTCAAAGATTACAAAAAAAAAAAAAAAAAAAAAAGGAAATGGATAGAGACTGGTAAATGTTATAAATGTAACAAAAAACACCTGGTTACCACCTATAAGACACTCTAATTGAAACGACAGAGTATTAATACAACAGACAGAACCCTAGAGCTAGAAGAGTGTTGATAATGTATTTTCATTGAATTTTCATTCTAAAATTTAATGCTCACTTTAAATAAAGGCATCAAGTCTTTTCTTTTGATACTTTTGCCTTGCAGACTTTGATAACAGCAGCGTCCTATTTCAGAGTCACCTTTACTATTGCTAATATTTTATATTCGTGCTAATTTGTTAATGAACGTTCAAGTTTGGCGCTAATTCCGTTTAGTTTTCCGCCTGTTAAAACTGTAAGTTTCGCTTGTGTTCTTATTTTCTTTATTAAACCAAAATATTCATATTTATATACAATACTTGTGTCGTTAATTGGTGCAGTTGATAAAAAGATATTCCACATCACACGAGGAGCTAGCACATATTTAAAATAACTTTTTACACACAAAATGCCTTGCTCTAGAGTCAACTACTAACCATCTTTACTACCCTGAGATCGCCAGTGAACAGGTTAAGGAAATCGCGTTTAAGAACATGTCAAACGCAGAGGTGAATTTGTTTAGTTCCCTTGGCTGCGTCACACTTAATAGCTGAGAATTAAAACACCTCGTGATCGGACAAAATTTATAACTAAAGTATGGCGATAGACGAGTCAACCAAGTCGGAATATTCAAACATCATAATAAACACAGTAACGTTTTGACAAACATGTTTCCAAACAACACTTGCGAGTTAGTAAAATTTACAGTTATTACTGTTAAAATGAAAAAGGTGAAATATTTTTAAGCTAAATTACTCTTTTTTACGTTCCATACTTCTGCTGGAAAAAAAAAAGAAATAAAAACAGCATATGCTTTTTTTCCTTTGTCTTTTCTGGTTTATATTTATTGCTTAATTTTGCAGGGAAAGACAAATGTTAGAGTGTATTTTACTTCACCCCACTCATAAAGTATTGCACTGTATTAGTTGTATGTATTTTTAAATATTTTAAAGCATAAATGCAATATTCTCCACCAGTCCAATACAAATGCACACTAGAAAATTCATGTAAATGTAAAGAATTCTAGGAAAAATATAAGAAATCACTACTGAATATTTGCACACTTTTTTAGGACAACAACGAGGGTTTTATCGACAATCTTTCAATATGGAGGAAGGAAGTGACGAGTTACTTCTTGGAAAGAGAGCTCAACGAATTGGCAGGAAAAAAAGCAGACGTTTGTAAGGACTTTGGCAATTGGTATGGTCGAGGTAAGTAGCGAACTAAATAACATTAATATTAGCTACCCGACTTTGCTTATCTAGTTAACGTTTATCCATACTTTCAATGTCCACAATTTAATTGGAATATTACCATTAATGCAGTATGTACCTTTTCCTTTGCAGCCACTTAGTATACACGTGTTTTTGTTCACCCCTGGAAGCCATATGTGGTAGGAAGCCACACATTTTTATTTATTTTCTGTAAACGCCCTAACATTTTAGTTCTATTTTTATGATCAATGTATTTTACATTCCATGAATTATTTTCTTCCCATGAAGTCTAACTTAAATAGCTACTCGCTTATTTTTGTTATTTTGGTTATGCTGTTTTGTTCTCGAATGTTTCCATTACTCTAACATTGTTTAGTTGTTTAGTTTTATGTTTGTCTTCTATCGAGACATACCACAAGTAATAACCACCTAGCAGTTTTTTTGATCGAAGAAAATTTCTGTTTTTTTTTTCTTTCTTTTGTTTTATATTTGATGGAAAACCCCTTTAATATCTAAAGTGAATATACATCATCAATATTATCCTGTTCAAACAATGTCAATGTTTTATTAATGAGCTGTTTATGTTCCAATTTCCTTTTTCATCTCTGATAATCAAACGCTCCATTTATTTGCAAATTTATTTTTGGGTACTGCTTTATTAGTTGTAAAAGCACATGGTGACAAGTACAGTTTTACTATAAATGATTCATTAGTTTTTAAAACGCCATGTTTTCCAAAGTATTACACGTATAAGTATATGAAACTCACCAAGTTTGCATTGTGTGCACCAGTTGGCACCACAGGTTCAGGACCTTTACAAAATGGCGACAACGCAAGAAAAGAGCTTTTGTGTGTTGAAATATGCGCGATGTTCGTTTGTTATAGCAGTGCAACGCGTTTTCAGAAGAGAATAGGGAAAAGAACCGCCATTTTGCGGTGGTATTTAAGGACACTGGCTGTCTGTGTAAAAGCACCGGTTGACCAAAAGTGCCACATGAAACAGCGAGGGAAAATTTCGTGCGTAGTCGCAATCTACGGCCCGACTACAGAGCAACAAACTATATGGAAGATTTTGCGACGGCGGTCACATTTCAAACCGTGCCGTTTGCAGCTTCTACAACAACTGAAGTCGGAAGATAAAGGCCGGCACCTGGAATTTCGCGTCACAATGCAAGAAGCGTTGGAAGAATAAAGATTTATTTGGTAAGTTAATATTCAGCAACATTTCATTTATCCGGGAAGATTAATCGTCACAATGCGGGATTAAGGGGTACTGAAAATCCTCGTGCAATAGTAGCACTTGAAAAAAATTCACCAAAGGTGAATGTTTTCTTTGCTATGTCACAAACATAGCTGTATGGGCCTTTTTTCTTCTGTGAGTGGCATATCTTACCTGGATATGTTGCTGTTGTGATTGTTACCACAGTTGGCTGCTGATTTCGGGGATTTTTTCTTTCAACAAGATGGGTCACCCCCTCGTTGGAACATTCGCTACCTAAACGACGAACTTCCTCATCGCTGGGTTGGACGTGTTGATGAGGATGACGTAACTCGTCCCCAGATCACCTGATCTAACGCTTTGTGACTTTTTCCTTTGGGGATACAATAAGGATCTTGTTTGCGTACCCCCACTGCCAAGAACACCAGTAGAGCTCAAAGAACTCATCGATACTGCAGTGATGACAGAATGATGTTGCAAAATGTGTGGAACAAGCTCAAATACCGCCTGGACGTTATCGCGTGACCCAAGGGGCACACATAGAACATTTGTAGAGCGTGAAGAAAAGTTGGTGAGTTTAAAGTTATTTTCACATTTAAATCATATTTTAAAAAGGGATGAATCATTTATGGTAGCCCTGTATAACATTCTGGGCAATAAAGACAAGATCGCAACTAATAAAGCGTAAATATTTTTGTTTTCCAAAGGAATTTCCATGTTTTGAAAATCTATTTTCTTTATAAATATTTACTCTTATTAAAAATTAATATTTTGGGAATCAAACGAAATAATGACAGAACGCCCATCTATGACATGTACTTTAAATTTCTTACCTCTGAATATAATGACTATTTTTCCTCTTTATATTTTTGTCATCTAAACACAAGACAACCATTTCTAAAGTGTTTTTTTTTTTGTGATTACAGAACATTATGGACAACCCAATCCCGCAACTAGAGCCGCTGTGGACTGCATAGTGTATCTAGTTCAACAGGTGAGGGCAACCCTTGTTATGCATTTTATGCTTCTTTTCACGTAGAGTGAACAAATATAGAAATTTATTATTTGTTAGAAATGCATTGAATATAAGAAACTCTTCTTGGAAATCAGGAAAAGTTCAACTTTCAAATAAAAGTAAATAACGAAAATGTGCAGTGAGACACAAATATCAGTAGTTTATTAGAGGGCTTAGAATTCCTGCCTCTCAATCTTTGTTAAACACGTAAATACATTAAAAACAGGAATATAGAAGAACATAAATGTTAGTGTTTGTAATGCAAGTTTTATTTTATTTTCAGAATTGTAAAGAAGACGACCCGGCTATCCGTAAGTACCGTGTACTTCAGTCAACCATCTGCTATGAACAAACATACAATCGGCCACGGCCCACCTTTATCGATCCTTTAACAGATGGTTGAATGGAATACATCTTGTGGGTTTTTAGTTGGTTTAGTTGAACTTTAAAATTTGGAGAATGACACATGCTAAGTTCCTAACTACCGGACTTTAGTTATAAATCTTGTCCGATAACGCGTTGTTTTACGTATCCGCTACTAAACATTCCATAGCCGAATTTCAATACTGCTTCCTACTTGCGCATACAATGTTATATTAAATCTTGATGCTGGGATTGTTCTTCCTGGACCAAACAAACATCGTACATGCATATTTTCGGAATAATTTCATTGGCGAACGTTCTTGATTAGCGCCAATCTAAACATTTCTTGTGTTAAAAATGGTGCTTTTGGCTACTGTTCTTTGTTTTATCCTTAAAATAACAAATTCCAATTTGTGCACAGTGTGATAATTTTAGTTCTGAACAAGTTACACACGCTCGTAGCTGATTTCTGTTTAAAATGTTTCTGTTTACACATAAAAATGCGTTGCTCCTAAGTCAACCGTTTAACCACCTTCTTTAATTTTTTTAATGGTGTTTAACGCCCGTTTTTACTACTGAGATACCACAGGCGGTGAACACTGATGGGAAAGATTTTTTTTAACGAAGGAAATGTTCTAGGCTTAAGTTTAGTGTACCTCCCCGGCATTTGCCAGTTATGAAGACTGAAGAAAATCTGGGAAAAACCTCAGTCAGGGAGGACGATCCTGGCGGGATTCGAACCGCAGACCTCCCGCTCACGAGTTCGCGTCTTAACGACCTCGGCCACCCGTGGCGGTACCATATTGAATGAATATATGTTGCCGTGAGACCGACAGGTAACAGGTTCAGAAAACGAGTTCAAGGACATGGAAAAGAGGGAAACATATTGCGGTACGGACACTGGGCAGCAGTCAAGATGTATATAAAAACAAACAAACAAAAACGCGTGAGCGGACAATAAGTTTAAATAAAGCACTAGAACCTAGTTATGATATATTTGGACTAAATATGTTTTCTCTCCCAATTTTCAATTTTTCTATTATATTCTCCTTCCCTACCTCTTTACCTTTTAACATATGCTACAATGTTTGTTTTCGAGCCTTGTATTGTCAATATATACATTACACATATGTATATGTTTATATATCGCTGTTTAATGAAATATTTATGTTACCTGCAGACACTTTGAACATACTCTATGATGGTGGGTATAATATGATTATAATTGGTAACAGAAAAAACAATAAAACAACCAGTTCGGATAACGTGCCATCAATTTCCCCGGCAAATGGAAGAATATTTCGCAGTAATTTACCCGTAGCGATTAGTCAGGGAAATGAAGTGTGTGTGTGTGTGTGTGTGTGTGTGTACCTATAAAATACAAAGATATAGAATGTCCCGTGTTAAAGGAAGATAAAAACATAAAAAAACAAAAACAAAAAAAAAATTAAATCGAACAAAATTGTTCCTTCTCAAGTAGAAGGTTGAACTTTGTCTTCGATTTGAAAAAATGGATTCTAAGCTGGAAATATTATGTTTTGTGCTTTATTGTGTGACATTTTCTTTTGTGTTTTATCTTCCTTTAATACAGAACGCTCCAGTTCTTTTGTATTTTTGTATATTTATGGAATATATACAAGTGGAATATGGAGTATAAAGAGGTAGAAATGAATAAAGCACAATTAGTGATGATTTTAGATCATATAGCTTTTACATTGATAATAGTAGTGTCCCGTCTGTATCAACCGTACACAATTGTGAGCTATCTCACTCTCAGACCTACAGCTACGGGTAGCCGAGGTCGTTAAGGCGCGAACTCGTGAGCGGGAGGTCTAGGGTTCGAATTCCGCCAGGACCGTCCTCCCTGACAGGTTTTTTTTTTTCCATTTTTCCAGGTTTTCCTCAGTCCTCATAAATGGCAAATGCCGGGGAAGCACCTTAAACTTAGGCCTGGAACGTTTCCTTCCTTTAAAAAAAAAAACTTTCCCAATATATCATTTCTTCATGTATCATCAGTGTCTACCGCCTGTGGTGTCTCAGTAGCAAAAACGGGGGTTAAACACCATTAAAAAAAACCTCAGGCCTGGACTCATTTCTTACGATTTATCATATTTTAAGGTTTAATACAAGACTTTGGTTTGTGCTTTAAGTCTATTTCTCATAGATATTGAACAATTTAAGAGTCAAATATTTTTCATGCATTTTCAGGTCAGAAATGTAAGCAGGAACGTGATGGAAAATCAAATTGGTTCGCTGCATAGTATGGCAGTACACCTTAATCTCATGATTTCGTCACAATAAACGCTGGATTCATGTTTACACTATTTCTTTTTATAATAACAACATTCACAAGCCTGACATTTAATCATATAAGTATAATGTATTAAATAACTTCATTAATACTGTGCAGTATTGTTCTTTAAATCATTTCCGCAATAAAACCATCAATGATATGTTTTATTTTTAATTTTCCAATCAATATATTGCTCTGCAGTACACTATACCACAGTTGTTATATTTCTTTTGTTCGCCGTAAAGTGCAAACTCATGGGAGTTTGTGCAGGGGTGAATTGTTTATTTCGCAGAAGAGCTTGTGATAGATGCACTAGCAAAACAAAATTACAAAGGCATTCAACGAAATAATGAACATATTAGAATACAATTAGCAAACAAAGCAAAACAAATTCAGTTTATTATTCAAATGACAAACAACTCTCATAGCGGAAATAACTGCATTACTTACAAATGTACAGACAAATACCATTATGAAACTGTAACACTGTTCTTAGCTGCAGAAAGTTCTCCTGGCTAATATATTAAATTATTATTCCTATTGTATAAAACACAAAATAGGTGACCGTAAAGAGTTAATTACTGCAGTATTTATGATAGATTTAATCTTCTCAGCATAAAGTTGGAAGATTTTTTAATAGAAAACGTTTTATTTCTCTCAAAGTATCATAAAGTATTTCTGAAGACTTGGGGCAATGCAAATGTTTTCCTTTTCTATCCCGCAGAGATGCACCCGGTACTATGCTTTCCCCACTCTTTAGTACATGCAAGTGAACTAACTTTCAAATAGAGACCGCTTAATTTCGTTTATATTAAAACTGACATAGTTACAAAAAAAAAAAAAAATAGGAACACAAGTTCAAAGAGATGTTAACTGTGGCAGATTCCTTCAATTTTTTTTATTTTTGTGGTAATATTTCCTCTATATTACTGTTCTATATTTCCAAATACAAATCAGCAATTTAAAGCAATAGAAAATACAATAAAGTATAATAATTTTACTAAGAGAAAAAGGTAGGAGATAAATAAAAACTGTATACAAAACAATATTCTATATTGTTCTATTAAACGTTAGTCCAGGATAATGTGGAGTATGTTTTGTAGTGTCCCATTTAACTTGCATTCAACCATTACACACCTAGAGGATTCAAGGAAACTTGTGTGTATTTGTGTGTTTGTTTAAGGGTTTACCAACAGTTGCAAGATTTGTTTTTAAAAAACATTTAATTCAAATATGTGTTGAGATACAAATTAAGCTGTGTACTGCAAATGATGTAATGAAATTTTACATCGGATAAATTTAAACATTACACAAGAAATAATAAATTTGCAATGAGCTTTGAAAACCTTTTATTACTTTAATGTTTCTGCACATGTATCTTTTACCTGTGAAACTACATCAAAATGAACTACTAACAGAGCTTACAAACTCTACATTCCCATTATAGCAGGCAAAGTTACGTAATACAATAAGCAGCTAAGTCCTGTAACAATTGAATAGTTCTCTGATACTAATTCTTATCATATTATTGCCTAGTAAATACCCAAGCATCAGTTATAATTTTTCTGAACTAAATGAACATTGAAACGTATTCATAATTTACAATAAATAATTAACGTCAATCTAAGTCACTATAGCAAACAACAGTAGGCAGAAAGCACCCCTTGAATGTCTGTGAGAAAACCGAGGAACTTTTTGCCTACGTCCTATAACCGTGACAGCTCAGAAGAGAAGATGTTGCAATATGGTATAATTCTCTAAGCGTTTAAAATAAGACATATGCTGACCAACAAAGTTGTCGAAAGTGACCTCAGAACAACCCATGTGATAGTACTTAGAAAGTAAAAACTAAAATATTGATAAATGATGCAGTTTCTATTCCACCTTCCACAGCTTTTAAGTTAATAGAAGAACTACTTCAGATATTATGGGACTTTCATAAATTATCTTCAATAACATAAACAATAGGTTGTAGAATTATTTATTTTATAAAAAAATTAAATAATTTAACATAAACAAAATATCTAATTTGTCTTTATAAATCTCACAAGCAAAATTTCTACGGAAAACCAGAGCGGAAGGTGTAATAGAAAGTATAATTGGCTAATCCATTTGTTTATCAGCTGAGCATACATGAAAACTTTTGCACATGCGGGAATTTAAGTGTTTTTTCCCCCTCTGCGCTCCCATAAACTATTTGGTTATAAAGGGAATATTAGAATAAAAGTAGAGTTAAAAATTCCATTTTAAAACAAATTAGATCACAGGTGTCTTCTTTGCTATCTTCACATAATGTTGCTTGAAATGAATCAAACTGAAGAGGTTAGCACAAACTTTGCTCTCGCAGGTACTTTGACGGCTGTAGTCAGCGAGTTGATGCCAAGGTTAATTTTCACAGCAATAAGTTCTGCAACTTTATTCCTGAGTTATGTTGTGGGTTTCCCCATGCCTACTGAAGTGAAGCTAAGTCTGATTCAAAGATTCAATGCATTCCACCAAAGTGTGTGGTACTGAAAGATCATACAAGGATTCCAAAATGCCTTTGTGATACTGCTGGGCTTCGGTTTTTACCCATTTTTTTAATTGAAATGGAAAGATATCACCTCTGGTGTGACACTCTCCAAAAAACTCTTGAGTAAAGTCCTCTTTAGATAATGGAAAGTGTCTTTTTGATTTCATCGGAGTCATGTATTTACTTTGTTTATCGCACTTTTTTATTCATAGTAAAAATGTTCTCATTAAAAAGATAATATTTTCGCAGATATTTCGAGCATACAAATGAAAGAGCATCTCAGCCTTTCACACCTGATTTTATCAGGTTATTTGCTAACAGATGTCCTATTGACTAACAATAATTATAATATGTAGACCCTCTTCCGTAATATAAGAAATTTGCGAAGTAAGTTTCTACGAATGCGCTCAAGCACGGCTTTGATTATCCCTTAAATCCCCATGGTGCATGACCTACAATCTCTTGTTTGTTTGATTGATTTGGTTTATTTACGGACGCTCTTTAACATCTCAGGTCATCAGCGCGTGAAACGGCTGGTAAATTTTGCTCAGAGGCCTCTCTTTCAGGCTTGAGGTTCTTTATCGTGCCGTAAATGTACGACACGGGACCCACGGCTTTACTTCCCTTCCGAAGGAAGCCATACTTAGGATTTTTACGCCCGAAAAAATCTATCGGTCCTGGCCGGGTTCGAACCCGTGATCTTGGGTTTAGAAGGCAAGTATGGTTACCACTACACGACCAGGACCGACACAACCATCTCTTGGACGATCTTAAGCAGAAAAAAGCTCTCTAAATGTCCACAAAGTGCGGTTAACTAATTTCAATGAAATATTTAGTTACAAGTATTTCGGACACATGTGTCAGTTACTGCAGCTCTGCTTTTGTATGTACCCCAGTTAATTGGTGTAGAAGACCAGGCTTTTGAACAGAATAAAGGTCTTGTTTTCGTGGCTACTCGTAAAATATTACATTTGTTTATTGTTAATCATTTTATTATTAATAACTGAGATTTATTTGGAATTAATTGAAACAGAGGAGGATTTCAGACGCAGAAGGACAACACGAATATTTTGCATCCTATTAAACCTCCGGGAGGAAGGGAGGAATTGCGGCGTATGGAGAGCGGCCAAGTTTATGAAACGACAGGTACAGATGCAGCCGGGGTCACTAACGTTTCAAGATTTGTATTTTTTGTTGATATGTCATGCTGGCGGAGCCCCTCCCTCCTCCCGAAATGTAAAGTACTAATACGTAACTCATTTTAAGTAAATCATAAATAGGATATTTTAGAATGAAAGATTATAACGTAAATTTAATTAAAACATGCAATAAAATTTAAAACTTCGCACAAACTTGGTAAACTTTTATTTCAATTTGTTAAATTCCCCCATTTTTCATCATTAACATATTTTATTGTGATAAATTAAAGAATCCAAATGAGCTTTAATTGGAAATATGCTTAAGCACTATGAAATATGAAGTCAAGTAATAAAGTTAAAATCATAATTCTGTACTGTTAACATAGTTTATTTAGCAGAGGAAAACCTGCAGATCTAAGTATTGTAATAAAAGTAAAAATGCGTCATTTATCAAGAGTACGCTTATAAGTATAGAGACATTTTTTCACAGCATATCCTTGTTTATGTGAATGTCCGATCATGTTAGCTAAATATGAACAGAAATGCCAACGCATACAGAAAACATTATTGATATGTTAATGTTAGCCGTTGACATAAACGAACAGTTTAGATCATAGACGTTGATGTGAATTGTTCTTGCAGTGGAGTTCGTTGGTTGTATTCTGTCGCTATTTTCCGTCGTGTTTGTTTGTCAAATATTCTGCCAGCTCTTTGCCAGCTATTGGGAACGAGACCAAGTTGATAATTTATGAGCCAGTGATAAGTCCACACGTCACGCCATCTCATGGAAACCGATGTTTGTTTTGTTTGGTCAATGATTAGCCTTCCACACGCCAGCTTTTGTGCCATGCAATTTGTGTTGATAAATATTTACATATTCGGAACTTTGGTCTGCGCTATTTGGATCAATTGCAAAAACTTTTCCCTTATTTTTACATAAGTTCTGGCATTAGGGGTCAAAAATTGGAAGTCCGCCCAATTTCTTTTAATGGTAGTTTGTAAAAATTAAGAAGTTCTTCATTCAAGAAACGAAGACTATATTTTGACAATATACTGAAAAAAATAATAACTACAGTATTTGTAACTTAGGCCGCATCTATGAGATTTAACACTAATGGCAACGTTAACGATATTTTCAAAATTAAAAATTTGCAGCAGCAGTAAAATAAATAAGGTTGTAGGAATCTTTATTATCTAGGGCAGCGGTTCCCAAACTGTGAGTCGGGACCCCGAGGGAGGTCGCGGTGGACACGGAGAATTTAAAAGCTTATCAATTTTTACATCTGTTCTTATTAAGAATGTTTAACTATCTGTTGTATTATAATTATTACCAGTTATTAGTTGTCACATTGTTGAAGCTTGCGCGCCATCTTGCAAATTAATTATTATAAGCCCCCTTATAATTATTATAAGGTCCATAAGTTTTAGGCCTCGCCGATAAGGACTATGGCCTTTACAAAAGCCTTACACTTGAACAAAGAAGCTTAGGTATATAGAAGTTGTGACAGTTTCAAAATGGAGTTTCGACCTATTATTAAACTATTCACAAAGAATGAACTTCCTCCAAATGAAATTAACCAGCGATTGGACGGTGTATATGGGGAAGCACCTCCCTCATATTATAGCGCAAAAGAATGAGCCAAACTTTTTCGAATAGGTCGAGAAAGCATTGAAGACGAAGAGCGTGCAGGTCGGACCTTGGAGGTCCGACACTTCGCTCTTGCAGAAGAAGAAATTATGGAAGACCGGCGGTTCAAAGTTACAGAAATAGCAGCAAGGTTGGGCCTTTCTAAAATAACAGACCTTCGAATTATTCATGAACATTTAAACATGAATAAGATTAGTGCAAAATGGGTTCCTAGACTTCTTTCCTCAGTCTAAAAGCAGCAACGAATCATCTGTTGTCAGGCATTTTTGAGGCTCTGTCGTGGCAACGAGAGAGAAGTTGTGCAAACCATTGTTACAGTAGATGAAACTATGGTCCTCTGCTATAATCCCTTGCCCAAAATCCTTCTAAACTCAAGATCGCGGGTTCAAACCCGGCCAGAATCGATGGATTTTATCGGGCGTAAAAATCTTAAGTATGGCTTCCTTCGGAAGGGAAGTAAAGCTGTGGGTCTCGTGTCATACATTCACGACACGAAAAAGAACCTCAAGCCTGAAAGAAGAGGCCTCTGAGCAAAATTTGTCGGCCGTTTCACGCCCTGAATTGAATGGGACTCAGATGATCTGAGATTTAAGTCCATAAATAAAATAAATCAACTATTGTCCAAAAGAGAATCAATGGAGAGGTGTAAATCTAGCGAAGTGCCGCCTATAAAGGCCAAAGTCACTGAGTTAATCAAGAAGACATCATTGCCACCATCTCTTGGGACTGTGAAGGAATACTCTTCATTAACTTCAAGGTGAGGAACACCACAGTAAATGGGAAGTACTATGCTGGCCTACTGCACAGACTACGTGCTTCCATCAAAGAGAAAAGGCGAGGAAAGCTGAGTGGCAATGTGCGCCTTCTTCACGACAACGCGCCTTTGCACACAACTCTTGTTGCAAAGGAAGCTGTGAAGTTAATGTGACTTCTAGGAGATCGACGATCCACCCTACAGCCCAGATTTAGCTCCTAGTGGATATTTTCTCCTCTTAAAACTAAAGAAGGGCTTTCAAGGAAAGAAATTTAAGTGTGACGAAGAAGTGATGGGTGCTGTTTATGCCCATTTTGCAAACAAAAATCTGATTATTTGGGGGGGGGGGTTGAAATGTTAATTCAAAGATGTAAGAAGTATATTGCAACAAAGGGTACAACTCAGATGACAAAAACGCATAGAGGTATTCAGAAAGGACATTTAAAAAGTTTAGTTCACTTCTAGGAAGGTTCCAAACGGATTGGAATATCTAAAAGGACTTATAAAACAGTGCCAAAACTTGCTAGGCTGTAACTACAGTCAGATGGATACTTTGATGAAAAGAAACTTTAATTTTATTCTTCATAATGAGTGTATTTTTCCTTCGTCTTCGTATTTTTGACCTAATTAACATATTTCTGTGCTGATTTAAATGTTTGCTTGTCCTCCTAAAACACTAAGAAAGCAAAACCTGTGTAGACATTAATAAATAAATAAATAAAAGTAAGACAGGTGTAGCGTTTTGAAATACCCAATAGAAAGAATGAAATTCATTATTTTATTTAAACGAACATATTACATAGAAAACAGTAAGTGAGTGTGGACTTAATCAACATTCTATAAAGTAAATCTACATAATATTCATTTTTATAAAAATAATTTATGTACAGAGGATGTAATTTTTTTTTGGCAGTTTTAAAATTAAAACGTAATACATATTTAAAGCAGATCCTTTATTTACCCTCCCCTGGTTTATTGCACCAGTAAAGAACAATGCAAGCACAGAGATGCTGTTCTATTACTTTTCAAAAATATTCCTTTTCTATCATGATATGAAAAACATGAATAGCATGACTTTATTCAAACAAGATTATATTATTTGAGGAACATTGCATCTAAACTTCAGGATAATCGGTTAGAAAAAAGTTTGGAATTTCGATTATCCTCTGCCTGTATTGTGAGTAGCGTATTGCGTGAAAAACAAAGCTGAATGCAGCTGGAGCTAAACGCACAGTGAACCTGCTTCACCTGCATGCTTTTGAAAGTAGTAGGCTCGAGGCGTATTTCATGATATCCCAACCGGATAACTACAGCAAAGAGATAGTACATTACTCAACCCGCTAATTGCTCTGTTTGCCTCCAGGAAAATTAAGTTCATTAACTGCTCTGAATTTATATATATATATATATATATATGTATATCTTTGGCATGTCTTTTACTGTTACCAACTGTTGTGTAGCTCTGCGATCTGAGTGTAATGATGAAACATAATGAAGCAGAAAATTCTGTTGGAATATCTGAGAATTTTGTTCCACCTAAGGAAATTATCAGAAAGTGAACCTTACAACCTACAAGCTCTATTTATTTTACTAGCATATAATGAGTTTTCTATAGGGTGTCCAGTTTAGTACATATACATTACTAAATATTAAACGCTGAAATATGTTATTACAAATACCTTAATGGTTTTGTTGTGCTCTAGTTCAATTAGGCAGAATATAATCTTATATGGCTACTAGTTTTCTATTACACTTATGTAACTTCATTTTGAAATGGACCAGTGAAACGAAACAAAATTTTGAATTTTGACCAATCACAGCCGGATATCGCAGTGAAATTATCGAAAATGGTCAGTGTAGCCAACTCTATACCTCCACCATATAAATCCTGAGCACACATCACTGACCACTTTTCTGTGTTTTCAGTAATTGTAAATTTAATAGCTTCATGTGTATTCCGTCAAGCATTTGTTTTTGCGTATTCAGCCAAGCAGCCTGAAATCATTTTGTAAATTATGTAACAATATCTGCCTAAGCAACCCTACATCTGAATAAACACATTGTTTAGATGGTAAAATGTTTTCTCTATTTTGTTTTTCTAAGTTGTTATTAATAAATCTAACGGTAGTAACCGTAATAGTCGACTTTCGTCTATTTAATTCTCACGTTTCCTAAATAAGTAGGTATTCATAAGTAAGTATAACATTTTATACATGTTTTAATATTCTGTGGGCGAATTTCAAATATTTATTACTTTTATTCTTATTATATTCACGAAATAGTCCTAAATCTGTATTTATCTCTTCTCTATTGGCATTACGGACAATCGACATTCGTTTGTTGCTACATGGCTTGAAAAGGTTAAGTATTCATAACACAATTATTGCAATTTTGTATCCCAAGTTTACGGGAATTATATTTAAATTTTTATTTTATTCGTGAAATAGTCCTAATTAATATCACCCGAGTGTCTCAGCTTTCCAAATAAATTCAGGCTCTCTTGTGATATTACTTATCACCAGTTTAACGTATGTTATCTCGAGGCATGGTAGCAAGATTTATTTAGATACTGGAATTGCTGCAAAGCTAATGAATGTTGAAAATGAATACAAAAAAGAGCCCTTGCTTTAATTTTCTCTACATTGTTTAAAAATAAAAGGACAAATTAATTCAGCATATAGACTGTGTTTATAAAGATGTATATGTTTTATATTTAACAAAAGCATCATCGTAAAGATAGAAAATGTGAAACATTAATCTAATATCTAAATTTTGACCATTTCAGTATTCATAAGTATCACATTTTACATAATTGTTAATATTTCGTGCGCAAATTTCAAATACATATCACTTTTATTCTTATTCCAAAAATGAATTAATCCTAAACCCGTCTTTTGCTCTTGTCTATTGGCATTACTGCATTTTCTGTAGCAAGATTGATGAAAAAGTTGTAAAATATACATTTAACACAAATGATTTAAGGCAAATTTAGAGGAATTATATTTAAATTCTTATTTTACTCGTGAAATAGTCTTAATAAATATCAACAATAGAGTCTGAGCTCACATACTGTGTTCATGAATTTATCGGCAATCTCAGATCCTCTCATGATATTACTTTTGAACTCATTTGTGAAAGTTTAATTCCCAGTGTACAGTGCTATTTTTCATTTGCAAAAAAAAAAAAAAAAAAAAAAAAAAAAAAGTGTTTTTTTCATAGGTTTGTATTCATATGATATATAAGAGCGGCCCAGAAAGTATTCAGTCATCTCAATTGCTCACACATTTTCAAATAATCTCCAAAAAGTTATCTATGGTGTCTATGACGCATTTTATTCCAGAGTACATTTCTTTTAATTCATCCCACAAATAAAAATCATAGGATGTGGAGAATTTGTGTTCCTATCCTTGACGAGTTCATAAATATTGGCAATGTATCACAGATAATATATACTGTGTGTAATCATTTAATAAATCTCACCGCTTAGCAAGCTTCTGAATCATAAATGTCGTGACGTTGATTACAAATGTCTATCATTTGTATGACTTGTGCGATATGTTTCAGGCCAGTTATTTGAATCTCTTGTTTAATTGATCTATTTTTATACTAATTTCGTCTTAAAATCCCATGATAGATTAAATATTACTGATGTGTTGAAACTGTTAAGTACTTAAGAGGCATTATAGGTACGGAATTAAATAATTAATAATTTCTCTGTTGTTATTAGGTTAAATTTTCTGTATAATTTAGCTCTTATTTGGTTTGGTATTTTATATATATTTAACTTGTAATTTAGCAATGACTTCCTGCAGCGATTTTCTACCAAAACTGAACTAATTCACAATACAGCCATCTAACCATCGCGTTCAGCGGAATAAAATGTTCCCTACTTATCAAGGGTGTGGAATTAGCAAAGCTTGAGGCGTCAGCGGACGATGTTGTACCGAGGCGTCACTTGATACTTCACCGAGGTGAACAAATGAAGGGCGGTGGGTAATGTGCCAACACTGCGAAAGGAACACTTCCCCTATCTGTTCAAAGGGGCGTGGGTTTGCGGTTGCAGAAATTGCTGGAGTGCCAGATGCAGCCAATAAATCGAAATTCATGACACTTACCAAGCAGAGAAGGCAAGTTAAAAACAAAGATTTATGTTTGAACATTTGATTTAGAGGATGCGCTTTTTATGCGAGTTTTATCTTTCTGAAGTAATCTTTAGGTGTATCTAGAAATTTCAGGTAGAACCCTCTCAGAAGCATTCACTAATGTAGCCGAAAATAAAGGCCACATTTAACTAAATCAATAGGGTTATAATCGATGTTAATGATTAACATAAATATGATCTGATACAGATGTTTCCCAAATTTGTTGCATGCATGACTCCCTTTTCGAGAATGAAATTATTGCCGAACCCTTCATTTACTTTTGCATCAACTAAACGCTCACATGTATTCAGTGTCAAGAAAAGTTATATCCCCTTCTCAATAAAGCTTCATTTCCGGAAGTGTAATGTTAATTTTTTGAAATTTTTGTATCATGCTAAGAGACTGTTAGTTAGGCAGGCCTGTCCTTTGCAATATCCGAAGAGGCTCCAAATGATATGATCAAATGGTTCTGGACGGTAACTACGTAGCTGTTGCTATATATTCGAGTGTAATGAGTGATTTATATTTTATATTAAGTTTACCACTCACTAGATAGCAGATAGTTACATATTTTCATATTGTAAACCATTCATTCTGTCAGCAGATTTAGTAAATAAACAAGAGATCACCTTTAATTTCTCCAGAGCGCGATGTTTGCGTCTGAAAGATTTATCTGAACTAAAAGGTGGACAACGGCGAGTGTATTCCATTATTACTGGCTACCATTTTGTTACGTACTGCTTTTTATTTCGCAGTGACCGCAGCTGTGTAGATGGAAGAGAAATAACAATTCTATACAGAGATCGATTGCAAATTATAGTGGTAGAGTACTGCAAATCGAGTGAGAGTGAATCTGCAATTGAATCTGCTTCTGACAACTTCTGTGTGCGGTTTAGAAGGGAGGTGCTTTCCACATCGCCACACACATACACATACACGCACTGCAAATTGTATCGCTTAGTTTCCATCACTTTACAACGCCCCTGTGTCCATTCCAGCGGAAAATTTTCTAGTCTCCATTCATTTGGAACGCGCAGCATTTTTAAAACCACAGGCGCGGGTTTGGGATTGCTGTGGCGTTTGTCAGTTTTAGATCTTCTGTATCAAACATTATACTTTGTCTTTTCCTCGAACGGAAAAACACAAACAGAAATGTCATGGCGCGCGCTGGAAACTCGTGTGATTTCCATTGTGTGTATTCTGTGCATTACAGTGTATTCCAAAACAGATAGTGCCGACAAAGTTACCAGTTTCTGGAATCCAGTTGGGTAAACGCGTCTGAACAAACGCGTTAACAAAAGGCGTTAAAAGTACGCTATTGGAAACATTAATTGTTGCACCATCTGTGCATTCTTTTATTATTCTAATAAATATTAACAGTGAGCTAGTTATAACATTTTTGTTTTTTCATTTCGATCACTAGGCACTATTGTAAACCACACTACTGATGTAATGATATATGACTTTGTCCACCTTCCGTTCATATAATGCCCAAGTATATGAAACAGTGTCTCCGCCATACTACTTGAAAGTCATTGTTTTCGTCTTGTTCAAATAATGGGGAGTAAGCACTCTTCGCAGTAGGTTCAAAGTCTGTCTAATCCTTTCTATAGACCGCTAATCGTCGTAGAACACAATACCATATCATCCGCTGGCACCTTCATACCTACTACTGGATGAGCAATGCTTGACGCAACCGCGGGACCTGCTGGCAGCAAATGTCGGCGGAGGAGGGGAGTATAATTTCCATCCGCTGCTCCACGCTTCAGTTAAAGTTGAAATCTTGCGCAAGTAGCATGTGTTTGTTAAGCGACACAATACAGTGAGATGAGCGCAAGGGTATCAAGTAAAATGGTGCAATACAAGTGTTCTATTCCCCAAAGAGTATTCATGTATGATTTATATGTGCGTATAGAATCAGCGCGCGCTGTAAGAAGATTATATCCTGATGTTGACGTTCCTAATCGAAGTTCGATTCATGGATCAGTAAATAAATTTCGTGAAAAGGGAATGTTCTTAACAGGAAACATAGACAAGGACGTACAGTGCTCACAGAAGAAACTCTGGATAACATTGGACAAACTCTGGAAAGGTCTCCTAGAAAATGAGTATGTCAGTAATTTACTTTAATTTTTAAGTGTTTATTTTATGTATGTTAGAAATAACTTACGCGACACACCGTAGTATATTTACTGCACGCTTCCTGATACCCGCATCGCCGACACATAAGCCAACCTCGCCGGCCGGCCCCACGCCGCGAGACCGGTTGCGTGAAGGATCGTTCACCCCATACTACTGCTACCTCCATCTCGTTCAAGTCATTAATGTCATCTATAGAAATTAAACAATAACTGCTAGAATGCATCCTTGCATAACTTCCCTCTCATTCATGAAACTCTCCGATACTCTTTTCTGCACAATTTCATGTTTCTGTAGAACTCAAATAATTTTCCAGCGTTCCTTTACTTGCAATTCAAACCACAGTACCCGAGGATCAATGGAGTCAAAGGCCTTCTTAAAATCAACAAAAGCGCAATGCAGTTTCCCTTACTTCATTCTTAAGGCTAAACTGTATGCGCCATCTACAAATGTATGTCCTTCGGCGAAACCAGGTTGAAAAATTTATATTTTGTCAAATTCTGTCTCCGATGTTTTAATGTTATACATATTAGGCGGTATATTTTTTCAATAATGCTGACAAAATGACCCCCTTCATAAATTTTCTGCATCACTTATCGTTCTCTTCCCCTTATAAATAGAATGAATGATTCCCTTTCCCCAAAAGATGAGGCTATTCTCATCATCAAAGGGTCTGAGATTTTACAAGCAATAATTTTGTCATCTGTTGTTTCCTTGGCAATAGTCCTTAATGTTATGAGTCGTTTCTTGTCCAAAACGTGTCCTAATATTTATTTAACATATTTATTTACAAGTAACTTGAAATATTTGTTCAAATTATGTTTGGGATCGGCAAACCGCTCTATCAATACGTATGAACTGCAAAGAAATATTCTCTGTCAATAGTAAACCGTAACACACGTTGAAATCACGGACTTGGATATCATTGACTTTCCCAAAAAGTTAATTTACTCACTGGTATTCCTTTACTGGTCCAAACACTCGGTGAACACACTTCAGTAATGCATAGTTGTAGTCTATACAGCAATATGGCCCACTCAGTATAACGCAGTTGTCTAGTAGGCATATTTAATACTGTTGCTCATATAAAAACACTATAGTGTTTGATTTTTATTGTTAATTTTTACTCTCTTTTTAAGTGATAAGGCCTATTTGCTTACTTGTACCCCTCACAAGTGAGCAAATCCTCTTGAGAAAGGACCACTGCTGGCTGATACATCAGCCTAATTTCTGTTGGAACTGGAATCCGAAAGCGAAATCTCATGTTGCGCAACGGGCACGAATAACAAGTGCCTTGGGTTTTGAGGTCCTTGTGAGGCGATTGTTCTTCAAAAATAGGAATTTATTCGTTAAAAGTAGATCTTTAAGCATATGCTGGATCACAAGGGCAAACTTTTCATTGCATCTTTAGTAGAATGAAATAAAACAATTAGGATTAGAAGTAGACTTCCTGGCAGTTTTAACTCAATGTTTCTATGATCCAAAATGATGATTTACTTTCCTCTGTGATGCTTTGTAAACATTATGATTTCTTTGTCTACATGCATTATATGCAAATACAAAATACTATTTTCTTTACACTCAGACATACTTTTCTCCTTTTTATTTTTAATTTTTCTGTATATTTTTGTCAATCATTTCCAGTAACCATTTCTCAGTATTTTACCGTCCATGATTTCTTTTATAGTCCATGTTCTCCAGGATGTTAATTAATGAATTACAACTTTTTTGGCATTTTAATGAACAGGTAAATGTTTCATGATCTTTAAATTTAGATATGAAAAATGAATTTAGCTGAATCAAAATAATATCGATAGACACAAACAAGAAAAGGACATGTGGAATTTATTATTTCAAAAATAAGATCTTCTATCTATGCACTTAGATTATCAAATAGGTTTAATGTGTTGAAGTAATTTTGCTGAAAGCAAGAAAGCTTTTGTATTACAAAAACAGGATGTTCGTATGACTTGTGTTGCTAGTAACAATTTCAGGTAAGAGCCTGTTTAAAAAAATAGTATTTAAGCACTTGTATACTTTCTATTACTATGAGTTTTTATGTTAAAATCAAGATTGAAAATGTAACATAATATCAGCACTGGGTCGTTCGCTAATGGACAAAAAGAAATCCACTATTAATGCCTGAGAACATCCTTTTAATTGAATAAGAATATAAATTTCCTCTTATAAAGTGATATTATTTGTCAAGGTCATATATTGCATGTGCAGATAGCAGTTTGTAATTGGTTTGAGGGAGGCTTTGTCAGCGAGTATTGATATATTACTTGTCTCTTTCATTGTGTATAAATTGTATGTTACTAAATCTCCGAAAGTTATGCTGCTGCATCTTAAAACAGGTTATTATTTACGACCCATGTGTGAAAACGATTGCTTGCAGAGAATCAGTGAGTTATTCAAAAGAAAATATCCTGACAATGGTGTTCCAGGTAGCGAAACTGTTCGTCAAAAGTTGCGAGAGAAATAATTTCTAAACTCATTCCGAACCACCATGTCCTTAGCGAAAAGTTAGAGGAAATACAGAATTTTCCAAGGGGGTCACATCATTTTAATATATCTTATAACACAGATTAATTATTATTATTATTATTATTATTATTATTATTATTATTATTATTATTATTATGCATAGAAAATAATCGATTTTCTACATAAAGTACATGAAATGAGGAAATCAGCAAAT
Source organism: Metallyticus violacea (assembly GCA_030762175.1). Classification (NCBI taxonomy): domain Eukaryota; kingdom Metazoa; phylum Arthropoda; class Insecta; order Mantodea; family Metallyticidae; genus Metallyticus; species Metallyticus violacea. Next base: position 85,674,505 of record CM060844.1, read on the forward strand.
GATAATATTTGTAAATGTATTTGATGTGAAATGAAAATTATTTTCGAAATTTGCAGTTTGAAATGGATAGTTTTAGAATGAAAGCGCTGTATATGGGTTTTATAAGCTACATATTTAGTATATAAAAATGGTTAATCTAATTTTATAAAGGATATCATTTTAATTTTCTTTTACTTTGTATTTAACACTAATTTTAATTAATAAATTAGGCGCAATAAGATTTATTTTATGATGTAAATATGTACTGCTTATATTTTGTGATGTATTTAATCATTTCCATTGCCTGCAAATTATACTATTTGACATGTTTATGTTAAAATTATCTTTGTACATAGACCGCACATCTGTTATGTTCCAGATATAGTTTTAACCGCACACCCATGCCATAAATTCTTTCACCCAAACACCCACATTGTTCATACTACAATATTTTACATGTTGGCAATGTAAGTGGTCCATAGTATTGTAACTGGGTTCATTATTGTATGACATGTGACAGAAACAGCATTTCTATTCTCCATTTCTCTTTTGTTCACTGTTTTCATGATTTCTTTCAACGGCGACTGTTTTTTCTTGTGGCACACTCTGTTTTTCCCATGTTTTCTTTTCCTTGGCCGTGAGTGGATAGTGTTCTCAATTCATAACAAGCGGAGTGAGGAACTTATTTATTGAACAGTAATGGGTATCAAAGCTCACAGTTTGATTGTGAGAAACAGAGAACTGCACTGGGGGGAGGGAGGTGAAATATGTTATACATCTGTAACACAAGCAAACATGAGATTCATATGCTGTAATATCATTTTTCATAAAAAAAAGTATTAAAAAGAAAATCATGGCTCATGTAAATGCATGTAGTGGATGCAGAAATTCATCGCTATAATCATTTGTTCCATATCATTAGAGAATGTCTGACTGTTTCATAGTGTGAAGAAATGCCTGCTTATAACCTTACGGAAGAAAGTCCATTAATTTTACAAAACTCTTAATGGAAAAATTCTTTTTATTTGCAAAATTAACCAAGTACGCTAGTCAATTATGTTTCATTAACTCAGAAAAATTTATTGACCTCTAGCAATTGTTTGCTGACTAGAAGTCTATTTTGATATTTCAATGATGTTTTCCGCTTGATGGGGTTGCTGTTTTGTTGCAATGTGGTAGCAAAATTTTTGAATATTTACCACGTATGGTATGTTACTAAACATTTGCTGATTCCTGGCATGGATTAGGCAATTTGCAGATAGTTTATGAAATATAATAACTCAGTAATATTAAAATAATCTATTATTGTTGTTGTACAAGAGCTATTTTTGTCCTCTTTCGTAATTTGCATATACATAAATTAAATACCTAACTAGCGCATAGGTCTATTCAGACCTTTAGTGCTCCTATTTAAATGTATGAAATGCTGAGAGAACCGAAAAAAGAAATACACAGAATTACATATATACAAATATTTCCCCCTCCCCTATCATGTCGGGCAAAAAATTGACGCCATTAATAAGCATTTTAAATTTATAATTACAGGAGATGGGAAGATTATGAGGTCAGAAGTAAAATTAAAAATAATAAAATGGTATAGCGAATTGTGTAGAGGAGAAGAGAAAGGTGGAAAAAGTTCTAATAATTTTTTTAAAATGGAGGGGGTGGAACTTAATCGAAAACGATACTTAGAAATGAGAAAACAATATAAAATAACACTGAAGGAGGAAAAAGAGAAGTGGTAACAACTCATGGCGGAAAAAATTAAGATGTCAATACAAGAAGGTAATATTGTGGAAATGTGGCGAACAATAAAGGAATTTGGGTATAGGCGTTCACAAATACATAACGTCTCGGCGGAATCTTGGGTAACAACGGAGTCCAAATCGAGCGAGGGGGTTCATGTACAAGCCCTAGCTTGGAACTCGCATTGGAGGTCTCCGGTTTAAAATCCCTTGGGGCCTGCCACCTTTATTTGTTTTATTCTTTGTTTACCCTGTTCATTTAGGCGAATGCTGGGTTGGTTCCTTCCTCAACGCGAATTTTATCTCTCTCATTTCATTCCATTGCCAGAGTAGGTGGGTTGGTGGGGTGTGACGGCGGCTTGCACTAGTATCTGGTATGAAGCGGCCATACTGAAAGCTTCGAACTCCTTGGAAGGAAGTTCCACCGGTATCGAGATGTCCTATCTGGAAACAATGCGAGAAGTTCCATTTACATCCGTGCCTCACACGCGTGGTACCAGGCTCACCTCTGACTGCGTGACCTTATCCCTTCCGCCTGGAGATGCCGCGACAAGTAGTTTGGGCACAAACGGCCAGCTATTGAGGAAGGCTGAAGTACGAAAATATGCTCCTCCGACTCTAACAATCCAATCCAACAGAGTGCAGCACTGATGGCTGCACATGCATAGTCAGTCAAATATTATTTCTGCCGTTACGTTATTACGAGGGACACTCAGAAAGTTTTTAGATCTGACTGTGCTGTTTACAATAGCGAGAAAATTATTTCACCAACGTCTTGCAGGGTCCTTTGTTTATCAATAGTGAAAGTTTCAGCCTAATCTCAACCGTTATTGTTGGACATTGTGGGATGCAAGATAGTTCATTATGCATAATGGAGCTGCAAAGAGAACATTTTCGGGCAATGATTCTGTATGATTTTAAAAAAAGATTTAAATCAGAGCCAATGCCTTGAAAGACTCACACAGGCTTTTGGGGACCTTATTCCTTCCCGTGCAATCATTTTCAATTGGTTTGCGGAATTTAGAAGGCGATCCCTTGGATCTTCATCTTCAAGGACATCCCTTGAAGATGAAGAAAGAAGCGGGCAACCATCCACAGCAGTAATCGAAGAAAACATCAATGCTGAGAGAAGATCTCTATGTCACATACCAGGACATTGAGGCAACCCTGAAGATTGGATGTGGGAGTTTCCTAAGATCCACCAAGGTTTAATCCCGCTGGGTGCCCCACACCGTCAAAAGGGCCAAAATGACACCCGAGTGGAATGGTGTCAAGAAATACTCTAGAGATTTGATAATGGTAGCTCTTGCCGTGTTTCTGAGATCATAACATGGGATGAGACATGAATTTATCAATAAGACCCAATCTTCAGTGTGGGTCTTCTCTGACGACATCCCACCTGTGAAGATCAAAAGGACAAAAACTGTTGGCAAGAAAATGGTGATTTTTTTTGGCACAGCTGGTCATATGGCACCAATACCTCTGGAGAATCAAAGAACGGTCACTACATAATGATAGATTACAGTTGCACTCCGAAAAAGTGCGGGAAAAGCGATCAAGGTTGATGCATATGCCTACTCCTGATGACCCATCGAGGAAACGGTTTTCTCGCCGGAAGTTGCTGTTGCAGCACACGAAGAAGAACTCGACGCAGTAGATGAGAAGACTAGCGCCAGTGCTTTCACTCGTGATTCAGAAGGATGGGAAGATGTACAGAGTCTGAAGGAGAGTACTTTGAGAAGATGTGATGACAAGTTATGAATCAAATATATTGGGGGACCCGTGTGACCCTCATATAGATGAACTTGTGCTTGTGTTATTATAGGCTATTGGTGTACCAGTGTTATTAATTACAGTGTATTAATGAAGTGTCGCTTACCGTAGTGCATTGTTGTATTGAAATGTCGGCCTGGGGCGGGGAATGATGTTTTGGAGCCGTGCTCGCGGCTCGCCCTTTCTGTCCAATGGTGCCTCGCAGCCTCTAATATAAGTGGTACACATAAATAAGCGTTTATAATTAATTTTGCGGTACCGTGCATAAACCTTAAGCTGTAAACACAATGACGCCATCTGTTTGTTATCTCTATCACAGCCCACAATTTCTACAGATAGGTACATCTTTTCACGAGTCCATGCAATTCTATTAACTTTAAATGCTATTTTCTCAAAACCACGTGTGTGTGAGTTTGAAACAATTATTACGGCCCTCTGGAATATAAATATAATGTAATATGTATGTTCTAAACATAATTATCATAATATTTCATGTACTGTAACTAATAATGCAGATATCATGTATGTATAATACGACATTATTTTAACATGTGAATTGTGAGTCAACAAAAGAAAAGACTCTGCTGTTTTCTGTTTATGGTAACTTGGAAAGCGCGCAAGGTCATAAAACTTTATACAATAGGAAGAAGAAACTCGAGGGTCGAGTGTTGTGCTACGTTTAAAAGACCTGCCTTTGTAGGGTTAATAAACTGAAGGACTTTTAAATCGTTTGGGGCTTTGACTTCAACACGTGTTGAACTGTTAGCCTTTAAACTAGCCAATGCAAAAAAAAAAGTTTTAAACTTTAAAAAAAATAACGAATATCACGTGTGGCAGGTGAGCTCTTAAACCAGTCAATGGAAAATGTATGTTTGAACTTTTAAGGATAGGCACAAAACTTGAGTATGCCTGTGTGACCCCCTTTACGTCGTTAAGACAACGATGACTTGATTTGTTCTCATTGCAAGTTCCACAATGCTGAGGCACGCAGTTCACAGAATCAGCTCAGACGCAGGTAAGAGTTTTACTTCGGACGCGGGCACGTAGTTTTGATGCACCAGTTACATAATTTTTAAGTTAGTACTCAGCTGAGAGGCAATTATAAGTTACGCAGTTCTGAGACATCAGTTTTCTCACGCGGCGAGAGATACTTCAAACGCAGGCGCTCAGTTGTAAGATATACACCTTGACACACGCAGTTCTCAGTTTCACTTCTAAGTTCCACTCGCGGAAGCTAGTAGCTAAGTCTATCGTACGCAAAACACCAGAGGACGCGAAAGCTTTTGAACATAAATGCTTATTTATACAACTGAACTCCTTTCCCAGCTATGTTGAATACGCAAAATAGTAGAATTCATTCTGAGAAAGTGTTGTCATTGCAGCGTGATCAAACACCGAGGCGATCAACAATCAATTTACCAAACCGCTTCAAACTTTGGCGCCCAATGTCAGACCACAGTCTCATAATGTAGCTCTATTGTTGGGGCTGACAAGTTATAGGATTCATGCACGGTGCAGTAGATTTGAACTTGGTGCAAAACATTTACCTATAATTTCATAAAGATGAGCTCAACCTTCCTGTCTTTCATTTCAGGGAATTTCACAGTGTTTATTCGCGTATTTTAAATATTGTTTCACGCGACAATTTAAACAAAACTACATGGCATTGTACTGGAGTACAATTTTATTACATAAAGGTTAGAAAACTTTTTCACTTCACATAACAGCTATTAAAACTGACTGTATTTTCTGCAGCGCCCCTTCACAATGAACTCAGAAACTGAAAGCGCGCTGGTAATGGCAAATTCGCATATCCCCAGCTTAACGGTGCACATTTGTTACTCTTTCTAACCACCCTGACCAGCGATCAACTTTAAGTAGCGCTGCATAGTAATGTATAACGCAAGCAGATTAGGCCACACTTCTCTCTAAATGTTATAGACATCAGAGGCAAAATATACTCCAACGTTGTAAGCAGCAGAGGTGAAAAGAAATTGGCCTGGGTTCTATATGGCAACGTCGCGATGCAAATAATAAAAATGTATGGAAAAAGGTTTAAACAATGCTAGAGGCTATCAACACACAGGAAATAGAGGCGCAATGCAACACGAAAGTCTCCTTGAGTCTATCGAATGAATTTGGACGAACTTGGGTAAAGAGCCTTATATGCTCTTACTAGAGAGAAAGGAAAGATCAGGTATGGCCTGGTTTAGACTAGAGAGCTGAAAGGCTAAAAAATTAACGGATAGTTCTGGCAGGAGAATTTGCCTATTTGGTGCAGGGGATAAGATGTGAGTACATACTCTGGCAGAATGTACCCATTGGAGAGCACCTGAGAAAAACACTGTTTCCTGAAAACTTTTTAAGATAATTAGAGGACGATTGGCATGCTGGGACCTGTTTCCAAACCACGGTAATTGGTTGAATATGGGCATTTTCCTAGTCAAAGTGTGTGAAGCTAAAGCAATTTATTTTCTGGTTAGAACGTTATAACTAATGTAATTATAAATAATATGTTTCCATTCGTATATCTGTAAATATCGTTATTCCCATTTTAATGTTAATTTATATATTATTAAAAATATTGTTTCATTTCTATTAATATTTGTTCCCCTCTCAAATCGTGTACCATATTTAAGCATGCATAGTTTACGACCCATGCATAAAATATAGATTTTCAATGTGTATATAAAATTGTATAAAAATAAAAATACATCTACTACTACTACTACTACAACTACTACTACTACTACTACTACTACTACTACTACTACTACTACTACTACTACTACTACTACTACTACTACTACTACTACTATTACTACTACTACTATTGCTGCTGCTGCTGCTACTACTTCTGCTGCTACTACTAATGTTTAAAGAAAAAAGTGTGCTTTTTAAAACATTATGAAGGAAATATTAACTTATATCTTTCTCAATGGCAATGGCTGTTTGTGCCTATGATCCTAATGGGAGCACCTCGGGGAGAAAGGGTTGCTGGATGAGGAAAAATTGTATTTCTTCTAATTCCTGGATTTTTTATTGAGTCAGTCTTGATCGATGGGTAGGGACATTGTCTTGTTGCAGTGTAGCGTGCTTTTCAATTATTTAAGCTGGATAGTGCAGTTTTTAAGCTTCAGAAATCCTAGTACAATTCAGCGTCAACTCTACGACAGTTTGAGACCCGCTTCGAAATTCTACTAAACAAAAGCATCATTTTTTGCCCCAAATGATTTTAACGAACCACTGATTGAGGTTCTTTGCCATAGGAAATTCATTAAATTCTCTGAAGTACAGAATAAGAGCCTTTTACCTTCACACATAACAGTACGTTTCCAGAATCGGTCGTCTAGAGGTCTTATAAACTGGACGCTGGGCCTGAGCTTCAGTAAGTTCATGGGGATCTATTGTTAGAGTTTTATGTCGAGTTGGTGCAGGTACTTAGCTATTGTTGTTTTAGAGATAATAAACCTCATGAAAATTCACGTGTATTGGAAAGTGACTCTTTGAGCGCCGAATGCAGAGCTCCCTTTCCCATAACTTTAGATCTTCCAGAGTGCGACTTATCTTCAAGGTCAATATCGTCACCAATGAATAGCCTGACAACCTCCTCACCTTCTATTTGACATATTTTCTCAACTGCTGACTTAGCACTCATTACTACAAAATAATTTAAGAAACGTACGAACTTCAATTTTGTCGTCGCATATTCATGTTAGATTTGGAGGACATAGGAAGGAAGGTCTATAAGTCTCCGTATCGCCGATAAGGATAATCGCCTTCACATAATCCATCTGGTGCCATACCTTATCTGTTAAGTAAATAATAGCAGTGTAACTTCCACTCCGTTGTGTTCAGTTGTTCAGATATAGTTGCATAAAGAAGGCTATGTGTAGAAGATTGTGACATGTTCAAAATGGATTTTCGAGCTGTTATTAAGTTCTTCACAAAAGAAGAACTTACTCCAAATGAAATTAAACAGCGATTGGACGGTGTATATAGGAAAGCATCCCCTCATATTTTACCTTAAAAGAATGGGTCGAAAAACTATTGAAGACAAAGAGCGTACAGGTCGACCCTTGGAGGTGCTCACTATTGTAAACATCGCTCGCTCTTGTGGAAGGAGAAAGTATGGAAGACCGGCGACTCAGAATTACAGAAATAGCAGCCAGGTTGAGCCTTTCTAAAACAACAGTCCTTCGAATTATTCATGAACATTTAAACATGAATAAGGTTAGTGCCTAGACTTCTTTCCTCAGTCCAAAAGTAGCAACCAGTCATTTGATGTCAGGCATTTTTGGAGCTCTGCCGTGGCAACGAGAGAGAAGTTCTGCAAACCATTGTTACAGTAGATGACACTATGGTCATCTACAATTCTCTTGTCCAAAAGAGAATCAATGGAATGGCATAAGCCTGGCGAAGCATCCTCTCTAAAGCCCAAGGTCACTCAGTCAACCAAGATCATGTCCACAACCTTTTGGGACTGTGAAGGAATACTCTTCATATTCTTCAATGGGGAGTACTATTTCAAAGGGAAAACGCGAGGAAAGCTGAGTGATGGTGTGCGACTTCTTCACGACAACGCGCATGTGCATACAGCTCTTGTTGCAAAGGAAGCTGTGAAGAAATGTGGCTTCAAGGAGATCGACTATCCACCCTACAGCCCAGTGACTATTTCCTATTCTCAAAACTCAGAAAGGATCTTCGAGGAAGGAAATTTAAGTACTGTTTATGTCCATTTGCAGACCGGACATTTGTCTATTTGTCTATTTGAAGGGATTGAAATGTTAATTCAAAGATGTGAGTAGTGTATTCCAATAAAAGGTAACTATATTGAAAAGAGAAATATATTTTTTGTCTTTATCAAATCTAGAAAATGGTTAGTCCGGAAGTTTATAGATCTACCTTCGTATAATAAATAGTATAGTGTAATAAATATGTTTAAACAGATCCCAAACTATTCTTTACAATACCTCTTGCAAATAAGAACAAGTAATTCGTTGCCTATTAGCTCAGAGACAAAAGATGAAATCGTTTATATGAAAGCTTTCTGGCCAACCTAAAGTTTGCATTTTTCTCTGGCTTTTGCACATTCTCAAAGTTTGGCAGTTAACTTTTTTGAAAATAGTAATATTAATCCAGTTTATACTGAACATAATTAAGGAATATTTTTAATCATATCCCTACATGAACACTGTGTGTTGCTGCCCACTACGTAAGGTAGTTTTCTATGATTATCCTCTACACTTATACGAACTACCGTGGTATGTTTCTGTACTCAATTAGGTAAGCAGTAAAGTGCAGTCTTGTTTGTTACTTTAGTGATGTAATGAGTCAGTGATGAGGACAGACAAAAGACCGGAGTTGCAGCTGGGTACCCATGAGAGATCCAACCTCAGTACACAACATGGAGCGGTCCATCGCGTACGTCACCATTCTCATCGCCGGTGAGTAATAAATAAACATGTTGTCGGGTATTTATTTGTTTACTTTTTCTGATAGGATAGTAAATATTTTTATTGGAAATGTTTCGTCTTTCTCTCTCAGGTTTTTTGTGCCTTTTGTTCTATGCCTTTTTCCCCTCCGCGAGCTGATGGCTCGTCGTATATTCAAAAGTGCAATGATTTGCAGTTGCTAGGGGATTGTATGGTTTGATCTACATGTCTGTGTGGTGTAAACACTGACATATGCCTTCTGTGTGACAACTGTTTGCAGAACCTGATATCAGTTTCTGCATTGGTAATTATGATTTCATCTCAACTTTTATGAACAATTAATTTTTAACTGGAGCATCTGGTCTCTAAAATAAATTCCATGAATAGGACTTTGGTAACTTGGTTCGGTCGGTTTTAAAGCAATATATATTTAGTGTTAAATGAAGACAATTCTGCCAATGTGACTTCCATTGTAATAGAACCCGTTAGAGCGGGGAGCAAAAACACTGCATTGCAGTTTTCACATCGGCAAAGGTTCCAAGGTAATTGACCACAGAAAGGGAAAGATGGTAATCTGGTGGTACTATGTATGGAGAAATGGCGGGTACATTCGAATCTCCCAAGCAAGATAGATGAAGATTTATGAGCTAAGGTTGCAGTATGTGATTTTGCATTATCATGCCAAAGTATAACAACTAGCGATGGTTTCAGTTGTTTAGAATGATTCATGGGGTTGCTGACAGCAATGATGGCTTCTTGGGTCCCGTTTCACAAAAGTATGGTCTAATATATCAATATATACTTCCCTATTGCTCTCGGGTCATTTACCTTTTTATTATTTATATTGCTTGACAACCACATTCTCATAAGCAAAAACTGGCACAATTGTAAAAAAAGAGACTGTTTTAAAAGAAAACGAAGTATGAAAAGAAATTATTTTTGTGACATGTAGTAAGAACCTTAAAAATACTTTAATTAAGATGCTGGTCTGAATATGCATTTGAAACAGAAAAGTTCAAAATGAGTTATGAGCCGTGATTTATTTGCACTTAACCTAACTGTATCAATATATATAAATATATATTCTTTCTATATATATATATATATATATATATATATATATATATTCCTACTCATCGTTGTCATCCCTTTTACTAATACTTAGCACATTTGGGTCAGCTAGCCTCCAAAATCATTAAAAATATAATAAATTTTGTGCTAGTATTTGAAGTTACCTTATTCCTATACTTTTAGAAAAAGTTATACTAATTATCAGTGCCCTACTTATACTAATACTTCTGTGGAACAACGAAAATTCACTTGTACACTTGTAAGTATGGAATTGTAAAGTACAAGGGTAGTAGAAACCTTTGTGGAACAGAATTTTACTAATAACTACAAGTTACAAGTCCCATACACTTGTAGTGTATTAGACCATATTTTTGTGGAACAAGGCCTTGGTGTCCACAGTCTGTCAAGAGGGCTCATTCTGCTGGTGCGACAACAACGCAAACAGGTGTCAGCTCCTGCCGTCTCTTGATCATTGTCAACTTGTATAAAATCCGGGTTCCTTATGCTTCCTTATAGAGCTATATGCTTTCTGTACTAACGTCATCACAAGTGTGGGCTCTATAGTCTCTATGAGAGTCTTATTATGCATTTTTGGTCTTCCTGTCCGTGAGTCATTCTTGAGGGTTTCGTTGTTTCCCGTTTCCCAGTTTAAATTCATAACAAACTCATATTGTCATCTTCGAGGTGTTCAAGTTTGACAGCGCTTCTGCAATACTGGCTAACACTAGTAAATGCTTTACCTACAGCTTAATACCCTAACTCTCGGCTATAGTTTGTTCTGGCCTTAACCTTATTTGTTGTGCATTAGGCATTTGAGCATCGTTAAAATCCCACAACACTTTTTGGTGAACCGTATAAATGTCTACACCGCTGAAGAGATTTAGCAGGTTATTTTAACAAACTCACTTTTTCATCCTTTGGTTTTGTTTTATCCTTACACAAGCTGAGACAGTAAGAGTGACTAACCCTAAATTAGGGAGTATTCGATTATCTTACCGATAAGGAATTACCTTGTTAGGTAAACTCGACCTGTGACCCTTGACACAAATGGATCATTTATTCCTCTCTAGATATAGGAAAAGTAAATTCACCAGGTACGCGTTGAATAGCAAGTTGGGGCAATATTCTAGTATAGACATGACAGAGCGAAAAAATTTTCTGCTGGCAGATTAAGTTCACCAAATTTGCTAATAATACAAGTTTAGAATATTTTCAAAAACGAAATATGAAAATAATTTCAGCGTTTAAAGCTTAAACATTTAAATTAATGTTTAATTTAAGCATAAGGCTTCATATCAGCTCATAATTTAAATTCATTTACGTTACAGAGAATACTAAGTTGGAGAAACATATACATATATATATAAATAACTTATTATTTATTTTACACTATGCCGAGTTATAGACAGCAACAAAATATAAAAATATAAATTAAATGTAACTGAATTAATTTTTCGGCGGAAAATAAAATTATATATTGAAATAGAAAACAAACAAATTACGACAGAACAAAGTCCATAAAAATATTTAAAGTGAGTGTTAGCAGGCGGGAGGAACGGAGCCAATTTGTGGGTTTTACGGACATTTGGGCGTTATAAAACCATTATTCATTATAATATTGGATAATTAAGTACTGTTTACGCATATTAAACGGCGATCGCAACACTTTAAGGACTTTACGTTGCCAACATCAGATTAATAATTGGAATCAAAGATCATGGGCAGCAAGAATTAAATGAAGTCTAGAGGGAATTGGAATGGGACGGGTATAGAAGAAGAGAGAAAGTAGGGTAATTATGTTTAGAGCAAGGTGAAAAAAGACTTAGGGAAATCAACCAAGAGAATATAGGGACGGAATTAAGAGAGAAAATATCACTTAGTTTAGGCAACGAACTCAAAATTAGATAGTACAGAGAGGTGCACAGGAATTGCATGAATATGGAGGGCGATCAACATAACAGGTGAGCCTGGGCAGAGAATGTGTGCTTATTGTGGGAATAGATAAAAATAACAGCACATTCTAATGGACTGTCCATGTACCGAACAGTGGAGGTTGACAGCGCTTGGAGTTAAGTTTGCTAAGTCGATTAGGAATAGGTTAGCATGTTGGGATCTGTTTGCACAAAAAGACAATTAGCCACAGCTTGGCTATTTTCTACGCAAAGTGCGTGTAATTAGAGGCACTTTGATGGAGTGTATGTATATTTATAAATGTGTGTGTGTTTACTTAGGTAATCATTACAGTAAATTTGTTTGATTTGCAGTAGAAACATTTTTTATAGTTCTAGTTGTTTATTTCTGAAAGAAGGTAGTGTGCCCTTACACAACCTCCAACATAAATGTACATTTGATGTTTTTTGTGTGTATTCTTTAGTTATGCTTTCAAGGGATGGCCAATATGGACAATCGTAAAGATTTCTGTTTGTCAGAAATGGTCTACTATGTTTAGGAGTGACAAGTATTGAGGTTTTCTACGAGATACTGAACTTCATGAAATGTGCGTTTACACAAATACATTATATATAATTTCCCAAACAATGTTATTCCTGCTTCCCTATATGTTCGTTAGCACTTTTAACTTCCAAGAAAATTTCAAAGAAGTTCCTTCAGATGACAAAGAGCGTGTGGGGCAAGCTAAAGGCTGCGCGCTTGGTTGATCAACTAAATCGTATAACCTTGTCTGCTGTGAAGTGAATAGGGTGTCCTTGTGTACTGTCCTCTAACTGTTTGATAAACCGTGATTAAAACATGAAATGACAGAAATAAATAAATAAATAACGCAAGTTTGCTTTAAATTCAAGGCGGACATTAATATAGTTTTATCATAAATGTCCTTAATTTAAAAATATAATATTTAACCTTTCTTTGTAGAAATTTCAGTTTTAGTATAGAATTTCCTTCAAAGTAGTATTTATGCGTATTGAAGTGGATATATAATTTTTATAGTTCTGGTTGTCATTTCTGAAAGAAAGTGATTAATTGTTAATATTTCTAACATTGCCAGCACGTTGAGTCAAGTATATTGGTCCACAACTTTGGTTATTAGAGTTGAAAAAATTAATAAATAATTAATAAATAAAAAAGCTGTGCTTTTGGCTTCTTATTTTCAAAATACCTAGTACAATATTTTTGTTGGGGGGGGGTTGGTGTTTAACGCCCATTTTTACTACTGAGGCACCATAGGCGGTGATACGGATGATGCATGGGATGAAATGATATATTGGGAAAGGTTTTTTTTTTTTTTAGGAAGGTAAGTTTAGGGTACTTCCCCGGCATTTGCCATTCATGAGGACCGAGGAAAACCTGGAAAAAAACCTCAGTCATGGAGATCGGTCCTGGTGGGATTCGAACCCCTGACCTCCAGCTCACAAGTGCGCACCTTAACAACCTCGAGCATCCGTGATAGTGCAATATGTAATACCTACTACTTTCTTTCTGTGCTAATCAAAGCTTACTATAGATGTCGTATTTTGTATCAATTATTATATTATATTCAGTGTTATAGAGATAAAATTTAGATTAGTTTGGATGCATTATACCTTGAATTATTTAGGTCCAACAAATGATGCTAGCAACAACTGATTACTCAACTGTAGAGTATCTTTGGGAGAGTTTTAACCTCTATAGAAAATGTTTGAAAATGTCCTCCCTCCTATGCAAGGTATAATACAAACAGGCGTTCACTGTGCAAAATCCTGGCACGTTATCCATCGCCTAGTTCACAGACGAAGCAAGATTACATTTATGCAGCTATGCGAACTCACAGAATTCACGCTGTTGGTACCATCCAGACCATATGTCATTCGTGAAACACCTTTGACTCAGTTAAGTTCGGAGTTTGGTCCGCAATGTCCTTTTTTTTTTTTTTTTTTCACCAGACATTGGACACTGGTTTAACACCGGATTTTCATGGGGTTTGTTGAACAATTGAAGATGTAGAGCGGGTAATGAATATTTTCAGCAAGATGGGGCTACATGTCACACATCAAACCAATCCATGGCGCTAATTGAAAGTTTCTTTGACGACTGGACAATCTCCAAGAACCTGTGGTCACCGAGATCTCCTGATTTGACAACACCGAATTTCTTTCAAGGGGGGTACTTAAAAGACAACAGAGTTTACGACACACTCCCCCAGATATTGGACGATCTGAAACACAGCATTACACAAGAGATTAATGATGTTGACAGCGCTGTCCTCCATCAAGCGGCCAGCAAAGTGGAATGACTTGTGGGTAATGCCTTACGCAGAAGGGAGGATCTTTCAATACGTTTTCTATAGGATTTAATAATCTCCCAAAGATACTCTACATTTGAGAAATAATAAATTGTGCCCAGCATCATTCGTTTTGAAATAAAGAAATGTATATTCTAATTAGAGATGAGCAAAAACAAATGTTTGTCTACGGTCTTGCACTGAGACAGTAAACACAACCTGTTGCAAACGTCAAGCATTAGAATCCGGACGGGTCGGTATGAACAAACTTTGCCAGAACCGGAAGACAGGTGCGTGGGCTCGTCATTAAAGCCTGAACGGTCCTTTAAGAGCGAACTTGCCCTGGGCTGAAGTAACGGTGCGTGAATTCATCATTTGTGGCTCTACCATACTTCTATACACATTATAGTTTTTCAATTTTCTGTTGAATTGCACATGATAATGATGAAAAAATTATAGTTTATATTATTGAAAATAAATGAGTTAATTGCAACTTTGTACTTAACATAAATGAACATGTATCTGAAATATAGAATTTATATGTAATATTCATAGATACAATATCTCACTGCGGTTACTATTACGTTATTTTACTTTTTCCTTCACATAGCTTTATTTTGTAAGTATTTATTTTAAAGTGTAGTTAAGAACATTATGAAACTGAGAGACACAATAGAAGTTAAGCAACTATTACATATTAATTTAATTTTTTTTTTAAATTCCCAATTTCTAATAATTATGAAACACGTTGTTTAAATGGAATACATATAAACATATTATATGTAATATTAATAATAATAATAATAATAATAATAATATAGTAATAATAAAAGCAATTTAAAGCTATCTTTTAATTCATATTTTTACATATTTGAACTATATCATAATATTTGTATGCTTTTCAAATGAAATAAAATTGTATAACAAAATCAAATAAATTTTTCATAAAATATAATTTTTATATTGACCTGCATCAAACTTCAATAATAAATGTAAGTTCTTCAATGCGCATGACTGTAAGACACCGCTGCACGGAAAGCAAGCAAAACAGTGAAGATCGCGAGTGCTGCTTACGTCACATATTGTGTCTGTGATGACAGATTAGGTATCCGCTCGAACTCATGCCCGGCTTGTGCACATCTCTTTTTTTTTTTGAGTAGTGTTTAACGCCCGTTTTTACTACTAAGGCACACAGGCGGTGGACACTGATGATACATGAGATGAAATGATACATCGGGAAAGGATATATATATTTTTTTAAGGAAGGAAGCGTTCCAGGCCTAAGTTTAGGTACCTCCCCGGCATTTACCAGTTATGAAGACTGAGGAAAACCTGGAAAAAACCCCAGTCAGGGAGGACGGTCCTGGCGGGATTCGAACCGCAGACCTCCCGCTCACGAGTCCGTGCCTTAACGAGTGCACATCTCTAATTACAATGAGCCCCTCTTTAATAACAAGAAAATATTGCAATGGGCTTATGTACATTAACTCTTGCATAGTGTGTATATTATGTATTTGTGTATTTTGAATGAATTGGCCTTGGTTTTAATGTAAATATTCATAAAAGAAAGTAAATACCCACAAAGAGGTGTTACCTCCACGGGTGGCCGAGGTTTTTAGGCGCGGACTCGTGAGCGGGAGTTCTGGGGTTCGAATCCCGCCAGGACCGTCCTCCCTGACTGAGATTTTTTCCAGGTTTTCCTCACTCCTCATAACTGGCAAATGCCGTGGAGATACCCTAAACTTATACCTGGAAGTTTCCTTCTTTTAAAAAAAAGTCCTTTCCCAATATGTCACTTCATTTCATGTATCATCAGTGACCACCGCCTGTGGAGCCTCAGTAGTAAAAACGGACGTTAAACACTACTCAAAAACAAAGAGGTGATAAACATTTAATATTGGAAATGTCTCTCTTTATATAAGAAGTGTTTAGTACATAAAAGAAGTAAAGCAATTTTGGATTAAATTGACATTTAGATATAAATACAAATCATGACCCGTCTTTCAATGTAACAATAATTCTACAGTTATACGCGAAATAAAATCTCACGTTTCGTATACACAACTAAAATGGAGGGTAAAGAAAACCGCTTTTAAAAATATGAAAATTTAAACTAATTGTGAACATAAAATGAAAAATCTACTGAGGCTTGCTCCAGTTTCGTTGAAATTTCTGTTTGTCATCGCGAGCCTAGACTATTGCTGTACACCGCAATTTTCACTGTAGAAGGCTGCGTCGCAGCAATTGTTAGCTCTCCTTGCAGACTGTCCAGTGGTGCCAAGAACTCTAGAGGAAGGCATTGCTTCAACAAACATCCATGGATGAGACATCTGATGTCTTAGTAAAAATTGATTCAAAGACACCAGTCTCACTAGGGAGTATCTGGCAGTATGTCTGAATGCCCTGTCCATGGGAATTCAAACTTTTGATGTGCCCTCACCATAAAACTGAAGAATCTCTTGGGTGCATGGCATTCTTCTGAAGGAGGAATCTGTTAATTCTGAGTTGTCACCGGTCGCAATAACCTGAAACCGCCAAGGGTACCTTGGAAAACAATCCTCCGCTCCAAATGAAATTGGAATCTTTTTGGTCCATTTCACGTTGGTAAACGGCATATGATCGGAATGTATCATTCAAATGTATTCAAGTCTCATCAGTGGTGCCATTTACCACTTACCAGGTACCGTTCATACAACTTCCTGGTATTGGTGAAGCGTTCTCTGAAAAGCTCCTCTCTGAAAGCATGTTCATGTGTTTTATTGGTCTGTAGTATCGCCAAACTTTTATGAATTATGCAGCATTTTTTGCCGATGGATTTCCTGTTTGGTTCGCAAGCATCCTCTGTGTTGATATCTTAATATGGTATAGCCGTTCAGGCTGTGCTCACTTTTTTTAAAAATTCTTTAACGCTTTGGACTTAAGGTGGGAACCCATTCTTGCAAATTTGACTTGCTATTGGAGAGGTTCTCCTCCTTGCAGCATTTTACAACCGTCGATAGAATGTAACCACAGTCGGAATGCCCAACAAAGCATCCTTGCCACAAATCAGAAATTATTATACAAATTTTCACCGACACTTTAATGCAACTATCCCAGCAAAAGGCAGTGGCAGACGAATCAGTCAAAGTCGTTCGTAGTTAACTAAAAACCTTGCATAATACAGGGTTTCCAGAATATGTTCTAACCGCTCGCACACGCTTTGCACAAAGGCAACTGGAAATGCTGTACCCCGACACGACCTTTTTGGTGGAAGCACTCCTCGTCTGAAAAGAACACAAGCTTTTATCCGGTTAGCCCTTCAGACACTGAGGAGAGAAACCACTAACAATAATGCACACTTTCTACGGGATCACCTTGTTGTAGATAATGGACCTGTGTACATTTGTAAGGTTTGAGTTTTAACACTTTTGTTGCTTCATGTGCAGAAAACACTGAAACCGCAACTTGTACTAATTTTGTTAGCAATTTAGCTGGCGAACGCTCAAGATTTGCCCAGGGAACTTCCGAAATGCGAGGAGCTTACTCATGTTTATAATATTTACACACACGTCTTCGCGAATGAATATATACCGGTGGAGCTCGGAAGTTCAAGGACATGCAGACAGGAAGGGATGTGTGTGGTGAGGGGAGTCGGCCTTGGCCAAGATGCAATACCCCGCAAGGACATATTCTGGAAGCCCGATATTTATTACAGCTATTTATTAGTACAGGATATTGTCAGAAAATTTGGTAACCTCTTGTGAGTAATTAATTTGTTTACTTAACTCAAGCCTCTGACATTTCCTATCACTACAAGTTTTAGTTATTATTAAACCACAATGCTATGCATTGCTAGAAGTGGAGTAATTATTAATAGAACCCTGATTTCTGAACACAGTTTCAAAAAACTATCGTTACATAGTTCTGTGATAGGAAAAGGAACGATATAGCATTAAATGCTATTAAAAAGCCGCACTACAGGTAGAGCCGCATAAAAATCAGAAAGCGCACGGGAGATACAGAGCCCACCAGAATCATGGCCCACAATACTATAAACTGCTGCACCCCATTAAACAGGCGCGCTGCAGTTGTTTGTATCTACATCACAACAAACTTCTATTGCAGCTAAACGCAATTAAAGGTCCGAAACGGTGGCAGCCCAGCTCGAGTCTCTTCGGCCAATGTCTATCGGAAACATTTTCGATTGTCCATTTTCACCGATGTAGCCGACACCTGCGTTAGCATTTAAATTTGTGATGAGATCTACGCAGCGGTTGACAAGCCCGCCTGCTAGCTTTATGAAATGCCTGTAGTGACCATTGCAAATGTCCTGATTTAATTTGGTTCTCACCAAGCGGTCGCGTTATCCTCGTCACCAGGTGGAACGTGCATTTAAAGGAGACTATGCTTACGACAGATTTGAATTTCAATCATAGTTGGCATTGAACTCTTACAGATATTGAACGTAAACAGAAGATACCAGCTGATAGATCCAGGCATGACCTGATGCAAAACTGTCATGTTTAGTAAATGTTGTTTTCCGTATACGCGTATATGCATTCTATAGCTTACATCCTTAAGCTAATATATATATATATATATATATATATATATATATATAATATATAAATGAAAAATAAAAATAAAGCAACACCATTAACAATGTAACAAATTAACAGTAATAATAAAGGTAGATAAGGGTAAAACACTTAGATAAAATCACATTTGAAATTGTGTGTGTGTGTGTATATATATATATATATATATATATATATATATACAGAGTGTGACATACGTCAAGCATAGAAAAAACTGTGTTAACACAACAAAATTGAATTTACACTAACAGAAAATGATGAGCACTAATCATCTTAGACTTTTACAGTTACAACAGTTGCTCAAAATGTCCATCATTGGAGTCGATACACTTCTGAGTACGTTGAACTACTGATTGAGCAACGTTTGCGAAAGTGTCCTCAGCGATTGCAGCACATGCCGTTTCAATTTCTTCCCGAAGTGCTGTCAGTGTAGCTGGTTTTCTACGGTATACAACATCCTTAAGAGTTTCCCGTATGTAGAAGTCCAACGATGGTTCTGTACACACGTCTCCATTGCCTTTGAACTTCAACAACATTCTCCGTTTACCAATACCGCTTCAAAATTGCTTTCCGCTCTTTAAACGATAATCTTGGCTCAATTTTGTTGTAGCAACCCTATCATACTGTATGTGAGTCACATCTGTTTACAGAACATCATACTACACACTACTGTTGGTTTTCGGTGCAATTTTGAAATATATTAAATGGACATCTACTGTGAAAATGTGTATACATTTTTGGCACCCTCGGTAGGTATATAATTATTTTATGATATTATTCTCCTGTAAATCAATAAATGAAAATAATGTAGGATGTATAAAAGGTGACAAAACTTGACATCCTGTAACAAAATACGGGATGTTTCTTTGCTCTCGGCCCCTATTTTTCTATATATATTTCTTCGTGGACATCCAACAACGTCTCGTGGTTTCCAGTTCCTTAATTGGATATTGGGGCAGGATTTAACTGGTGGTTTTGGAAT
Organism: Metallyticus violacea; assembly: GCA_030762175.1. NCBI lineage: Eukaryota > Metazoa > Arthropoda > Insecta > Mantodea > Metallyticidae > Metallyticus > Metallyticus violacea. The sequence continues at coordinate 85,694,283 of CM060844.1, forward strand.
CTCAAAATGTCTTTAGTATTGCTATATAGGTGCAGCTTTCCAATAAATTGGGATACTGCCGCACTGTAAGTAGACGTTGTATTGCTCGTAATTCAGCATTTATGGTCATATGTAACACATGGGCTATAGAGTAGCACCGTCTCTTGTATATGCTTCGCATACTGCAGGATATGCCCATGTCAGTTTGTTATTTTGAAATAAATGAGAGAAAATCAGGGGCCGAAAGTGTTGTGTTGTCATTTTTAGGCCACTTAGTGCTTGTGTATGTGTGTGTGTGTGGTTTTTTTTTGCAGCAGTTCTTGGTTTAACATACTTTGTTTATAATAGAAAATCACCATAAGTTTTAAAATGTTTTAATTAGAGCTTTACATAAAAGCCTGTGCTTAGCCCCTTCTGTAATTTTAAGAGTTTTACCTGTATTAGAATTTACGCTATAAAGCCAGGATAGGTGCACCAAAAGAAGTGCAAAATATGTAAGTTTTATACTGTAAACACATTGGAATTTTTTTTCAATAGTCAATATATTGTGTGGCCCACAAAACACCTAGCAAGTTAACCTCAACTTGTAAATCCAGATGAAGTCAAGGCAAACCAGATAACAAAGCAATACTGTCCTATGGAGGAAAAGAAAAGGTTGGAAGCTGTTTTATCGTATCTGTGACTATATTTAGAAGTGGTTTATGCTGTGAAGAGTGAGATATTTCCTCCACAACAAAGAATTGCAATAGTAACTTACGCGCGTATCGGTCTTACTACGAAAACACGCTGGGATTTTGCACTCATTTTCTTAGTGTTAGTATTCCTGCAAAGAACATGGTGAGAACGATTTTCAAGCACTGATGCTCAGAAACCCTACCAAGTCCGCCCGTTAATTGAAGCAACAGGTACAATGCCCACTTTCATTTACGAGGAGAGGGGCCGGTTTTTTTCTTGAGCATTTATTCCATTTATGTTCAATGCAAATACCGAAATATACTGTGCTTTTTGAGTTTTCAATGACTTTGCCATTCAATGAAACTAGACCTACACGTATAGACGTTTGGCACAGTACTGTGTTGAATCAACACGATTTTGTACTGTTATTGACTCGCGAATATATATGCTACCCCTGACCGTTACACTAATACCTAGTTTAGATAGATTAGCTCTACTTATTTCATTATATGAAGCACAACAGAAAAATATAATGGTAAATACATACATATTATAATAACTGCGCTTTAAATACATTAGAAAATTCTCTCAAATATTACAAATATAAATGGTAAAGTAAATGTCAGAAGAGCTTCACTAAACTCCAATCAACTTATCAGGGTTATGAAAAGAAATAGTCATGCTTTTCTGTATCAAAATTGAATTAGTTGTATTTCATTAAGCAATGAAATAAAGTAGTCCTTCATAAATAACTCACCGCCACGGGTGGCCGAGGTCGTTAAGGCACGGACTCGTGAGCGGGAGGTCTGCGGTTCGAATCCCGCCAGGATCGTCCTCCCTGACTGGGGTTTTTTCCAGGTTTTCCTCAGTCTTCATAACTGGTAAATGCCGGGGAGGTACCTAAACTTAGGCCTGGAACGCTTCCTTCCTTTAAAAAAAAAAAAAAAAAAAAAAAAAATATCATTTCCCAATATATCATTTCATCTCATGTATCATCAGTGTCCACCGCCTGTGGTGCCTCAGTAGTAAAAACGGGCGTTAAACACTACTCAAAAAAAAAAATAATAAATAACTCACAAATGTAATAAAATTTATGTTTTAGCATTTTTACGAAATTGTAACATTATATATCCCAATGCAATACTTTATTTGTTTTACAAAGCAGATACCATGGTTAATACTTCATTATGTAAAGAAATACTCTAAGCTTGACGTCATAAAGCTTATAATAGCTATTTACTGCATTCGTTAATTTGTGTCAGGTTTCTAAACTAACATCTTCCTGGTATTAAAATAAAAACTTTTTTTCCCCTGAACTTTACATTTATTTTTGTATTTATTGCTTTTGGGTGCAATAGCTCTCCTCTGAGCCCAAATTTCACGAGTAATAGGCCGAGTTTAGAATTTTTTTCCGGACTTAGAGGGACTTAAAGTCATCGATCTCGTGTCGTAGATTTATGACCAGTTACTTGAAAAAAGAGGTGTCTGGACAAAATTACCATCCATTTTATCTCCAAATAATAACTTAATATCACTCTAGATGGCACTTCAAGCGATAGGCGTCCACTACTGTAGGAATCATAAGAAGTCGAAGATGATTTTGTTATTATTGCTATGATGATGATTATTATTATTATTATTATTATTGTTTTACTGCTTCACTAAAACAGTAACGTTACCTGAGTTGCATAATTAAACTGTAATCAGTAACCAAATAAATTCTTCGGTATTATTAAATTTCAGAACTTGCGGAAACAATTGAATCATAGTGATCCACAAAAGGGTTCGTAACAAGTAATATTATATTGTTATATCTTTATAATCCTCTGTTGCTATAGATATAGCTATCAGTTGCTGTTAAATCATACGAAATGCTACAATCAAACAAAAATTAGTCCCTTTATGAATAATGAATGATGTTTAACGCCCGTTTTTGCTATAGAGGCACCACAGGTGATGGACACTGATGATACATGAGATGAAGTGATATACTGGGAAAGGATTTATTTTAAGGAAGGAATCGTTCCAGGCCTAAGTTTAGGGTGCCTTCCCCGGCATTTGCCATTTATGAGGACTGAGGAAAACCTGGAAAAACCTCAGTCAGGGAGGAAGATCCTGGCGGGACTCGAACCCCAGTCCTCCCGCTCACTTGTTTGCGCCTTAACGACCTCGGCCACCCGTGGGAGGTAGTCCCATTATGAAATTAAGCATTAGCCAGATAAGATTTACATACCGTGGACATTTAGCAAATCGTTTTAAGGAATAAATTTTTGTATGTCCGTGTCATATATAGAAGACAAAGTTCTTCAGCTGTGTAAACAGATAGAAGTCTCTCGGGTTCTGGTCCATGACTCCTTGCCAACGTGAGGACGGGTATTAAATCACATCGACCGGCAGAAAATAATACCCTTTTGCGGTTTTGTCACCTCTATGCTTCAGCAATACAATGTATGACATCAGTATTTAGTATGACTCGGAAGGTATTTGCCATGACTTTCCGTTTTGAAAGAGGCTTCTTGAGTTTTTTTTTTTTTTTTTTTTTTTTTTTGTTATAAGGTGGTTCATGGGAGTGATCTATTCCATTAATCGACGTTTGCTGTTAGGCATACTATAGCAAACTTTGACTATCAAATATGTGTTAGAATTCATTTCCTTTTCTTGATGATCCCAAAAAGACACAATATTACCAATATGGTTGGTTTCGTGTTTTTGGATAGCATAAGTGTAACCTACCTCTATTTAAGTTTTGAATTCCTTTTGAACGGTAACAATATTGTGGATTGTTGCTCGAAAAAGTGCTTGATCCAGTTTACTGAAGCCATGTGTTCTTTGTTCATCATGAACGTTCTCCCTTACTGTGTTAAATCTTCCACACACACCATGGTCCATAACACTATCATAAAGTCTTTCGATTGAGAATGAAAATCGCAAGCAATCATCATAATATCTATTTTGACAGTAATTTAATTGATAAATTCAAACGAAAGAAAAACTATATTCCATTCTTAAAAAGGGCTTAAGAATTTTTCACGTTCAATATTAAAAAACACTTGTATTAATGTTCACCATGCTGCATTTCGATTATTGCAACATACTCTTAACTGACGCCAATATAAATCTTGGAGAAATATGACATGTTAACAATGCCTTGTTTGCTGTGTATTATTATTATTATTATTATTATTATTATTATTATTATTATTATTATTATTATTATTATCATCATCATCATCATCATCATCACACAATTTGTCACTGAGAAATCTCATGACGATATCACTTTAGAAGCGACAAATTTTTCCATTTTCATTATAAGCTTTCACTGCAACAATAGAAACGCAACAAACTTGATGAAACCCAAACAGACATGACTGAAAATTTCCTAACTACTTTTATTTCGGTTTATTCATCTATTCGTGCACTTTTCGCAAGGAACTTCATAACCCTTATATTTTAAATATATCGTTTAGAGATCCTATTATTGTAATAAACAGTCTTACCAAAGCAGTTCTGTGCAAATGAAACGGCACTAGGTGATGAGCATGCAAGTAAAATCACTTTTCATCTTTCGTAACGAGAAAGGTGAAAAATATATTCAAATACTGAAACACTGCAAATGAAAAGAAGCACAGGTCAAGAGATACCGAAACGAGGTCGGCCATGCATATTTGCAGCTGGAGTGGAAATATGTTTAGAAGCGTGAAGAAAAATTCAAAGTTAAGGATCCTCAAATTGCATACCGAGGTGTTTGAAATTACAGCAAAAGAAAAGCGAAATTTCAATAAGGAATATGATTCAAAGGATATAATTAAAACGGTTGGATGATACGAAGCAAAAAAGAAATTATTTTAAAGAGTTGATAGAAATAACAATATTCCACTGCAGTGAGACACAGTAGGGAAATGTCATAATATATTTACATGAAGGTGTAACAAATAGTTAGGTCAGCATTTTATGAAAACATTCCTCACATATACAGGATAAAAAATATAATGTAAACAAGGGTCCGGAATTGTTTTATTTCCTTGTTTGAGCCCTTTTCCCACCATATTACATTGCCAAATATTAAAAAAACAGAAAATCATTTGAAATGAACATGAAATGAAGGTCTTTAATTATCGTGGAGGCATCCATCTACTTCCGTCGCATGAACTCCCTGATGCGTATCCCTGAAATATCTCGTATTGTCTGACAGCAATGCAGTATGCGAGCACAAAGATTTTTTACACCTTCGACTAATACATAGATCATATGAGCATGTGCCAACTCCGTATTTTAAAATCTCGTTTGACTCTACCTGAAACGAGATCCGTAAACACACAGAACTGACACTACGTGCTCGGTTCTAAATCAAGCAATGGAGTGAGCAGCAAAACAAGTGGACCACGTGGTACAGAAGGACAACAACAACTGTGAATCTATGAACTAGAGTGGTTACAACACCCCTCCTTCCATTTAACTAGAGGTCTGACGCATAAAGTAACTGGTATGCATAATTGCACCCTCTATATGCATGGAATGTTTTCCCAAAGTTTCGATATATCTTTTTGCTACATCCTGTATATGTACTTGATCTACTGCAAAACAAATATGTATAAAATGCAGCAAATAGAATATAAACAAATCCTTATTATTGAAGACAATGACTCTAAATGTGGTTTCAACATTATGAATGCTCGCACCTGATTCAATACTCACCAGACTTAAGTACATTTATTTATGTTGTCTTATCTAAATATAATAAATAGAGATTTTATGTTCCATTCACGAGTTCTGGTATTATAGTTTAGCGGATATAGTTATATATGTAAACTAAATATTGAAATGATTCCAGCTCCCAATGTTTTTTCGTAGTGCATCAAAAGTCGTTAAAAATGTGAAAATTTTCTCAATGTTTAATAATAGAGCTATTAGAAATATTTTTTAAAAATATTCATTGGAGCTGATAAAACTTTTTATGTATCTGTAACAGTGCGAATATATATATATATATATATATATATATATATATATATAATATTCATTTTGTAATAACTGAAGCTTTAATACTGAATATTGATCCTCTGCGCACATATATTATTTAATTAATACACAGAACAAATAACAAAGAGTCCAGCATACGTCAGTTTATACTTACGCAAATCTAGAAATATTTTGTTACGAAATATTAAGGTCTGTTGATGACGCTATTCAAATTAATATCAGTAAATGTGAAAATAAAATGCTTCTGTTTTAATCCTTATAAACACTTCTTTAAAACGACTAGTTTATTGAAGTAATGTCAATAATAATTCGTCTAATAACACAGTTCATGCATAAGTGCTCTCCTGCACATTTTAATATCGTACTCGCAGTATCTAGACCTAATTTTTTGCTCCGTGAATATGTAGAGACAACTTCCTAGCTTCCACATGATTAAAACCCACTGGATCTCTACTTGTGGGCCCACTTAAAATACTTGCACTTACTTATCATGGCATGTAAAAATCTCTGAAACCAGTAAACTGTGGTTGATTGTCAGCTAATGTCACGTAATTAGCGACTTTTTTATTGTCTACATATGAGGTACTTTGTAGTTCTCTTAAACATCCTGTATATAACTATATTTCTACAATTACATAATATTTTACAATGAAAAGAAATTTAAACAAATGCCTGTTCACCATCAACAATTCTGTTTTATCCAATCTAATAGGGGCTGTTGCTTTTGAAATGGTAGCGGCTGGAGAATTTCAATGGGATATCTACACTACCCACGTAGTGTTGAATAGAATGACCAGAGAAGCAGGAAGAACTGGGAATCTTGTTGTAAGTAATTTGTTTTTATTCATCTCATGCCAAATCTTAAATTTTGACGAAAATAACCTCATTTCCGAAAACAAACTTGTTTTTATTATAAATAAGCTAAAATTATCCCTACTAGATGCGAAATACTAATGTGTTAGTGGTTTTAAGGAGTCCTTTAACTTTATAAACAACATAAATAATGCAAATAAAACGTAAACTCCACAGTAAATTAACGGGATGGTTACCTAACAGATATCTAATATTGTAATAAATGTCTAATATGATAATGTTCAATCAATTGTAAATATTCAAGATGTATTAGATTTGTATTGTTATGTTATGAAATATTGTAAAAGATAATTAACTGAGGATTGTTGTTTTCTCAGACAAGTCAGTAATTTAAATAACAATACAGTGTTGTAGATCCTCAAAACCCCCTATCATGCAGAAAACAAAAGATGCCATGTCGGCCTGTCGTTCACATGTTCAACACAGAGGTAAGGCTATACATTTTAATCCAATGCTAATTTTATTTCCAGAAACTGGTTTTGATTTTAGGAAATTATAAGGTTGTTGGAAACAAATTTGAAATAGGTGGACTATCTTTTCTAGTACCAGCTTTAATTTAAACAGTTTAATTCTAAATTATATTGCACAAAATTTTATTTTTTGATGAACGTTTTGCACCCCTTACTTTCTAAATATTTTTACTCTTATCTTCTGATACTTTTAATTTTCAGGATTATCAAAATGCTTAGGAAATTAAAAGATTGGAAATGAATCAAGGATCTACCTTTCTTTTAGGACGGTTTGTTACACTAATTGCTCCAAATATGGGGTCATCAAATTAACTGATGTTCGATTTGGCGGCAAAAAAAACTGCATCGATCGATAAGCCATCTCTCAAGGTCGGGCTACCTGCACGAATAGGGACAGGAGGACGGGTTGGCATTGAATTTCACACCACTCAGTCAGTGTCGTTTCAACAATGAAAGAAACAGTGCATGTGCAGACCTAGAGTAAAATCTGCTAAGAATACTAAAAGACAAATATTAGTATAATTATTTTATTAATCAACGAGTGTTCATTTGTGATTCATATGTTTGTAATATCGAGTTCACTCGTGCTATCAGGGACTTATTTTAAGAGAAATTCCCCATATGATCCAGTTCCAAGTCGTAATGCCATTTATAAATTAGTAGTACCGCATTAGACGAACTAAAGGATAACATCCATCGAGAGATAAATTCTATTCTGGCTGTGCATGAGCAGTGGCTTACAATCCGATATAGTCCCTACCATGGCATCGATCATCAGATAATTGGATGACGCAATATATTTGACAGTCTGAGTTTAAAGCTCAGTTGCACCAATTTATTAATAAATAAACAATAAATCCAAGTTATACTAGTTTATTAAAAAAGGAAACATTAAAACAGTGCTTTTCTTAAGCAGATATTGAATTAGTTTCTAGATTTTTCAATTTCATTCAAATATAACATATTCTTGTGTGAACAAGCAACTTGACAGAAATAACTTTCTACTCTCAGAGCTTGAAGGTCTCTTGAAATTAACAATATATTACTTATATATCAAGATACACTTTCACACTAGATATCTAATTTAATATACTTCAAAGTTCGACCGAAAAACAACAGTAATGTGTAGTATGATGTTCTGTAAACAGATGTGACTCACACTATCTTATGCTAGCGTTGCTACAACAAAATAAAGCCAAGATTATCGTTTGAACAGCAGAAAGAAATTTTGAAGTGGTATTGGAAAACAGAGAGTGTGTACAGAACAAAACCGCCGTTGGACTTCTACCTATGGAAACTCTTAAGGATGTTGTATACCGTAGAAAACCAACTACACTGGCAGCGCTTTGGAAAGAAATTGAAACGGCATGCGCTGCAGTCGCTGAGGACACTTTCGCAAACGTTGCTCAATAAGCAAGTTCAACGTACTCAGAAGTGTATCGACGCCGATGGTGTGCATTTTGAGCAACTGTTGTAACTGTACAGGTCTAAGATGATTAGTGCTCATCATTTTCTGTTTGTGTGAATTCAGTTTTGTTATGCTAACAGTTTTTTCTTTGCTTAAAGTGTGTATACATTTTTGGCACCCTCTGTGTATATATTTGTTCATATTTCAGATCATAATGAAAACACTACACAATGGCAAATGAACAGAAGAGATCGAAAACGTTTCGTGGTAAGCCAAAATAACAGCATAAAATTATAATAAACATAAAATAATATTGTTGTAATTGTTATTAAATCAATATTCTAACCCTTTTATTAATAATTTCAGTGTTTTACACAATGTACTGCGGAAAAAATGGGTATGGTGAGTATTTTTGGAAATATATAATGCGCACTGTTTGTTTATCCAAAATAACTCACCGAAAGTTAAGTGTTTATGATATTAGTTTTATAGTACATAATTTGTACTATTTGTACTATTCTCTGAAAGTGTAAGTAATAAAACTATTTTTTCAGGTTGATAAGGAAGGCTACCTGGTTGAAGAATCTTGGCTTCAAACAGTAGAACAGAATGGAAACTTCAGTGACTCTTTAAAAGCTGTCAGGAGAGACGCTGTGAAGAACTGCACAAGTTTTGCAAACAGTTACGCAAAACGTAAGTGTATGGTGAGATATGGAGAGATACTATCCTATTTTCTATAAACTCTGTAGTGCAAATAAATTTTATTGCTGCAATACACGATGTAATAAAAGTTAAGAATACTAGACTAGAGAATAAGATAACATATTTTTGTCATGTTTTGATTGAAGCAAATCTTAGGGATGTATATAATGCCTTGATTCTGGAAAGATAAATCAGAAATTTTGTCGTAAAGTATTATCATTAGCAGTCTAAGAACTATCTTAAATCTCCATTATTCTTGTGTTCCCAATCTTTGATTATATACAGCTTAGTGTAAAAGAACCATTCCCAAAGGACTCAAAATTATTATAAACAAGGTTTTCACTTACAATATCCATCCTTACTTATTTAACCTAATTTAATTGAAAATGAAAAAAGAGAATTAAATTTACCTGACATCTTTTGTTTTCCATCGTTACTTGGCAGCCTAGACTGTTGTTATGATTGTTTTAATCACAACAAAATAAAAAATTAAGTTAGTTGGAATAAAAATATTAATTTTGGATAAGCTTATCATTGTAAATTTAGTGAAATCTCTCTAGTTGGATTCCCGATATATCCTGGACACGTTTTGTTTATGTTGAACACTTAATGATTGGAGATGAAACAAATCCTTTGTAAACAAGATATCAGCATATGGTTGACACGAGCATTTCACATGACGGCAGAGTGAGGAGACACTAGAACTGGATTCCATACAGTCTGGTCACAGCAACAGTGTCACGAACCTGTAGCGTACTCTTAATCTTAGACCGCTTTGTAACGTTCAGAGTGGGCTGTTTGTTGAAGCTGAACCAGGGTCCATGGAGAGATTACATGCTTACTAATGATATAACGAGCACATTCGTAAATTTGACTCTGTATGCTTTTCAATAGTGTTGGATATGTAACCTAGACATTATCTCTCTGGTATATTTTTAGAAACAATACTATTGAATTTGGCACTTTGTACAATGATTATTTGCTGGATCATTCAAAGAAGGAAGGACAGCTACTCTTTGCCTGCAATTTCATCTCTTAATTTATATGGTAGTCATCAGTGGCTGTTTCAGAGTAAAGTGCAAAAGTAGATCGTTAACTTGTGTTGTGAAATTAACCATTAAAAAAAAAGGGAAGTTATTGATCGTCTGTTTAACGATGTGAGCTGTAGGAAAATTGCAGAGGAGTTTACAATTCCCTACATAAATGCAAACAACATTTCAATTATAAATGCACGGGAACAAAGCTGCAATGCAGAAGGCAAGAGAATGCAAAAATTGTTAATGAAGTTCTTGAATTTTTCGCCTTGTCGTAGCAAGAATATTGCAGAGTGTCGTTTCTGCTAGAAAGAGAGAGAAAGCTAACTATAACCAGGTTTTAAACAGCAACGTTTGTTACATAATTTCTGAAAGCTATCTGGAACACCTGGTTAGATGTTACAGTTTTTAATGATATATAGGCGTCTAAGTTAGACAATGCTTACTATATTTAGTAATACAACCTATTTCAGAATTTCTAGCTAATCTGCTTACGTTCTGTTCTTCCTTGTAGGGTATACATTGTTTTTAAACAATGTAATATCAAAACACAAATATGACATTAAAGTTATTTTCATAGAATTATTTCAAATTCAAAAACGTAACAACCGTCCATGCAGGCAACGATGAAAAAAAAGATAAACACAGAATCAAAATATATGTCATGATTACATCCTTTATAGAAGCCAAGCTAGTAGTGACGTTTGAAATTTCAAAGTGAAGGTGACTGGATAAGGGGGTGAAAATCAAATTGTTATTCACCTAGGGAAGTTTAGAAAGGTAAGCTTTGTACACTGAATGAAAAATAGCTGCTGACCTCGCTTAGGAACATATGACGGAAGATGGCCAAGGAACAAAAATGGTTTATGTTAGATATAGATGCTAGATAGGCATGCTGTAAAAACAAAAATGTTCAAAGATTTCCTAATTAATATTTGCACTAGCTCAATTTGCTAGGACTGCCATGACATCGGAACCGAGTTCATACCTCTGTGATGTCCTCTATGACCTTGTAAACTCCGGTTCTAAACCTTGGGTAAGGAACAGAAAGGCAACCAATTGCTTCCATTGGGATACCCTGTCCCCTCTCTAAGTTACCGGTCGGTCCTGGTGGTGTAGTGGTTATCATACTTGCTTCCTAAACCCAAGATCGCGGGTTCGAAACGATGGATTTTTTCGGGAGTAAAAATTCTAAATATGGCTTCCTTCGGAAGGGAAGTAAAGCCGTGGGTCTCGTGTCGTACATTTACGGCACGAAAAAGAACCTCAAGCCTGAAAGAGAGGTCTCTGAGCAAAATTTGTCGGCCATTTCACGCCCTGAGTTGAATGGGACGCTAATGACCAAAAATAAATCAATCAATCGAATCTAAGTTACCGAAGCCTAGAATCTTACGGTGGTGTACTTATAGATGGGGCTTGTGGATTCGTAGGGTTAATTCATAAACGCTAGACATCAGTGAACTAACGCATTGGCTTAAGTGCTTTTAGGTTCACTTCTAACATTTGCGGTCATTCGCCCATTCTCTGTCATAATTTTCTCTAGTTCTGTAAACTTGATCGACTAATATTCTTATTGTAAATGTATTTCTCTTTTTCTCTCTTAAGCAGTGCAAAACAGCAAAGAGAAAAAATGATAAGAAAATGAATACATTGTAGTTTTTAGGGGGGGAAGAATGAGGGAAATAGGCAGTGGGATTAAAGAAAGATTAAAACAAAACGAAAAGGAAAATTAAAAACCTTCTCTTCTATTTTATTTCTTACCCTCTTTTCTTTCCTAAAACTCCAAATACATGAAACCATTATTCTTCCTGGTGTTTAATGCCCTTTTTTACTGCTGATGCATCACATGCGGTGGACACTTGAGGCGAAATGATAAATATGGAAAAGATAATTTTTAAGAAAGAAAATGTTCCCGGCCTAATTTTAGGGTATCTCCCCGGCATTTGAGGACTGAAGAAAACCTGGAAATACCTCAATAAGGAAAGACCGTCCTGGCGGGAATCAAACTCCAGATCTCACAAGTCCGCACCTTAACGACCTCTGCCATCTGTGGGAGTTGTTTTTGATGAGGTCTTCAAGGATGCTGAAACTCAGAAATCTGGCAACTTGCTTTTCCAAGTAACTTGCCTTATATTATCCCCCCCCCCCAAAATCTACTTATTTAACATAATGCTATTCGTGACCAATTTATTAATTTAAAAAGATTTATTATAAATTTCATTCAGTATTTAGTATGTTTGTTATTTATTATTTTAATTTTCTTTGTTCTTTTTAGTTTGAGAGTGTATTATGAACCCAAATTATGGGTAGCTTTTATTCTAAAAAGGAAATGGAACTGTGTACTTAGATGTTATTTACCATAGTCTTTTTTGCCAATATTTTGACTTCAGAACGTACTAATAATCAAAAAATTGCTCAACAACACAACAGTAAAGGAAGCGATGGCATGGAGATAAATTTTGAGTGAATCTTTTATTTATTTCAGGAGAAAAGATGGAGACGGAGGAACAAAGATGCAATGCAGCTGCTGTAAATGCTGCAATTTGTTTCAAACTTCAGGTAGAAGCAGTAAGTACATAATGAAATTTGTTTAACACAATTTAATAACAATTGTTTATTGTAGAGTGCATGCATATGAATCGTAAATATGGAACGCAGTTTCTTTTCGCTCATGGATGTACTAATATGTTGTCCAGCCAGCTTGACGCTAGAGTTACCCACCTGTAGAACTAATGAAGATGCCTACATAACTGGACCAGAGGGCCTGGTGCGTATAATTAGCACAACTACAGGTGGTCCGCTTAGAGTTATCGAGAAAGAATTATAATTTTGAAGAATAAATAATGAATTATTAACATATATTTTACATAATATGATCTCTCCAATTTTTTGGAGAATTTCCCATACAACTCAATGTGTGCGGCTTCAGTCGCTCTGAAGACATAAGCTGTAAATACATAGTGCTAGCCTTATCCTTACTTTAAAAATTGGCGCACATAAACATGAGTACACATGTACATTATTGTATATTCTTGCAGGGTGTCTGTATACTTTTCATAATATATTTCTCTGATTTAAAACGGCGATCAGTTATTTCTTTAAATGGAATACTCTGTAGTTTCACTTGTAATGTTTAGAAGTTAAGACCTGCCAACTAGACTGGGGAATTTTTCACACTAGTAACATAAACTTCGATGCTGTACTGCTCAACCTTCATTCCCCAATCCAAACCTTCGTATGAAAATCAAATGACACAAAAAGTTACAATTTGTTATAGTTTATGAGTGAGATTAGTAAATTATGGAAAATATTTTAAAACATGTCTTCTAATATGACCATTATGAGATATCTAGATATTCAAATTAAAATAAAACATATCGTACCTATTTTTCAAAGTTAACCTTTATTTTCTTAATACTTTCACTGACAGCTACTTCTAAAAACTATTCTCACTAAACTAAATTAAGTATTTCAATTGCCCTTAAAGGGAGATTATCCAAGCAGGTATCAGGTATTTGCAGCAGTGAGCAGGCTTTTCAGGAATACAATCCACACAGCCTGGTCTAGTCACTGTATGGCGTACGGCGTACACTTTGGGAATACCAATCGCGTAAAACTTCCAGCAGAAAATACAAACGTTAACAACAACAGAATGCCCTATCGTCAACAATTTTCTCACCCCAACATCATGTTCATTCATCGAGTAACCTTTACCCCTTGGGGGCAAAATAATTCCCATAGCATGCAGAGATGAGCGGAGAAAATTCGTAATCTGCCATTGTAGAGGGTTATCGTAGCTGATTTTTCGTTAGTATTTGATATGATGTGAGCATTGTTTAATCGTACTTCATGTTTTACAATCGCAACTGATCATCCAAATGTATCGTGAATTTATGTAAATGTTCCTTTCGATACATTTAGACGACATATCAATTTGTTGATACAAACCAGTAATGGCCTTGGAAAATTGGTCAGCCAGATCAACGGACATGAACTTCTAACTTTATGATCCTCTGATCATAACTCTCTCCACTAGTAAAGGGAAATTACTTTGACCAACACTTTAAATATTATCTATTCCTTGAGCGAAATTATTTTCAGTGGTCTTTTATTCTCAAATAAAATTATTTCGAAATAAGATTGATACAGTGTTAGCTTCTTACTTATAACCGTTCAGTATTTTTTAATCATCCTGTACAAATGCTACCTTGCTTTACTTTTACTTTTAACAATAGAGGCTAATGTTATAATTTTATTTATTTTTTTCAGAACTGTCCCGAAGAGCTGAAAGTTACAAGTATGTATATAGCGTATTTACTGTTATAAATAATTTAAATGTTACCTGTAAAAAGTGCTATAACTACAATGTATAGTAATTGATACTAATTTTTATTTGGTGCAAAAGTGAGACAAGATACCGCAAAGACACCGTATACACGTATTATTCATTTACGTATGTTATTACATAAGATAAAGGCGATAACATTTGATTTTAAGCTACAAACATTCATAGATAATATGTTTTTAATCATATGAATTTTATAAGTTTATTTGTACATGCTTTTATGTTAGGCAAGGACTTTAATTTTCAACTCAAACAACATATATTCTTTGACAATATGTTTTAAATCATATAAATTTAGTAAGCTCATTTGTATAGATTTCATGCATCAGATTTAGGCTATTACAATGTATGTCTTAATGTTTGTTTGTTGGCCTTTATGACAATATTTATAATATAACAATATAACGATTCAAATGAAGACATACATAGCCAAGAATATGAAAAGATTAAACCACAGATAAGAAAGTTGTAATTCTAAGTAAATCAACCAATGGCAAGCGTAACAACATTAATAATGTGTACCAAGAATGAAACACGAGACAGTCAGCTTTTTTGCGACTAAATAGAAACGAACGAATTTCAATCGCTTAGTATGCGGATGTTGAAAATATAATGCATTGTAACGTAATAGTGTTATTAAAATACTATTGTAATAAGTGACTGTTTCATCTTAAAATGTGTTAGTTATGCGGTGGATTCAGTGCAGATAAGTCGTGTTTTAAACCCCATTAGCAGAAATCATGGTTCTTACTGCATATAAAGAAATAGTATTTACACATCACATAAACAGAAGTAGCAATTAACATTTCGTGGAATAAATTACAAAATTACTTGTTCAAAAATGATAGGAATTACGAGTGTGAAATAATATCCATATACAGTTTTCGGGAGAGAAACATAAATTATAACACGTCTGTCTCGTATTCAGTCTGCATATAATTATATCGTAATAAGAAAAAGTGTTCTGTTGTGGTAATAACAAAACATTAATAAACTGCGTAGATTTCTATCCGTGGTGATTTTGTTATACTTAAAATCACACTCCTTTCACCCCAGAAGCATAAATCTGAAAAATCCAACTAAAACATCAAACCCTGAACTAGCTGAGCATGTTGTAGTCATGTTAGTTACGTCAACATCTACAACGACAAGGATTGACGATGGCGGCGTCTTATTAATACCAACACAAATTTTACCCCCAGCGTGTCGGCAACTACGTCGACGGCGACGTAGTTATTTCCGTCACAAGTAAATGTTTATTTCTAATTTATGTGTTCTCACAGATAATTCTGAAGTGCAACAAAACGCAATTATGTGCAGGAGCTCTATACTTTTTGGAATGTTGTGAAAATCGACATTGTATGTTATACTTACTTTTAAATTACATTATCAACCGTTGGACCGGTCTTGATAGAGTCAAGCAAAGAGAGCAGCCAATATTCGCAACTACACCCATTATCATAAATAAGACGCCTACGAATAATTTCAGGATTCTGAAGTTTGGTAAATTCTCTTAATTCTCTTTCCTGTTTATGTTTCTTTAATGTTTACAACTGTTCAAACAATACTTCCGTATACGCGAGAATTCTTATATCAATGTTAAAATTGCTAATAATGAATGATATAATATAAAATATTAAAATTTATATATGCTCGTATATTAAAAATAATAAAATGTCGACTGAAACCAATAAAGAAATTTAAATCATAATTGTTGTAAAAACAACCAGGCTTCAAAACAGGAAGAAGTTTTGCTTAAAGCACATCCATATTACAAAAATTATAGAAAAACATAAATAATTCAACAATGAAAGTTATATTATATTTATAAATTACATCAAAACTTTGAAAAATTAATTTGACAATTTTATGGAATTTTTTAAAGACACGAGATGTACCAATCCGCCTTAATGAAGTAATTACAAGTATGAAAAAAAAACTTAGATATCTACGTAACTAGTACTCATCAAAATAGAGCAGAAGAAATCAATCTAGGTGTCCGTGAAGGGTGCAGTATGTCACTAATATTATTTGATATATTTACATATATATAATGATTAGACAATGGATAAATAGCAAATGTTATTCAGAAATTTTGTTTTTATTGATAAACAAGTAATTATCTCAAATTATGAGAAAAATGTGCAGAAAGGGCTTTATGAACTATATAAAATATTCAGCCAATACATGAAAACATTCATCGCAAAACCTAAAACTACAGCATTTCAAGGTAAAATGCAATTCGATACAAAATATTCAATAAGTTAATACATTTAAATATCTGAAAACAGCAATGACATATTTAGAAAATACTGACCAGAAACAAAAATGTGTAAAAAGATTTAATGATATGAATGGTATAATTAGAAGAGTATTTTGTGACAAAGCACTAAAAGAATCAATACTAAAGTTGTATAAAATAGAATGCGTCTCTTTGTCTTTTATTAAGAAGTGAATAACGAGAGACAAAGATAAATTAATGTTACAAACAAATGAAATGAAAATTCTCAGATGTATTGCAAGTTTCACTAAAATATATCACAATAGAAATGCATTTTTTAATAAATGAAACAATGGACAGGCACTTAAAAATAAGATTTGCAAGGAATAAACACCTTCAGACTCCCATATGCATATCATCCTGGGGATAGGAGAGATATTCTAAGCCTTCTAAACGCTGTGGCAATCAAAAGTAGTTGGTACAAGCAGAAATACATGAATGTTGACGACAATTATGTTTCCATATTATTAATTTAAGGGGTAAGCTTATTAGAGTTTTTTTTAGCACAGTAAGAAATATATTAACTTTTTCTTTACAGGTGAACCATGTGAAAGCTACAGAGAAAAAGCTCTTGCAGACTTGAAGAGAGTAAACGCAACAATGTCATAAATCTAAACTTTTTATGTTTGATGCCGCACTTTTAAATGCATCGCTAGATTCGCAAGCTTTATAATGATTTTTGCTAAAAGTTATCTTGAAGTTTCTTCTTTAAAATATATTCTGACTCGCTTGTACCAGAACAGAGTTCTTGCAGTTGCAGAGAGTTCATATATCTCTGTTCTGTTGCAAACGGTATGACATTTTACATTCCTCGCCCCTTCTAGGTTGATATTAATATTGTGAGGGGCAAATTAATAGTTATTCTCTAGTTTTCATTTGAATACTTCTGTAGTTATTATTTCATTTTCTTCCTTTTTTCATTTATCTCTTTCATACCTTTTTATATCTCTGTTTTATTATTTCGTAGTAGCAAACATCAGCATAGTCCAATAAAATATTCCTTTATTAACGTTATGAATGTAACAATATAGTTGTAAGTAGTATATAATTTTCTGATATGTCTAAAAGAATTATGCTTATATACATGTTGTATTATTAAATTGAATGTATAAAATAAACTTTTTATTAGCTAAAGCAATAATCGAAATATTTTATTGGAAATAAAATAAGTTAATAGCCCATTTAACACATTTATTTTGACATTTTATTGTTTTAATACACCGCGAAAAATTTTATATATTTAAATATTATATATGCGCAGTTGTTGCATTAGAAAATTATAAAAAAGTGAAATTATTATAAATATAACACATAAATACCAAAGTGTCTAATTATTTCATGAGCATTTTTAAAAATGTATAAAGCAATGAAAAAATGTTATAATATTTAATTTATGTATGCGATATTGAACATTACATATAAAAACCAGTCTTTAATTTCTTTGCAAATAGAAAAATACCAGGTAGTTTATTTCTACCAGAAATATTTATATTTAAAAAGGAAATGTTCCTGATATTTGTTTTCCGTCGATGTTGTTAATTTTAAAATCGTGACCTCCTCTGACAGACTAATGCATTTTCTAAGGACACCAAACTATCCTCCTATCTTATCATCCTTAAAATATGATTTAAAGAGGTTTAAGATAGTAATATAATCTTTTATTTTCCATTCCTTCCATCCTAAAGGTATGACGATTTTGTCTTCATGACATCGACCTCTTATTACAAAATACTATACTTTTAAAAGTGTTTCTACATAAGGAATTAACATCTATGATATGTCATAAAACAAAATATTAGAAATGCCATTTGGAATATAAAAAATCATATTCATTTCCCTAAGACATAATTTTGTAGCATGTCCTATTATGCAGCATGGTCAGGAACAAAGTTGCTAAATAACGCCAATTTACTAATGCTGGAAAATTATGCCAGATTGTGGCAATGCACTGCGCATATACCATCTAGCTATGAAATAGGTTAATGGTACCGTTTACTATTGAAACGTTAATTACTACTGTGTGTAGCTATTGAAAGATTGTTAAGAGAAACACTTTTATTTTTTGGATTCAACTAAGAATAACTATATAAAAATAAACGTTTTTTTATGTTCTTAAACCATCCTGTATAGATGGAACTTTGTTCATGTGCCTAATATTTAAAAAGTTATAGAGAAACAGATTAATAGTGTCAAAGCTAACAGGTAGCACTATAACGCCATGGTGGCGCTAAAGGTCAACATATTTTAGCTATTTTTGTGTAGTATTCTTTTATGATAGCACTACTTGCCTCTTTAATTATTAATTTTATATGCAGAAAATGCTGAAAGATGCGATCTTATTCTTTTATAAAAAGATGAAATTCAAAACATATTTTCTATGCATCTCCATATCAACAACTTATTAATATTGGGTTAATATTTATCATTTTGAACGAAACGCAAATTTAGTTGCTTATTTTCAATTTTGGAGGCCCACTAATAATTATGAAAAAAAAATCTCCTAAATCTGTGTATAAAAAAAGTTACTGCTATTTTGTTCAACCATTCCTAATTACGCCAGTATGCAGACTTTTTTAATTGATATGCATTTAATATTAAAGTATTCCTTCGTCATTTTTATGTACCATATTTGCAGATCTATTACAATTCAGGTGTTATGGTGGCGTTATTTGGGCAGCTTACCTTACCTTACCTTACAAAATAGTTTAAATGTAATTAAATTATGGCACACTATACTTCTCATGACATATTAGTCCTCTGAGATTTAACCAACTAAGGAACAGAGAGAGATTCAGGAGAGCATAGATCACAAGTGAGCGAGGGTATTACAGTTCAAGGCAGGTAGCTAATAAGGCGATGTAAATTATACAGCCAAATATATGCCTGCCAAGTATATGCTACACTACAAAAATCTCATAGACTTCACTTAGGGTTGTTGGTCAAGCTGTATCTGATATTAAACATGTAACGTGTCTAAACAAGTGACTATAGGTTTAACGAGCAGTTCGCTGTACAGTGGAGTGGAGTAGCTCGACCCTCCGCTTTACACATTTCAACGCAATCTCTCAGGAGCAAACTAAATCGCATGTATGTGGACAGCGATTTTTGTATTAGCAATGTGGATACATGTCCGATAGAGCTTTCTTATCATTGTGGATACATTACTTCCATTGCACTATCTGCGTTCTCTCCTTCATACGGCCGTGGCTACTGGAAACTTAATGTGCATATTCTTTCTGACAAAGATGTTCAAGAACTGTTTGCCCAGCGGTGGCAATGTTGAGTTTATCAACAATACTTTTACTCTACTACACTGCAATGAGATTGTCATCAAAACAAAGACAAAAGGATTTCTTCAGTTAGTGTCTGGTGATAAATAACGCGGAAAATAGAGTTATCGACAGTTACTTTATGGGCTGTTGCGAGATTTATACAGTCGCCCTGTGGTTGATACAAAATGTAATATTGAGATAAAAAGAATTAAAGCTCGGATTCTTAAACTTCAACTGGTGCATTCCCCGTCAATGTATGATCATGTTTGTGAACAACGGCGTGCGAAGCGAAAATATATTCACAGTATTCAAAAAGCTCTCATGTTTCTGTAAGTAGCCAAGTGGATATTCGTTTTGTCGTGTCTGTATCTGATATCACATTGAAGAACTCCTTGCTACAGAGGAAGTCGCGGTTCTAACCTCTCTGGCCCGGATGATACTATTCCTCCTTTTACCATTGTTGAACTGCAAGCAGCTTTAGCTACCTGTTCTCGCAGCAAATCACCTGGAGTTGATGACCTTCCTATGACCCTTGCTGAAGGATGCACTTCTTGCAATTTTCAATAAGCTACTGTGTACTGCACAAGACTTTCGTCCTTTAATTAAGCTAAGTACTGATTATAAAATGTTCACGTGATGTATTAAACACCGCTTATCACCAATCATAGCTGATTTTCTACAACAGGCAATATGACGTGGAGGGAACATGCTGTATGCATTATGTGCTCTTCGCGACGCTTTTAGTGATGTCCATATTACGCGGGTTGGGAAACTTTTTGATCTCTTTGTACTTTGACCATGCATTTGATGGGATGAAACATAGCTATTTATTTAACACTATGGTACAATTATAAACCCCTGATACATATTGCTTCCTCATTTGCAATGTATTAAAGGCCGTTACTTCCAAAATTTTAGTGAACGGTTTTTTCACTCATTCCAGTCCTGTGAGCGCGTCTATAAGACAGGACTGTCACATGGCAATGCACTTATTTGTGTTATCAATCGAACCTCTTCCACGAAAATTACAACAGTGCCTTCGTTCTGATGGTTACTCTCTTATTAGAGCATTTGCTGATGATGTCACTTTGACGAGGTTCTATTCTTCCTCATATTCTTCCTCATATTCAAAAGATTATGGAAAATTATTGTATACATTCTGGAGCAATCCTTAATGTGAATAAATCAAAATCTATGCTCGTTGGCTCCTCTTCCATAGCTCACATTGATGAATATCTATTACTTCTGCCGTTAAAATATTGGGTGTTATATTTCTACCGCCGCTACCGCGACGACTCAATATTATTGGAATTATATTGTGCACAAAGTTCTTCAAGAGCATCAATTTGGTTCCCTAAATTTGTTACAGCGCGTTCATTTTGTTAATATACTTTCATTATCCAAGGTATGGTTTATGAGCCAGGTACTGGCGTTATCATCCATCTTTGGCGTTAAGTTGAAATCAACAACAGGATGGTTTATTTGGAAAGGGTTCTTATTACGAGTCCCTAGATATTAACTCACACTTCCAACCTCTGAAGGGGGTCTAAATGCCATCGATCCACAGGCGAAAGCTGATCGTCTATTTCTCCGGCTCATCTGGGAAACTATGGCGATTCTTAGTCATCAGTCTCTCACCTAATGGTTATCGGAACATCGCTTCCAGCATCCACCAGATCTTCGAGGGTTGCCGATTCAGACGCCCCAGGTTAAGAAGCTACTTCAATTAATAGCATACTGTCCTGTCGTCCTACAAAATAAGAGACTTGTATAGTGTCTAGTTATTTCAATTGCCAGCTCCTAAGGTAGTTCTTCAATACCCAGCATGCAACTGGCGCCGAATCGTCCAACATTCGACATTCTGCACTCGACACTTACCAACGGAGTGTGTAGTACCAACTGGTGAACAATATCTTCTCTACAAATGAGCGCCTGCATCGTATTGATGTGAAGATTTTTCCAAATTGAGATAATTGCGGACTTCAAGATGCAGTACTCCATCGCTTGGGATGTGGTCTTGCTGCATGAGTATGGAGGAGGACGCAGGTCCAAATCCTCCAGATCCTGGATGTCTCCGAGAAATATTTTGAACCCCAATATTTGAAATTTCCAGCATTTAATTAAAAAAACATATACATAATTCAATTCTAATATTGTAATATTCAGAAAGTGATTGTAATATATGTTAAAAAAACAGACTTGAAACATGCACGTATGTTCTTGGTGTTCAAAATCATTAAAATTGTCATTTTTGCTGTAAGTAATTAATATTATTTAAAAAACGAAAACAAAAATCTCTCCTTTGTCACGGAGACACCATAGAACATGTATTTTTATTTTTTCATCGTCGGCAAACCGGAATTAGCTTGCCGAAAATGGAAAAAAATCAGAATTTTTGGTTTTGTACAACGAATTCCGTCGTACCTAAAACTTTGGTGGTGTGTGCGTTTTATATTATGCACTATTACATATGCTTAATTTTCCACGCCTCTAATTTTTGTGAATTTGCCCTAATACCTTAACTTTTAATATCATTATATTGTTCTTCTTTCACAATCGTAGAAGAACTGGCCCCACGACTTTTCCTGCAGATTTCTTCACTGGTTTTTCCCTCCGTGTATACCGTTTCTTCGTTTCACAAGTGCAATAAAGACCCCAAGTTTCACCAGCTGTTATGCGGCTTAAGAGATGTTATCACATTCCACAGCGTAGCGTGAAAGAAGATGAAAAGATCATCTTTTGTTTGACTGTCGAAAAACCCAACTCCTACCCAATTTGCGTGATAATAACTATAGCGTATGAATGCATCAAACTGGAACGCCACTTTGAACAGCCACTACAATGAAACTGACTCATCAGGGAATTATGTGGATGAATATTTCACGCCAGCGTTACACCTGCGCAATCTACTAGATGATGGCGAATGAACATTTGTTAGCAGCACAGGAACACGTTTCATAATTTGTCCTATGAAGGCAACACTGTTCCAAACAGCGTTCTCACTTCTTCCGGTTGATACTGTAGAACAAGCATATTGAAAATAAATAGTTGAATTTGATTACCAATACATAAAAACGAACGAAGAACGAACCAGAACGATAGGATGTTCCTATCCCAGCTGAAATAACTAAATGCTAGTAGTAGCAGTGGTGCATTTATTTACAAAATATATTTTTACAAATTTAACTCATGCATATCACACGGGTCCTGGGACAGTGCGTGCTTTCCCAATACACTAGAAAATACAAACCAATATTTAACTATTAACAAAAATATATACATTTACATAAATAAATCAAAAACCATATATCATAAGTTTTAAATATTTGAATAAAATAAACTGGAAAGAAAACAATACAAAAGTAAATAACTTACACTCCCTGACATATGTGCAAATAATTTAAAAAATTGTGACTTAAGTACACCTACAATCCTTTCCAAGTTTTTTTTGTCTCTTTCGATCTGAGCTGTTTCACTTTGTTTAAAAATTTACCTACTCCCTCCTCCTCCTTCCTATCTGCTAGCGATGCCCGGTACTACCTCTGCTCTCTCCTCCCTTTAGCAAACGGGGCCAGTAGATATCTCTTCTTCTGGGGAAGATATAGGGCAGATTTTTGTACCCTCTCTGTTACTTTAGCTGTCCGCCAAGCGTCTGCAACGTTTGAACCTGGAGCAGGAATTAATGGGGTGCTCGGGGGATGGCGTAGTTGATTGCTGAGCTGATGGTGGTTTCGAAGTCTGCCCGGGCTGCTCACCGGATGGCGTTTGCTCCAATTCTGTTGTATTAGATCTCAGGGTCCACTGGAGTGTTTCGCGGATCAGTACAGATCCACGGGAACGAGAAATGTGTTGCCCAAAAGATACACAAGGTTGACTTGTTTAAAATACTTTATTCACATATAAAGTATTTCCTGACTGTTCGCCGCTGACTTCGCTACTCACTTAGACTGGCTTTAGAAATTACTTAAACTGATTGTTTTCGTGTGACTTAGGCGGACTGCTTTGGTGTGACTTAGGCTGCCGGCTTCCGTATATCTCTGGAGTGAATCCTCTCGTGTCTCGCCTGAATGAATGTCTGAATGTGAATGTGCCTCTGTGTGTCTGAATGTGTGAATGTCTACTGAATGTCTGAATGTATGAATGTCTACTGAATGTCTGAATGTCCCTCTGACTTCTGTACTCTAGTTTTTCTACTACATCGCCACGCCTTTCGCTAAATTAAATTCCCTCGTATTTTATCTATTTCTGTGTTACATGTTCGTCATTGGCTATCCTAAAATTATTTATTTGTATCTAAGTTCTCCTGATTCGTTAACTTTTATCCGAAGACCATTGGCTAGAATCATTCTTTCCCCCCTGATCTAATGTCTTCCCACGAACTTGAATTTTCCCAGAACAAACTGTCGAAATTTCGGCCCTTTCCTTACATTCTGATTTCTATTGATAATCTTTTGCCTTCCTTAGTCTGTAGATTTCCAAATGTTCTCAGAAATACGGCACGTGTTGATGGGCTATTTTTCGGCTTTCCTGTAATAAAACATTCTCGTCTCCGTTCTGACATTTTCATTTTCTCTTAAATTATTGCTAAGTCTGACTTTGTTAAATACTATCCCGTTACGGCCACATGTTTCTCTTATTGTCAACTCCTAAGTATTTCCTGGGTAGAAGGTTCGTGACCTAACAAAAGATAGTTTACCCTTTCTTCAGCCTTGTCTAAGGAGCGGTCAGTGGAGAGGTGTCAGGTACACATCTGTCTCTTTCTAACATATTTTACACAAATGTATACAAAACTCTTTTGTAAGTTACAAGTTACAAATTATTTCTATTTCTGTTCTACCTATCTTTAAAATATTTCTTATACCTATACATAATAATTATCCTTATCAAATCTAATGCCTTTATAAATATAACTCTGCAGCCTTTTAGTTATTAAATTAATAAAGGCAGCCTTATTTCCGGCTTCAAACCTTGTTTGATGTAACGCTCTAACCCTCATCATGTTGTTAGCTCCGATTGTATCTCCAGCGAAACTTTTCTGCACACCCCGAAACAATTACCTATTAATAATGCTAAGATTAAACTTCTTATAAATCTATTACAATGCATTTCTTCTGAATTTCATTAATCCTATAAATATCTCAAATAAACCCATATTTGTCATAAATGATGAACTAACAGTACCGGATTTTAATATAAATGTAAAATGTGTAACTGAATGATTTAAAGAATTCGTTTCATCGTTATAAATGAAGAAAAAACTTATTTTAATAAATTCAGATTTATTTAATACCAAATATTATTTTAAAATATTGGGCTGAACTCCTGTGTGAGTGACTTTAAGACATGAGCCCCTCATTAGAGATTTACAACTCGTTGAAAAACGCCATATATGAAAAATGAGGATTCTGGACAATAACAACGGCATTTTCACGTCCAAGTAATACCTTAGCATCACATTAGATGACATATAAGTGATTGACTGACCACTTATCCCTCGAACATCTTTAGGCTAAATATAGCTATATTCGAATGATTCGTGTGATTAATCGGAATCCGAAACAGGCCTTAAGCCTAATCCTTATAAACCAAAAATGACGATGATAATTATGCCAACCTACGCCTAATGTTAAAAAAAAAACTTTCATTTAAAACGGAACTATACATAGAAATTACTATACCAGATATATCTGTGAGAACATTAAACATACCATAAATTGTTCAAGTTAAGAAAGTGTTTAAAGTCATTTATGTCAATATTATTATTGTAAGGTTTAGGCCAGTAATACGCCGTCTGCCGCACATAGTATTTGAATGCTGAAATCTATAGCAGAAGGGTTATAATGTATGTAGAGATCTGCTTACAGAAACCAGATGATAATAATTTAAATAAATTATTTTTTAAAAAACGCGCTTCTATTTTCTTAACAGAAGGAAAATTTGTTACTTATTCAAAAAATATAAAATTTAAAATTAAATTATAAGTTAACTATAAAAGTATAAAAGTATAAAAGCCAAATGCAGATTTATAACCCCATACAAATTCCTAATCTCATAAGCTTTATTAGAAAAATTCTTCCAAACGAAAAATATGGGGCGCATGCAATAAAATTTTATTGCATTAATAGTTTGTCTGAGCCTTGTGTGTGATTAATTTAAACTATAAATACCCTTAACAGTTATTAATTTTATCTATTGCATGCGCCTCACGTTTTGCTTAACGGTAAATTTACGTTGCTATTTTGCAATGCCGAAAGCCTGTGTGAACAGTTATTACGTCACTTAAAAAACATTTAATCAAACCATGAACATTAGTAGTTGCTTCTGCTACCGTGGAACATACCGATTTACGTTGTACTCTTTCCTTGTGCTTGGTTTATCCAGCATTTTGAGTGAATTTCGAAAAAATGAAACTATTGCAGCCGTACTATCGATCCCACCTTCCAGGTACCGAAAAAGAAAAAAAAAAGATAAAATACAAAATAAATACATGTGTGTGTGTGTGTTTGAAAACGCTCTAGAGGTCGCAATTTTTGTTTTTTCATAAAGAAACTCGGCATTAAATAACAAACAAGTCTTCGGGTTCGTTAACCAGCAAAATTGGACTATTGGGAATGGGGGTTAACCTAAAGCAAACATTTTTGAAAAAAATGAAAAATCACTCTAGAGGTCGCAATTTTTGTTTTTACTCAGCGAAATCCTGTAGATTTCTTTAAAATAAATTAATAAAGTTAATGTTATAAAACCAATGCAATTGGGCTATTAGAAGTGGGGTTATATCTGAAAACCTAGTGAGATTAAAAGTGAAATTTCAAAATCGCTGTAGCGGGTGCAATTTTTAATTTTTAAAGGGAAACTCGGTATATGCCATGGAAACAAAATTAAAAAAGCTCTAGCAGCCCTATATTTTTTTAACAATCGAACTCGGCACATAACATTTAAATTAAATAAGAAAAATAGTTTGTGAAAATTATTACATTATTGGGAATCTGAAATTATCTAAAAACTAGTAGGGGTTAAAGAGAAATTAAAAAATCACTCTAACGGGCACAATTTTAAATGCTTTTTAAAGGAAACTCGGAACCAAAACAGTGAAATAAAATACGAAAAATTGTTTCTGAAAATCAGTGAAATCGGACTATGACAGAAGGGGCCTACCAAAAATTTGAAAATCGCTCTAAGGGTATTAATATGTGTTTTTTTCGCAGTGAGACTTTATATATAACTAACTAAAATAAGAAAACCCGTTTCTGAAATCCAGGGAAATCGGGTCATTAGGATTAGGGATTTACCTGAAATTCAAATATTAAAAATCGCTCTAACGGGATTAATATTTGTTCCTTCACAACAAAATTCAGGATATACAATTTAAATAAAATAGTAAACATATTTACCGAACAAGAAAATTACACCATTAGAATAGGAATAAAGCTGAAACCAGAAATGTAAAAAGCGCTTTTGCGTTCGATTTTCTCTATATTGTTTTAAAATAAAAGGTCACATTAATTCAGAATATACCTTGCATTTATAATGATGCATATGTTTTATATTTAACAAAAGCATCGTCGTGAAGATAGTAAATGTACTAATATGCGTGCGAGAATTATATTTGTGTGTAAGTGCGCTCTGAAAACGTTTGTGTTACATGTTTTTACCGCAATAACACTTAAATAAATTTCAAAGTCAATGAAAATGAAGTAACATTCAATTGTTTTTATTTGAGTTATACACTGAAATTGTTCCTGAATAGTGACATGTTTTTGTTTTATTGAAACATATGAACGTTTTCTTAAATATTGTGGCGTACACGCCGTAGTGACGTGGCTAGCAATCTACAGTAAAGGTAGAAAGATAGGGGAGGGGAGAGTGAGTAGACAGTAGACATTAGTAGCATGAGGAAGGCTGCTAGAGGGGAATCTGTGCTAGTCGCAGGGAGTGCACCGAAGACCTAGGACGCGCAGACGCCGGTAGTAAAATGACTTGCTATACGTGGATGTGTATTGTATTAAGGTATTAATAAATAAGTAAATGAAAAGTTATATTTGTTAATGCTAACTTCAGTTAAGATCTTAAGGTTCTCTCAATGCTCTTAGGATGCCTGAATTGCACTAAATTTGTTATTCCAGTAGGGCACAGTTAAGGCGGAGACGCCGTTGTTAGCATTGCTTTTTATTTGTATTTTGTGTTTTAATTTTCTTGTTATAGCTTTGCCTTTGCCTCCCCATTATTATTGTTTTAGCTACGAGATGCTCTATATGTTTGTTTTATATTGTGTTTTCCTTTATCTATGAATATTTGTATAATTTTGCAGTGGTTTTATATTGTATTTTATAAAGTTTATGAGCGTTGTGTTAATTTCTATATTTGCAGGGGAAGATTTAGTATGCATTAGTGTAACTTTGTGCTGACCCCATTTGATCGTATGTTCGCTGTTACAGCTACCCATTTTCCTTTTTACTTTTCATACTTGTCTAGTAAGCTATGTTGTTTGCTGCAAATCAAGGTGATTATACCCATTTCTTTACATATAGTGAACTTTATGTTATACCTTACGCATTTTGCTTTTTTGTATGTCATTTGCGTTGTAGTTGTTTTTCATGCAGTTAAAATGCCTAATAAAAGAGGGACACTATTTTCGGTTCTCCTGTTACACCTGATGATTCTAATAAAATGTCAAACAGTGATCTTAAATATAGTTAAACTGTTATTTCTACGACTATGTTTAATTTACCACACCTGTCTCTAAGCCTTATTTAGAGCAGAGTACTTTGACACTAATAATGCTGTTCTTATTGCGGATTTTCTTGGGCATTTTGATTTTCGCTAGAGAGAGACAGTTTTTACCTTGTTACCTTCAAGGTTCGGCAACTTCGTGGTTTGAAACTTTTCTTCATAGGCACCCATTGCATTCTTGGGCGGACCTGAAACATCATTTTCCTTTGGCATTTCAGGTTACCCATCAGGAAGATTTAGTTGATATTCATTTACAGCAGCGCGTACAAGATTCACATGAAAATGTGGATTATATTTATGACGCATTGTGTTTGTCATTCTATTAACCCACAGATGAAGAATTTGTTAAAAAGATTAACTGCTCAATTTGTGTAACTTAACCTTGCCCAGAATCCCCAAACAATTGACGAAATTCTTGGTGTTGTGAAGCAAGTTGGAAAGACTAATTTTTATGTGATTCAGATAAAACTACTTGTTAATAGTCAGTCGGGCACTCATACAGCTGATGTTTTATTACCTTCCGTAACATAACTGTCGGGTCCACTGCCTTTAGGAGTTTCTAGTGTTACTTCGACTTCCGAAACTGAAATTTCTCGTATCGTTTTTCAGTTATTACAGGTTCAAAATATGCATTCCTCGCAGCCGTTAGGACTAGCAATATTTTACTCAAAACTTTCTGGTATTTCTCTCTATTTTAGTAAATGTAAAGACACCAACGTGGTTACATTAAATTAAAAATGTATAAAATGTATAAAAATGTATAAAAATACCCACACAGTATCTATCAATGGCAATTTTATTTAATTAATAATATACCACTAATTCCTGTGGTTTTATCTCAATAAAATAATAATAATAATAATGATAATAATAATAATAATAATAATAATAATAATAATAATAATAATAATTCTAAAACCGAGTTTCCCTTTTGTAATACTTAAAGGTCTTCTGTAGCCTAAGTTAGCCATTAGCTATCAAGAATGCGAGGTACGAGTCTATGTGCTTTATATTTCATACCGTTAAAATAAATAAATGAAAAGAATAAAAGAAAACATCCACTGTGGCGAATGAGATCGAAAAACCAATAAATCTCCATTTACTTTCCAAACAGTATGCTGAAAAACTCTCCTCTCTGGGATAACATTAAATATTAATGTGTGGTACTAACCCTGGGGCTATGAAACAGCTGAAAATATAATAATGCTAGAGAACAAAATATTAGAAACAAATTTTAAATTTTGGAACGTAATATATCCGCTCTATATGAGCACAGTGCTCTATTTGATAATTTACTGTTAATTTTTAAAATAACGTTGCATTTCATACTGTTTTTTTTTTTATTCGTTTTATTTATGGACGCTCATTAACATCTCAGGTCATCAAAGTCCTGTTCAATTCAGGGCGTGAAACGGCCTACAAATTTGGCTCAGAGGTCTCTTCTTTCAGGCTTGAGGTTCTTTTTCGTGCCGTAAATGTACGACACAGGACCCACGGCTTTACTTCCCTTCCGAAGGAAGCCATACTTAGGATTTTTACGTCCAAAAAAATCCATCGATTCTGGCCGGGTTTGAACCCGCGATTTTGGGCTTAGAAGGCCAAGTATGGTTACCACTACCTCACCTGGACCGACAAATTTCATACTGGAGCTTAGAGCTATTTGAATGCCCATTTGCTCAGAACGAAAATGTTAGCAAACAATGTAGGAAAAATTTCTGGTGCAAGCCACTGATATTTAAGGTCAGGCGTATGAAATGAAAATATTAAACCTTCTGAAGAGCATGTGTTTTTATGAAATTTGAAGCGCATATCAACTGAAAGTTGTGAGTTGCTTGCGACAACCTTAGGCAGAGGGGCATTGTCTTTAAGCCTTGTTCTTTTTTCACACAAAGAACTTAATGGTTGCACTTTTTAAAGAAAATTATCAAAATATTCAGTAAATGTGTACAAAATGTAAATTAATAATTCTTAATTTTTCTTTTCTTTTATACAAGAAATATTTAAGGATATTATGTTTTTTAGAAATACCAAAATGCATTTATTACAAAAAAAGTTTTACGATGAGGTATTAAATTGCCTTAACTGCCTACACCCACTAATGTATAAACATAATATTTATGTATTGCAGTTAGTGATGTGATATTTGTATGTATATGTTTATAATAATACGGTATAACTGTAACATGTAAATTGTGTGTCAACAAAAGAGAAAGCTACTTGGTATTTTGTTACGGAAACTAAGAAAGCCAACAAAAAAGTCATAAAACCTCTATTCAGAGGAACTAACCAGAGGGTCACTGTGTGACGCCCTTTCTTTTTAAAAGGACTGCGATTGTGGGGTTAAGAAACTCAAGGACGTTTATATCTATTTGGGGCTTTGACTCCAACCTAGATGTACAGAGCCTTTTAAACCAGTCAATGTCGACAAAGGTTATAAACTTTCAAAAAAAGAGAATGGTACATGGCGCAGATGAATTTTAGCCAGCCAATGATAGATGTACGTTTCAAAATTTGAAGAAATGCGCGAATTTTGCGCATGTCTTTTGGCGTTTCTTACTCAATGATTTTTTACTTGAATTTAATACATAAAGGAGCCCGTCGCTCCGATGAGCATTCAGTTCGCGTTTTATAGACGTCGAGACAGCCACCTCTAAATTGTAAACGCTGCAAGCCGCATTTTCTCAGAGTTAAAATCAGTTTTCAGTTCAGTTCGAAGCAAAGCAGTTGTAAATATTACACGCCGCGAAACTCATTCCTCAGTTGTAAGTTTTACACGCGGCGAGGTATTCGCAGTTAGCAATACTCATAAGTTCGGTTTTCAGTTTCACATCCGCGGCACTCATCTGTAAGTTTCACACGCGGCAACTAAGTTTATATTCAACCTAGTTAGGTCTATCGTACGCAAAACACCAGAGGACGCGAAAGAATTTAGAATAATATAATACCCATATGTATTGTCACATCGTTGCTTATTTACACTATAAAAACCGCTTCTCATGACTGGACAAAATGGCAGAATCGCCCTGAGAAATTGTCATTGAAGCGTGGGCAACAATACCGAAGCGACCAATAATCAATCCACAAAATCACTTCAAAACTGACACCATGACGTGAGGCCACTCAGCTTCAACAACACATCACTTCAAGATTGGTGAGCAACCCACGATGAAACCGCTTCAGGTAAGAATGGAAATATTAAAAAAATCTAATGATATTAAAAATACTTACTTTGATAGATTATATCAGTATAGTCTATGAGAAATTAGAGCAAACTTCTAATTAGTTGACAATATGCATATCAAAATTGTCTATGGAACAGAACAGTTTTCTTGTAAGCTCTTCAGACACTATTTGGAATATTTACAATGATTATGTAGCACAACTGTCCCCAAAAGTAAAATTTACCCTTTTAAAGAAAAAAAACCGTACTTTTCTAATTTTAAAGATGCTAGCACACACTCACCAAAATCTAAATTGTCCTTTTTCTCAAGTTTTCCATGATACTTGTGCCATCAGCAATTTGATGACTTCTTGGCATTGACGAAATCTGATGAAAGATTTCATCTTGTTCCATATTCTGCTAGTTGGTCCAGAGTTTCGAATTTTGTCATCTAAAGCACTCTAATCAAGAGTATGCCATAGATGATCGACCAGCTGTAGATCTGGGGACAGAGCAAGCCACTGTAGTACATGTGTGTCTTTCTACCACCTAGACACACAATCTGCCTCATGTGCTTTGGTACGAGTTATCATGTATGTAAAGTAGTTCACGGTAGACTACAGGCTGCAAAACATCTATGTACTCGTTTACATTGTTCCACGAATCAACATGAAATCCAGTTTGTTATTTACGATTATTCTCCCTAGATCGGTATCACCATTGTATTTGTGAACTTCCTGTGTATGCCTCAGTGTTTCTGTACCAGCTGGTTATCTCCACTCCTCATGGAATTAAAACGTAATTTATCTATGAAGAGAGCATGTCTTCATTGTTTCTATTGCCAAGCTACATGCTCCCGACAACATGCAATGAGTGTGCCCGATTTCCACTGCCAGTTGTCCTTAGGCACAAAAATCTGTCTTGTGCAACAATTTAAACCCTTGGTTTGCATGGCTTGTGCTTGTGGAGCACAAAATTCTTGATATCGCCTATATATTCGGTGTTCAGAGCCCTAACGGCAACATTTCTAATTATTCCAGTCACCATAAACATTTAATCTCTACTTAAATGATGTTGACAATTCGTTATTTATTTAAAACCTTTCTTAACGTTTCTCTCTATGGTTTAACATAGAAAAGTTGCTAATCTCCTATATTAAAAAGCAGTTTATTTACTGATTCACAATATAACAATATAAATAAAAAAAATTATAATAACTGACTACAGTGGTAACCAATTAATACGCAAGTGACTCACAATAATATTTATTCATTATTTATCATTTGTTTACATATACCATACATTTTATTCAAAATATGTGTGGTTCCTTAGACAAATTTGCGCGTTTCTAAAATGTATCTCGAATATTATAATAAAAATGAACATATTCAAAACATGTACATATGATACAAATATGATGTAGTAATACATACATATCATTAAGGTGTACAAAATTTCAAAATATCACATTTAAAGTTTAAAACTTTATGGAAATTTTACAGAATTTGTCTTTAATTTTTCCTATTGAGGAAAGTTACTTAAGTATTTTACATCAGTTTTCACTTCGGTGATAACTTTTAAAATATTTTAGCTACAATTATGCCTGGTAGTGCTGGGTGAGCAATGCTAGACGCAACCGCGTACCAGTCGGCAGCGCTATGTCGACAGATGCGGGGAGTTTATTTCCCATCCGCTGCTCGAGGCTTCAGTGTGAGTTGAAATCTTATGCAAGTAGCACGTGTTTGTTAGGCGAAGAAATGCAGTGTATTGAGTGAAATGGGGCTATACAAGTATTCTATTCCCCAAAGAGTATTCTCATGACGTGTTTCAAGATTTAACCCCCTGAGAAAGTGTACAAAACAAATTCACACTTTACATGAACTTAAAGCTAACATTCGTCAAGAAATAGCTGCCATTTCTCTGGGGAAACTGCGGAGTGTAATGAGCAATTTCCCAAACAGGTGTCAGAAATGCTTGAGCAACAAAGGTAGGCAGTTCCAGCATCTCCTTCCTTAATATACTTTTCTTTTAAGTGTTTATGTTATATAAGAAATAACTTAAGCGACAAACAGTACTATTTTATTGCGGACCTCCTGTACCCGCACCACCGACACAGCAGCCAGCCTCTCCGGCCGGTCTCAGGCCGCGAAACCGGTTGCGTGAAGAATTGTTCATCTGGTATAAAGCGTTTTCTAGTTGAACATTTCCCTTTAGTTTCTTTATTTACCTAATTTCTTTACAGATTTTAAAGGGTTATTCATTTTCCAAGGATATATTTTCTGGGTAATAACTAAGGTATTGCGATCTCTAGAATATATTACGTGAGGTGAGGTGAAGCAACATCTATCCATTTATAGACCGCACTTTTCTCATCATCTGCAGATGCCTAAAGCCTAACAATCACACCATCACAGCACTCAAACTAGGGACTGAAGTCCTGAAAACTCGATGCTCTAACCAACTAAACTATAGGAGCATTTCGAGTTAGTGAAGATTTGATTTTTCTTATTCCGGATATGGTCTCTTCACTTTTGAGGAAATTACAGAAAGCTTAGTGTGGGAATCCTTGAGGGCTGCCACTTCATT
Organism: Metallyticus violacea; assembly: GCA_030762175.1. Taxonomy (NCBI): domain Eukaryota; kingdom Metazoa; phylum Arthropoda; class Insecta; order Mantodea; family Metallyticidae; genus Metallyticus; species Metallyticus violacea. The sequence continues at coordinate 85,728,781 of CM060844.1, forward strand.
TCCCACAATTCCCCACTGCTACGAAACGGAGCCGAGAGAGTCATAAATATTTTTAACGCAGAGGGAATTCACAGTTTGCGGCGGTGCCTGTCAGTGTGGCTGTAAAAAACAATTTGGAGGGGAGCAAGTGCCCGAGGTTCAATGTTACGGCAACTGCAGCAACAAAAGACACTCGCGTTCAGTTTATATGACAGGTTCATGTAACAGGAAGTAGCGTTTCCGAGGCCAGGCTTTATAACGTGGCCTCCACATGTTCGTAAACCGAAAATACCATCATCACATTTCACTCCGAAATGGAAGCCTGCGCACTGCTTCTAGCGCTGGTCTCACTCGTATCAGCCTCTATTTTTGAAATGAGTAAGTACTTTAACTATTAAGGAAAGTGTTTCTAACTTAATACTGTTTAGAATGTACATTTATTTATTTATTACTTGCTTTCGCTTCAAAAAGGGGCGAGAGAGAAACGTGTACTAATAGAGGAAAAAAGAATAATTAATCATGTTGTTAATTTTATTACAATCGATAAATTGTTTAGTAGCTTTAACTTTTAACATTCTCTTGATGGAAATTTATTTTCAATTAATTTGGTATTTTATAAAATAATATAATCATTATCAACATAATTTCAATACACGTATGAAAAGATAATGTATAAATGTCGTGTATATATTGGCATTTTAACTCCTATTTACAAATATGACAGCTTTACTAATGAAAATCAAAATTATTTAATTTAATATGTTACATTGTTATTTAAAAATAAGTATGTGCCTATTTAATAAACTAACAATTTCAAAATGTTTATTCCTATTGCCATCGATATTAAATAATTTATTTTAAGAAATAAAATTGTTTATAATTTGCATTATAATGTCAATATAAGTAAAAATTATATATGTTCTTGGTATCTACCATTAAAGACGTGTATATTATTACACAAAATCAAAATTCTCAAACGACACATTTTACACTTAACCCCAAAACAATGACAGTATTCCAGTAAAATGCTACAACGGCGCAGCTAAAACAAGTTATTTAGAATATTTCTAGCCTTTGGTCACCAGAAAATCATTTCAGTTATTATTAAGAGTGTGTGTGTAAGAAAATGTAAGATTATTTGTAAATTATACCCACAAAGTTTACAATGTAAACACTTTCCATGTTACAGATGAATATTTAGAAAAGTTGAACATCCAGACGCACAGATGGCGTCGGCAAACTGATCCTGAACACGAAGACAGTCTTATGGTGCGTACATGGTATGTTTACTTTTCTTGTTCTGTAACTTGCTAATACAGCAGAAACAGGTGACATACAGCAGTCTTATTTTCCCATGTTTTACGTGCACGCAGTACAGAGAACTTTTCGACTGAATTATTTCATGTACTAAAACATAACATTTATATGCCCAGCAATTTTTAAAAAATTGTTTAAATCACTATAAATACCCAGGAATATTATATATGTTAAATTTTATGTCCGGTATAGCATCCAAAGCATTGTTTCGAAAAATACAAGCAGAAAAACAAGAGAAAGTTGTTTTCTGATGCACTATGGATATTCAGGACGATCTGTTTGGTAATGGATAAAATTAAAACACTGTAAAACATTTCTTACTAAAATTTATATTTTTTGAAACTTTATGTTTACACTATTTATGTATGGGAGATTTCTCAGAACGCTACATGGTCCCCCTTTGCGCGCTCTGCTCGACGCATATCGTTGATGTAATTCAGCCCATGTCCGTTGTAACATAAGAGTAGTGATTTTTTTTTTAGAAAAGTTCGAGCTATTTTTAATTTCTATGAACAGATAATGTCTTTAACAAAACCCCATCGAAGAAGTCAGGGGTAGTTATACCAGGGTAGTTTAGAGACCAAGAAATTGGTCCGTAACGACAACACACATACATTGAAAGCAGAATTTAGAAAATGACGAACCTTCCATGCCCAGTGAGGGGATGCACCATCTCACAGTGCAGTTGTGTTTACTCTTCCGTGCCATAAAAAGTCGCTTCGTCTGTAAATAACTATTTGTTTAAGAAGTCGTCGATCCGTTGACACACCATGGATGCAAAATTGAAACGAGTTTCATAATCCTCACCGCGCAAGGTCTTGTAGACGTTGTAAGTGACATGGGTAGAGTTTCAGGTACTTTCTAACAATTCACAGCCGTCTTTAACTTTTCTTAGGGCTTCTTGTAATGACTTGAGAGATAGCTGGTTCTCGTAGAGGCTTTCACCAGTGACCTGCGTAATTTTTAACACAGAAACTATTTGTGCAATGTTCGATACCACAACCTTATGGAATCGTATTTAGATGTAATATGAACACCTACTCATGCCGAAATTCCTTTGAACTTGTTAAACGCTCTCAAATGTAGCATGTCAAAAAGAACGCTTTGCACTTGCTCGCTGTTGATTTGTAGTAGCCACTTCAATCATCTACGATTCTCATTTACTTCCCATGTACAAACACTCCCATCATTTAAGCAAAAGATTACCGGGAAGAAATGTTTCCTGCTATCATATTAGCTTTTGTAATAATATTTCATATTATCCATACCCAAACGGATCATCCTGTATATTTATTAAAGAAATTAGGGTGCGATAGTTTTTCGAAACTTCGTTTATGCAATAATGGTAATTAACATTATCACAAGTAGCACATTTTAGAGTAGTAGGAATAAACACTGGTTCATAAGGTTCTAAATATACCTAAATATTTGTTGCGTATCTAAGCCTGAACGCCGACCCAATTCATTATATTTCTATGGTGACGATATGTAATCATAATCCTTTAAAAATATTACACCAGGGCAATAACTCTAAGCTACACTTTGAAGTAAACAATTTTGAAGGTGCTAATTGCATTAATTTCTAGCATGTCTTTCACTTTTCTTTTTAGAATATGTTATTTTCTAGCTAGTTTTTATTTGCAAGTGACAGATAACGGTGGATTTCGTCGTCCAGTTTTTTTTTTTTTTTTTCAGAAATTATGATTGAAGTTTGAAACTATTTTTAGCTGGGCTTTGTGTCATTTTCCATATTTGGAAGAACACTTTTTGCAGGATGAACCATCTCTCAAAATTAGCAATCTAAATAAAATTGTTTTTACTAAACATTCGAAAAAAATTCGCGACAGTGGAAGTGTAACAAGTGAAGAAGAAGAAGAAGAAGAAGAAGAAGAAGAAGAAGCAGTGAATGAACTGTGCCCATCCTTTCGGGGCAATTTTTCTTGATGATGAATTTGTACAATCGCAATTTTGCTCTACCACGTTTCTGGCTGGGCTACCGTAGACAGTTACACCACAGAACTTTCTCTTTTGACGACATACAATTAACATATTAAAGTTTAATATCATGATTCATATATATACATAATATCTATGTACATTACTAATTAAAATGCACAAAATATTATAATTAGACTTATAGCAAATATATTTATATTTCAGTGGAGGTATTTATATATCTCAATAAAAGTAATTTTCATTTTTACTTGTACCTATATTAAACTGTATCCATTCATAGTTATAAAAAAGAATACAAAATTATTAAAAATATCGCTGAAAACGGAACTGATTTTATATACTGTAAAAAAAAAAGTACATGAAATAAAAAATGGCAAAAATACTCAATAAAATAACAAGAAAACTGTTAAACTACAATTAAAATGAAACATTGAAAGCTATAGCACAAACAGGCGATAATTGTGTATTCATCGCTTTGCTCTTTTAGAAAGAAGAATGTTCAATGGTAATAAATATCATGTATTTTGTGTGTCAGTTTTAATACATCTAAAAATCTTTTCACCCGCAGTATTTGTGTTGCGACACTGACGATCCCAATGAATCCCCTAAAGAAGCTCAGAGGGCCAGAAAGATCCAAGAAGAATGTTGCGAAGAAATGATTTCAAAAATATACGGAGGAGGTATGGTGCTAACAAAAATATATCTTAACCAATCTCATTTATCTAGTCCAGAGAAAATTTTTATTTTATAATTGTTTGAAACTTAAGGAACAAATTTTGATATCTAATTTTAACAATATACCATTTTATACAAGGTTACCTCATCTAATATTAAAATAATGAAATATATAATGATTAAAACGAAAAGATAAAAAAAAATAATCAAAAAACCTTAAAGCATCCTAGCAATACATTTGGTTCTGTAGAACTCTCTATCTTATATTAATAATCCTGATTTTTTTTAAAAAAAAACAATACATAACAACAGAACCTATACAGAGTGAACAGTTCTTCACGCAACCGGTTTCGCCGCGTGCGGTCCGTTGGCGAGGCTGCACCAGATTTCAATTCACACTGATGCCTTGCACAGCGGAGGGGAAATGTACTCCCCACCTCCGCCAACATAGCGCTGCCGGCCTGTCCCCCGGTTGCGTCAAGCATTACTCCCTCTCTATAAGCTCGTATAACGGAAGTGTAATTTTGACTTTAAAACTTGATTCTTGTAAATGAAATTATTAATGATTCAGCTACAATTCGATTAAAATTGTATTAGTTTTATCAACGTTTTTCCTCTAAAATATTGATTTTATTAAAATTTATTTTACAAATATTATAAATCTATCTCATTACTTTAAATATTATTGATATGCATAAATTATAAATACATTTGAAAAGCGATAAATGCTTAATTATAACAAATGTTTTATATTTACTATTACATAAAATAATTCTGAATTTTAACTAAACAAAGCTGCTAAAAATGAACTCACTACCAACTTCAAAAAGTTTCAGAATATTAATACCTTTTTAAGATTATTGCATTAATACTTTTATATTAACTTTATTCTTAAAAGTGTTGATTTTATTATCAGCGTAAGTATGCAGAGTGAAGAAATCAAAGTTAGTTATATCAGTATCTGAAATACTATAGTACATTTTATTCAGAAAAAAGTAATGAATCAAAGTTGTAATATTAACATCATCTTTCATTTGACACGCTTCAGAAACAAATATTACTCTTTCCTTTTACATATTTATTTTCTTTCGTGTTTGCTTTACTACTGATGACAACTGTTGCTTCTCTTGCAGACCAGCAAAGAATGACTCCAGAACGAAGACATAAGCAGTATGTCAACGAAACCGCTGTAAGTACTAACTAGACAAAAACGAAATATTTTCATTTTTTTTTCTTTGCTACTAATCTTCGATAACTGAAGTATTGGGTGTGTTTTCAGCACACATAGGTCCCTTTTTGTTTAATAGTATTTCAGATCTTACATCTTTCCCTACTCATTATCAATTTTATCCTTTTTCTCCCATATTCCCCCGCGTTGACATCAAAGATCTTCCACTTCTAACCTACTGCAGTGTTCACTTCTTATCTGAGCTGTAACCAGAGCATACAATGTCCATTAGCTGAAAACTGTGATTTTTAGTTCAAGAATCGGCGGCTAATATGAGGAAATATAACCAATCACAGCTCTCTATCGTGACAATTGTTTCGTTTTATCGCACCTACCTGCAATTGTTTCTATGTAAATTCATCAGAACAGCGCACTGAAATATCTTTATAGTTTATTTGCCCTAAACATCAGAGTGCACTAGAAATCAATAATCACCATGACCGGCAATTTGTAACGTTTTGACAAGACGCCAGATTCATAAGTTGACCTTATAATTCAAATTTCCAAGTCAAAAATATTATAAAATAGAAATAGAAACCAGTTTACCCAATATTTGATTTTTAATATTAGATATTAAATAATTGTAAATTATCATTCTTAGTTGTATTCAATTCCTTACCTAAGAGATCGGTCCTAGTGGTAACCATACTTACTTTCTAAACTCAAGATCGCGGTTCAAATCCGGCCAGGATCGATGTATTTTTGCGGGCGTAAAAATTCCAAGTATGACTTCCTTCAGAAGGGAAGTAAAGCCGTGGGTCCCGTGTCGTACATTTACGGCACGAAAAAGAACCTCAAGCCTGAAAGAGAGGCCTCTGAGCAAAATTTGTCGACCGTTTCACGCCCTGAGTTGAATGGGACGCTGATGACCTGAGATGTTAGGGAGTGTCCATAAATAAAACAAATCAAAAATTACCTAATAGTTTAAACGAAAAAATAAGACAATATAACCCGTATATCGTCTTAATTTTGACCTTCCATCTGCTTGATGTTAGCTGAAATCCACAGCATTCATAACAGTAAGCACAGTTTATGGATATATTATTTAATTTTATAATTTTATTCGCTAAATAGTCAAAACAAATAAATAAATATAATAAGAGCTTCATATTCTGCATTTCTCTCTATATTACTACAGAGAAGAAATATTTAAACGCATACTTTGCTGAAGCACTAAAATATTGTTATGTTGATAATTTTTATAAGATAGGGAATAAAATTTATTTAAAAATTCTATTGAGATCGGTAGCTTATATTAGTATTTACATTATAAAATGCATTTCACCTCACAGAGAAATTTAAAGGTCCTCAATTCATTTATATCAAACCAATGTGTTCAAAAGAAACAATTTAACTCTATAGCAAACTCATAGATATTTGGCATAGGTATCTTTGGCTTGCATCTGCAGCTGAAAGCAAGTCATGTAGGACCCAGGTCTCTCCAGCCCTTCGATCAATAATAGTATGCACATAATATTAGTTGTATTCCATAATGAATACTAACGTATTATAAGAATTTTTTCTAAGTACTGACACAGTCATACACTTTGGTATGTTTTATTGAAATTTGCATACGCAATATGCTGCTTCTATTTTCTGCCCACATATTTTCTCTAAGTATGGGAGTTATATATATATATATATATATAGACTTTGTCCTTTCTCTGCAATACAATACAGTGCAGAAAAATTTAATTTACTAACATATTAAAATTAATACTAATTGCCTGAAAATAACCACATAATTACACAAAAATAGTAATATTACTTGCAATCGTAACCCATCTGTTAGCAAGATAACAGGTCTATTATTATGGCAGACCACTGGCATTGACATTGGGCTGCGTTCACCTGCGGAAGCGGTTCAGGCCTCTGAGCAAATACGTGCGAAATTTCAGAATGTTCTACTCGGAATCGATTTTTTTTTTAAATTTTATTAAATATTAATGTATGTCTTTACCACAATAATGCCATAGCAAAAATAACTGGTTATGTTGCTGTCTTACAAACAAAATAGAGCTGGTTCAGAGGAAGTTTTGCTACTAAAAAGCTGGCAAGACATTACAACCAGAGAAGGTTGTGAAAAAACAAATACAAATATATTCCGCAATTTTTAGGGATATTTCTTTTTAGTTTTATAACCTACAGTATTTCATATTGCAATTTTTAAAATAATTATTATTGTATTTGTTTCGATACATGCACTTTTTCATGTGCGTATCGATAAATTTTGTGTCTTATCTCTGAAATTAGGTTTCCTGTTTATTATCCGAAATCATCTCCTTTAATTCAATTAATAATGAAGCAAATATCAGTTGGCGGTATATCATACGTTTCCAACAAACTATCGTTGACATGGTTTTTATTTAATTAGATGTTCAAATATAAATATTATTATAATAGTGTCACAAACGTAGCATTCCTTTTATTTATATTTTAAGCTTTTAAATACTATAGTAGCATTACTAAATGTACCACCGATAGATGCGTCTTTTTAAGTCCTCTATATACTCAATTTGTTTAGAGCAGTTCTGAAGTTTGCCTAGAGCATCTACAATTCACTTATTGTGTTATCGTTTTAAGTCAGTGCGCGAAATTCTTGCACTCAAAGTATAGAAGGATTGAATTATGACGAAATTGCATTACTGTGCTGAATTCATGACCCGAAATCTATTTACCATTTGATGTCTGCATTGTCTTTCAGTGCTTCATGTTGTGTGGATTCCGGAAGCTTGAGGCGGTAAGTTGGATTACAGCTTGTTCCTGATGACTAATTGTCTTGTAATTGGTGCAAGGTGTCACGTGAAATATGCTGCAGGCGGACAGTGAGGGAAACGTCAAGGATGGCATGGTGGAGACCCTGGCAAACAGTCTCGGCATTACCAGCAACAGCGTGATCCAAGAGGCTGAGCAGATCTGCTACAATAGGACTATTGGTGAGTTCATTTGAGAAATGCCCGTTCTTGCATCTTTAGCTTGAGTTGTACGTAACAAAACGCTGTGATTTTTCGGGAACCTTGAACGACTAATGTTTGAAACTCATCGCGAATTTAATACAACACAAGAGATTTTCAAAACACTTTAATTTCCTTGTTATAAGCTTCCTGAATTTTCAAAATGATTGTATAGGTCTTTCCTTAGTAGACTTTTCCTTAAAGCTCCGGTGCTGAATTCCTGCTGATTTACGAACAAATTGCTCAAAAGCTTGGGAGATTCTGGAAAAGATATTCACCCCGCTCTTGATACCATCATACGTAATTCCCCTCCAGGTCATTCCTGAGGAACGACGAGAACCTTGGGGCTTTCTTATTAACTTCTGGGGAGTTTGGGTACAATCTCATCGTTTTGGCGATTGAAGCCCTCCTTAATTGACAAAATTGTTTTATTTGTAAAGAATATTTGGCAGTTTTCATCGCCTGTGTAAATCTGAAGGTATGTTGATTTCACTGCCCCCGAAGTTTCAGCTGCGGAGTATATAAGACACTAATACAGTACGCGGCAGAAATAATGATCCATATTAAATCGTGCGCTGTTGTTGGTCACGGCTTTTAAGAAAACTGATATTTGTACCAATGCACAGTGCAGTTCAAAGCATTTTCTCTACGTCATATTAGATGACCTTGACCGCTCGTTCCACTGCACACACTTGACAGTCAGTGTGGGGTGCCGGTTGAATGAACATGGTGCATTTGCAATTTAAACAATTTTCAAATGTGGAGATTGTGTCGTAAGAATGCAGCTTTTGTTTCGGTAACATTTCGACATCGGTCGGAATGGACAAGTTCCGTCACGGAAGCCGATTACGAGATGGGTCAGGCAGTTCTTGACATCTGCTTGAAACAAGAAGCCAACTGGTAGGTCACCTCCATAAACCAGGCAACAGTAAGAGCTGCTTTACAGTAAAATTTAACTCGATCAGTTTGTCGGCATTAGCAAGCTCTTAACATAGTAGTGTGGATAGTAGGATAGTAGTGTGCACGGATGAATGCCGACGAACTGATCGCGCTGGACTTTACTCTAAAGCAGCTCTCACTGTTGCCATGTTTATGGAGTGCTAATCGTAGGTGACCTACCAGGTGGCTTCTTGCTTGTTGCAGAAACAAAAGTTGCGTTCTTACAACGCAATCACCACATTTGAAAAACGTTTCAATTGCAAACGCACCATGTTCATTCGATATGCATTACATACTGACTATCAAGCAGTACTGTGCAGCGGAACGGCCGGCCAAGGTCATGTAACATGGCGTATGGAAAATGCTTTGAACTGCATTACGCAAAGGTGCAAACATCAGCTCTCTAAGAAGCCGTGACCAACAATAGCGCACGATTTAAAATAGATCGTTGTTTCTGCCGCACCTGTACTTTGCCAAATAGCTGCTTAGATCACCTCTTAACATACGATTGTCTATGTTATACTTGCATGTAGTTTATATTCGTGAAAGGATTTCTCCAACTGTGACCTCTTTAGTCCTTAAGGGCGTTTCTGTCTAGGTGTTCGACAATTCCATCTTAATGACAGTCCGGTAGGCAATCATTTTAGTGCTTTTTATTTTCTTAAGGTTTGTGAAAGATCAGATGCAGGTTTCCCAATCGTGACTATAGCTTCAAAAGGTTCACTTCTCTTATATACGAGTAGCTAAACTCAGAATGACATCTTCAAAATACGTTGTGCAACCTCTGCTTAAAACTTTGGAACAATTTTTATGATAGGCTACCTTATAATGCTGAAATCGCAAAATACAAAAGAAATATGGATTGTGGCGATAGCTTTTGAACGATTCTTTTCTAACTAAAATTACCAAAATAAGTCATTTAACAACATTATAAGTAGTATTAAAACACTCATTTTGAATATACCTTACTAGAGTCGGGAGCAGTTATCTGTGTGGGTCTTACCTGGCTACTGTACAGATACAGATAGCTATGTTTATGGAAGTACTAACCCTCCGTGTCCTGGAAGCATGCTATTTGATTGTAAAAGGAAAAAAAAACACGATTTTTCCCTGATGACCCCCCCCCCCAAAGCTCTTTTACATTTTTCTTGCTGCATGTTATTTCTTCATAATATTTTAAAACGAAAACAAAAGCACAAACTTATAGAAAATCACACACCAACTCACAGACAACAAAAAACACTAGACTTTCGATTTTAAATGACGCTTATTGGTTCAGCTTCGCACGTGACTTTCCTGTCCACTGCGCAACCTTCCTAGATAGCTGCTCCCAACAATAAGATTACGGATATTAAAGGTAACAGCAAGGTTTGCTTTATGCGTAAGGGAATAAAATTGTTTCAATCGTTGATCCAAATACTGAATCAGAAATAGTAAAAGGTGCTTCATAATAATCATAGTCTTTCAGATACATTTTGAAAAATATGTTCTTGTGAAATAATTGCTTTAATAAAGACTCTTCCCAGCTATAAATGTTTTCTCTCTATAGTCACAGTACGTAAATTTGTATAAATTAACTTATTTTTTCATACTTTTTGAAATAATAAATATTGGATGTTAATATTACAAAAATCGTTCGAAATTATAAACCTACTTACTCCAGTTTCATTGAATTTTATGTGCTTACTATATCTGGCAGCATGGTGTTTCGTTATAATTAAAATAATATAAAATTATATATTTCAGTATTCTTAACTTCTTTTATAATTTTTATTTCGATATAACTCTTAAGAAGCATGTGGATTTTAAAATATATAATAAATAATTAGCATTTTCTACGTTTTAATTATTTTGTTGCTTACTCTGATAAACTTAGTAATTTACTAATTACAGTGGGCAACAATGAAATTGTTTCGGGCTTAAAAATAGTGAATTTACATGTATTTCCACCTGCTGAATTCAAAAATCACCATAAAAATGATAGATTAGCTCTTGTTTTGAAGATAAAGTGACATTTCATTTTTTAGAGTGAAGATTTTAAATTTGGGGGAATTTTTTTTGGGAGTTGGCACACCTGTCAAATAACAAAACACAAATGCTCTTCAGCTGTTTGTAAGTCATAAACATAGACACTGTTGCTGTGACTGTGAATTACATGTAGTTTCTACTCAAATTAATGCAAAATTTCTGGTTCGCGAGTGCTTTTTAGTGTAAAATTTGTAAAAATGCCACGAAAATGTGTAAATATGATGAATAACTTTTGTTATATTTGTGGTGAAATAACATTTTCCTCACAGAAACGCAATCTGACGCCTCTTGTAAAGACTGCCAAGCCTCTTGTGGACCAAAAGACGTTCTTCTTCCACCCCTGCATATCAAGCTGGGTTTGATGAAAAACTTTGTCATACCTATGAACCGAGAAGGACGGGCCTTTAATTACATCAGAGAGAAATTTTCGAAATTAAGCGATGCAAAAGTTAAGGGAGGTATTTTTGTCGGACCACAAATAAGAGAACTTGTAAAGAATCCTGCATTTGACCAAGTTTTGGAGGGGAAAGAAAAGGAAGCTTGGGAAGCCTTCAAGGGTGTTGTTCTTGGATTTTTAGGCAACAAAAGAGATGACGACTACAAGCATTTGGTGACAGTGCTCCTGCAAAAATATCGTAACCTTGGATGCAACATGTCCCTTAAGATCCATTTTCTCCACTCCCACCCAGACTTTTTCCCTCCTAGTTGTGGAGCTGTTAGTGATGAACATCAGGACATTTCTGTTATGGAACAAAGATATCAGGGCCGTTGGAATGAAGTGATGCTTGCGGATTACTGTTGATCTTTGTATAGGGATTCTACGGAACTCCATCACAAGAGGCAAGCTAAAAGACGACAAAGTCAATAGGCCACCACATGATTCTCTTCAGAAACGACTATCTGCAGCAATTTAGAACTCTTAGCATGTAATTACCAGTTAAAAAAATCAAACGCACTTTCATTGTTGTTAGCATGTATGTAATTAAAATGTATCCTTTTCTCTCAATCCGTTAATATGTAATACTTCCACCTTGTGTATATCATAGAAACTAGAGCTAATAAAAATTTTTCATTGTCATATTTGTTTTTCTAAACCCAAAATTAGTAGGAATTGCCTCATGAAGTGCTCGAAACATTCAAAAATTATTTTTTGTTGCCCAGTGTTATTTAAGTAAACATAAATAATTAACACAATGAAACATGTCCCAATCCATAGCTAAATTCTATTTAGTGTGAGATTAATAAATGTAACTCTCTATCTGCAACATAAAGTTGAAATATTTAATAAGTATTTTAAGATAATATTAATTGCATTGGTTAACAATAAACGCCTTTAATTCTATAATTAAATTAAGCATAAATTTTAGTTTTGGAACCTGTATTTTTGTTATCTTGTAAAATAATAGCAGGTTTTGAGGTTGTGGTGTTTGCTCACTTAACGATAATTTACTTGCTACTTGCTGAATTTAACTTATGTCCAGTTAGTAGTATTACAAGCTTTAACAGCTTTTAACTAATCTTTTTAAAAATAGTTTCATTTAGATATAATGTAACCTATAAATGGCAACGTTATTTTCATAGTGCAGAAAAATATTTTAATTTCATAAAAAGTTCTGCTATATTCTCATTAGTTGTCAAATTATTTATTTATTATAGTTTTATTTTGATTAATTAATTTTTTATTTTTTATATGAAATTATCAAACATTTGTTTTCAGTTTTATAACACTTAGCATTATCTAGAGCTCAAAATCTATAGATATCATCATAGCTACTCGCTGTAAACTTGATGAAAGAAAGTTATAAACATCTTTGTCTTGTTTTAACCGCTAGTCTTTTATCTTTTATTTCTATCCCTTTAAACTCTTCATATCACAATTATCTTATTTACTTGTTTCTCTTGGTATTTTATAATAAACTACTATCTAGAAAATATGTGTAGAGAGTTCACCATAGAATATGATACTTACTTTTACGTTTAATTTTTAAAAACATACAATTACTGAAAATGGAAGAAATGATACACAAATTAGAAAAGCTACAACGAAAAGGAAATCTGTATCAACTTTTAATATTATAGGACAAATAAACGGAGATCTGTAATACTACTGTTATAAATGTGGTTTAATGTAATAAACTTGGCAACTCATTAACAGAAAAGTTTGCCAATGGAAATTGACTAATTTTAAAGTTTTACTTGTGATTTACAAAGAGAGAACTATAAAGATATAGAATATAATTTTAAAACAAGATGCTATAAGATATTTTATCAATACAATTAATATGGCATGGGCATCTGGTGTGAACAATTATTGGAGATTACCACTCGGAAATTTTATGAAACGGCATTCACATAATCTGATGAGGACAATGGGTGAGCTGCCTACTAGAGAGATGACGCTCTTTCGACTTGAAAATCGTATGGCGCCTGGTGGAATATAACTCTGGTGATTACATACTCTTCAGAGGGACGGAGGAGGCAGTAATCGAAGCGGTCGCCGCGGCCGATTGGGGCCTATCGCATCACACGTACTACCTTTAATGAATTTTCCTATTTGCTTATTATTCTTCTTTAAACCGTGTATTTGTGTGTAAATTTTGGAGTATTTAACTTATCATTTAACTTGGTTTTTGGAACTTTCGCCTTTAAATTTAACTTCAGCCAAAGAGACAGTTAAAATTATGTGTTAAAATTGCAACATTTAAAATAAAATTTATCATAGCACATGCTAAAGCTCTTTCTACAATTGATCTACTGAAAGTTTTATTGAGAGTATTTCTTTGTTTCTTATAATTTGTTGCACCTTAAGAACTCTCTTTTCCTGCATACTTCAGTTACGTTTACTTTTTATGTTTCAGGCATGAAAGACCAACTGCCAGGTCTTATGTGTAACAGTGCGCCTTATATGTTCCTCAAATGTATACGAGAATTAAACAACTTGGTAAAACATAAAAATTAATATTAACATTTCTTAGAAATCAATTGTCAAATGCGTTATTAAAACGTTTATAAAATAGAATTAAATTCATTTAATTTTCATTGCAGCACTGTCAAAAGGAACGAAAATTTAGAGGTAAGGTGCACTCTAACCATATTACTAATTAATGTCAGAAAATACTTAACTTCCAGGTTTTTACATAGCTAGTTTTGTTTTTCCAGGTGCCATTTGTGATGCTTATATGCAGAAGCTGAACCAAACATACCACAATTGAGAACTGTATGAAATTAAATTGAATATTTGTTACAATTAATAAAATGTCTTATTAACCATTATTTGAAACTATATTTTTTCATTTTCCCATATTATCACGCATTCTTAATAAATGTGCCAAATTTACTTTGATAAGATTGCAGTATCGAAATAAAACGCTGATAAATGTGTACTCCCAATTTAATTCACCGTAAATGTGAAACTTTATTAACACTAGGAAGATTGCATAAAAATTAATTTCGTCTTCGTGTTTTATATAATTATGTTTTTATATTTCCATGATTTCTAGATGTTGTATGTCATGAAGACTTAAAAAATACACCGTGTGAAAGTCTTGATGTCCCGAAGAAATGTTAATATTCCAGGGCGTATATTAACATCATAATTACCTCTTGTTTTACCCGGCGTAGAAGGTTTGTTTAATAGGGTGGGGAATAGCTGTGTGCTGTGATATGTTGAAACTCTTGCAATCGTTGCATTTGATTATTAGGGTCGGAGGGAAATAGGTCAACCTATCAACCTTATTCAAAAGCTGGCCATTTGTACTAGTCCTCTCTTGGAGGAAGGGAATGGGTGGTGGAGACACGGGGACCCACGAGCCAGTTTTTTTAATAGTGTTTAACGCCCGTTTTTACTACTGAGGTACCACAATGATGATACATGAGATGAAATGATAAATTGGGAAAGTATTTTGAAACGTTCCAGGCCTAAATTTAGGGTACCTTTGGCATTTATGAGGACCGATGAAAACTTGAAAAATCCTCCGTCAGAGAGGATGGTCCTAGTGGAAATTGAACTCCGCACCCCCCGCTCACGAGTCCGCGCCTTAACGACCTCTGCCACCCGTGGGATTTTTCTTTTGATTTGCTTTATTTATGGACGCTCTTTAACATTTCAGGTCATCAGCCTCCCAGACAATTCCGGGCGTGAAACGGCCGACAAATTTTGCTCAGAGGCCTCTCTTTCAGGCTTGAGGTTCTTTATCGTGCCGTAAATGTACGACACGGGACCCACGGCTTTACTTTCCTTCCGAAGGAAGCCATACTTTCGATTTTTACGCCCGAAAAAATCCATCGATCCTGGCCGGGTTACCCACCCGGGGAATAAGAGCTCTGATGTAGGTACAGGTTGTTATTGTTATTAGCGCCAATGTTGTAAAACTTTCCCAGAGTTCGCAAAACCTTCTGTAATCCTTTTCGCTTTGAAACTATAACTCTTTCAGAGATATTTCGCCGATACAATATGAAAGAGGACTATATTTGTTTTTCATTTTAGCTGTAAATGAACATGATGCCTAATGGAAATGATTACCGGATTCAGATAATGGTGTAGGTTTTAGATAAACTTGCAAAATATTGAAACCCAAACAAATAATAATGACGGTTTATTGATGCATTCTCGTCTACTTTAATAGCAATAGGTAGTAGCTACCAGCGCTTGAAAATGAATGTGTTTTCATATCCGAGGAGATATGAATACGATGAATAATTTCTGTTTGCATACTAACAGCTAAACTTTGATTTCCTATTTGTTTAGCGTATAGTAGTGGAGGTGGTGTCTTTATTCTTATAAAATATTTATACCATATTACCAATATATTTTACCCATGGATTGTAGACTGTGCATGCTTAAGTATGATACGCAACTACAAAGAGGAACAAATAATAATAATAATAATAATAATAATAATAATAATAATAGTAAAATATTAAAATAAACAACGATATTTACGTATATAAGAATGGAAACATTATATATTGTTTATATTTACACTAGTTATTAAGTTCTAACCAGAAAATAAATTGCTTCTAGCTTCACTAACTTTCACAGTACTCAACCTATTAGTGTTGGTCCTGGTGGTGTAGTGGTAACCATACTTGCCTCCTAAACCCAAGATAGCGGGTTCGAACTCGCCAGGATCGATGAATTTTTTTCGGGCGTAAAAATGCTAAGTATGGCTTCCTTCGGAAGGAAAGTAAAGCCGTGGGTCCCGTGTCGTAGATTTACGGCACGATAAAGAACCTCAAGCCTGAAAGAAGAGGCCTCTGAGTAAAATTTATCGGCCGTTTAACGCCCTGAATTGAGTGGAATGCTGAAGACCTGAGATCTTAAAGAGCGTCCGTAAATAAAATCAATCAATCAATCAATCAATCAACCCATTAGTGAGGTTCGCAAACAGGTCCCAGCCAGCCAATCATCATCTAATTGTCTTAAATTTTTTCCAGGAAACGTTTTCTCATGTATTCCTAGTGGGTACACTCGGCCAGAATATATAACCATTCCTCATCCCCTCCAAAAAAACATGGGCAAATTCTCCCACCGGAACTATTTATTTTTTGGGTCTTCCAACTTCCCAATCTAAACCAGTCCATTCATGATCTCTTGGCTAACATGTTAATTTAATTTCATTCGATAGGCTCAAGGAGGCTTACATACTGTCTCGATTTTCTGCCTGCTGATATCTTCTAGCCTTGTTCTAACCTTCTTCCATATGTTTTTATTATTTGCATTGCTTCTTTGCCACATTGAACCCAGGTCAATTACTCTGAGTCCTCTTTCCAGCTCTGCAACCCAAACGTTGTGTTATATTTTTCATTAGTATTTAGCGCGAAGTGTTTACTGGTCTTCCTGCATTAGTCTCGGGCAGTATTTCATCGTCCTTGTTAAACTTTTAACCGTATCTTCAAAACAACTTATTTCCCTTATGATACCAATCGTTTGCCGTTCCTTTAAAGAACCTGAGAATCCTTTTATTATCCTGATGATTATGATTAATAACAAATTAAGCGACTGTCACTTCCACTCTCATATACACCGTAAGATCTGAATACTGGGAGCTAAGGGGTCAAGTGGAGAGCGCGTAACACAGTAGCTAAAAATCTTTATAGCGAACTAAACGTAAGCTCTATACCAAATACCAACCAGAGAGATCACAATTACACACTGAAACCCTATAGTGAAGATATCCACCTAATAATTGAAAGTGAAATCAGAATACTCATAGAAGAGTTAAAAATGGGAAGACTCCAGGTGAGAGCCATATACATAATGAACACCGAAGGTAGGCATAGATATTTTTAAATTATTACTACAATATTTAACAACATCTTGGATACCGAAGTGATGCCACGTAAGTTCAAAACAAACAATATCATTCTCCTCCACAAAAAGGCGTAAGAAATGAATTAAATAAACACAGGCTAATCAATTTGATATCAAACCTTTCTCGCAAGAAGACTCGTTAAACTAGTAAATGAAAGTGAACCACAAGAATAAGCATGATTTCGTGCAGGGACAATGGATCATCTATAGAGAGTGAAACACATCTTGGGGAAAACGGAAGTGTTTTATATGCCCCTTTACCTGGTCCTTATAGACTACACAAAAGCCTTTGATTTAGTTGAACATCCAAGTGTACTTACTACAAGCAAGGCAAAGAGTAGAGTCCAAGTACAGGTTGCGTCGGGTTTACTAAGCCCTGGGTCCAGGGGTGCAACACAGAGGTCTATGCCACCCGTGGGTTTTTGCATTAGGACGGTACTTTGTTTCCTAAACCGACCCGCCATTCGGCTGCAGACGATTGCGTCGCCCAGGCGCGCTAAGTTCCCTTAGCTTCCAGATTCTCACTGGTGGATAGGTCATACTAGCTTAGACCTAGTCGTATTTAAGAGGTGAGTCACCCCAGCATTAAGGTACCACCACCCTCCCTACCAACAACGGCGATTCCGGCGCACCGGCAGGGTACACGCATTAGGCACTCCCCTGGGACACGCCGCCATCGTAGGTCCTAACACATTTCTACAAGGAGTTGTACGCCAAATTATGTATGGTAAAGGAAGGATACATCTTTAAACTTAGCAAAGGCGTGCGTCAAGGAGACCCTATTTCACCGAAACACTCTAAATGTATGTTGGAAGACATATTTAGAAAACTTAAGGGGGAAAGTTAAGGATTCCAACGTGCCTCTTGTATGTTCTAAGATCTGAGAAACTGTACTGCAATCCTTGGGCTAGTTATGAACAAGTTCAAAACTCAAGTCGTGAAAAATAGACAGCCGTAATCAATAACGAAGTGGAACTGCAGTATGTAACTGAATAGATCTGTTTAAGTCAACGAGTTAGTTTCCAGCAGAAAATGGAGAAGGAACCGAAAAGAAGAATAGCCCTGGTCCCTGAGTTCATCCTTATGGATCAAAAGATGAGCAGAAAAATTAGATTTGAAACACTGGAGTTCTGCGTCTCCCCGACCTACTGTACGGGTCCAAACATGGAACTTGACTGAAAAACAAAAGAAAACTATAGGGCATGAACATTTCTATTTGAAAGATCTTATTAAAATGCTATATACTCCGAAAACCGTTTATTAATCGTTAAATCTAGATTTTCATGGCAGTACTGAACTTTGTTTTCTCTCTGTTGTAAAATTTGAGACACATCGGTTTTTCATGCTTTCTGCAGAATTAATACAGGCATGAATAAAAGGAACAGCAATGTATTTATATGCAGAAGGCTGGGCGCTTCCTAAGACAGCCTACAATGTGAAGCCTATAGCTTTTACTTAATTAGTTGTAAATAATTACACGATATTTCACTTTCAAAAATTCATTGACGAATTTAATTACATTCTTTGTTAAAATTAAGATATATTTTTTCTACAAAGCGTTCCTTATATTGCCGGACCACGAATGTACAGTTACATTGGGGGATAAGTGAAGATTCTGTGTTGTATTGTTCTGTGACAGGTCACTGCAGTGCAAGCGAACTATGGCCTGACTATAAATGGAACGCATGGTATTTAAATCAAGACGCATATGTTTGTTAACGTTGTTTAAATTCATTTTCAATTCACTCATTCCCTTCCTATATAAGTCACCTCAAAGTGCATTGCATATCTAATTTTCCCAGCTTTTTCTTATTGTGTGAGATCAAGTATGTAACCGTTTCTTCTGACTTTCTATTTGATAACGCAGTAATGTTTTGTCGCAGACTTGCCTACGTCACAACATAAACTTTGGTACGGTAGTAGATGATTAACACAACTGAGGAAAACCAAGACTTGCCGTGCTAACGAACAAGAGAAAACACCATCAACCTGAGCTCTGTTGTATATTTTACATATTTGGCAGGAGGTCGATAATGTCAGTGGCAGCGTCCTAGGTTCAGGATTATCTTACGAGCAAGGAACACGAACTCCAAGTAGTGTATTCTTTTGTTGATAGCAGATTATTTTATTCAAAAAAAAAGTTATGAAATTGCTAGCGTGGTACATTATAATGGACCCGTAGGCCTTGTAATTACATACCTAGCTTGTTTGTTTACAATGACCTGCATGCCATGGTGCTATTTCCTGTGAATATTCACGTATGCTGTAACAAGGAAATTCTTTCACGTGTCATATTTTTGTTAATCACAAAAGATGACACAATTTCCCGCCCGTTTTAGGTATACAGGACGAGTTTTATTGCGTTATAACTGGTAATTTCATGATGGAATTCCGACACGCATTTGTAATATATTTCACGTGCACAATAGAATACGAACCTGTCACACTCTGGGTTGGAAAGAAAGCCAATAATTTTAGCCCTTACCAAATGAAATTTGCTCCGAAATATATGCTTATTAAAGGCATACAAAGATAATTTGAATTTTTATGAAATATCAATAGACATTGTCACCTCCCTTGCAAATGCAATAAAAAGCACTTGTTGCTCATCTTCTGGTTATAATTATTTGCAGTACTACTATGGGCACTATAGTTACTTAGTTTTGATTTTATTTATATATTCGGTACTGGACAAGCCTTTGTGGGTATCATCCTTCAAAATTAGTAATTCCAGTAACATCCGTCGTCGAAACAAGAAGCCGCCTTATTTTAGATATGGTCTTTGCTTAACGCCCGTTTTTTACTACTGACACCACTGAAATGATAGTGGGAAAGGATTTTTTTTAAGGAAGGAAGGAACTGTTTAGGATATCTCCCCGGCATTTGCCATTTATGAGGACTGAGTAAAACCTGGAACAACCTCAGTCAGGAAGGACGAATTCGAACCCCACACCTTCCGTTCACGAGTCCGCGCCTTAACGACCTCGGCCACCCGAGGCGGTATCTGTGGTCTGTAATTCTGAATACATAAATGTAAAATGTTTGATTATTAATATAAAATATAAATGAAAAATATGTGACAGCCACGGGTGGCCGAGGTCGTTAAGACGTGGACTAGTGAACGGAAGGTCTGGGGTACGAATCCCGCCAGAACCGTCCTCCATGACTGGGTTTATTTTACAGGTTTTCCTTAGTCATAACGGACAAATGCCGGAGAGGTACCCTAAACTTAGGCCTGAACGATTCCTTCCTTAAAAAAAAACCCTTTCCCAATTTACCATTTCATCTCGTGTATCATCAGTGTCCACCGCCTGTGGTGCCTCGGTAGTAAAAACGGGCGTTAAACACTACTCAAAAAAAAAAAAAAAATACGGGATGAAAATGATATTTTATAATAAATAATAATATGAATTATATCTTTAATTACATTCTATACATAGAATATATTACATTAAAAATTAAATACAATTCTTTTCAAAAAATTTAAAAAGGCATTTAAAAATAGTTCTAAAAATAATAGCAAATGTATTTCTCTTCTGTTTAGAAACAACTTAAAATACCCAAAAAATTCCCAGATTTGGTGGTATTGAAAAGTAAATGGCAAAATATATTTTAGAGATTCTTCAGTACTAGAAGAATGAATATCGGGAATAGTAATATCAACTTTTAAAAAATTGGTACCAAATTACTCCAGGAAATTATAGAAGAAATGATCTTTTAAATATATGACAAAACAAAGCAATAAACATAGAACTACCCTATATACAGCAAGGATTTAAATGGAAACTGAGCTAGTAAAGCTAATCGCTGGCCATAGATGCAATAAACCTTCTTACATCTGTACGACCTTGAGAAAGTATTTTATAGACATCATTTATGAAATGTTTTAAATAATGTGGAAGGGGGCTGTAGAATCTCTGCAAAGAACTATTTATAACCATCAGGAAGTAAAACTTTGTGTGTTGACTCCAGCACACATAAATGTATTGAATCAGAGACGGTTTCAGATTTTCGTTGACTAGGTGATATACTAGCTATCCTGAGAAGGAACCGCACACTGAGAAAGGAGAAAGGAGCGAATGAACATTCGGAAGAAAAGTCAATATTGGATCCTAGCTTTGTACAACATTATATAAAATGACTTAGTTTTCGGGCGACGACTCTGTCATGTACCTAATTTTGTCTGCCCACTTTTTGGATGCTTTGCAGCTGACCATTATCTAGGCAGGCATACGATACAGTTGAACTGATCCAGTGAGGGCTGGATTGCAAAAATGCCGTAAATAATTAAATTGCGAACTATCGTTAGTGCAACTTTGTATTCTTTTTTTTTATACATCTTATCTTAAAGTTATTGATCAACATTTTTAAAAACACTGTATATGTAAGGGAAATTTCAGTAACTAAAGAAATGAGGCAAGATGACTCATTCAAAAAAGTTACTAGTCAACATCATATTGAATAAAACTGTAAATACTGTTTTAACATTTAAGTGCATATAACATGGAAAAAAATATAAACGATTAGTTAGTGACATTGAAGATAACTAGCAGCAATAATGGGATAAATTTCATCTCAATTGTCCAAAGTACAATATGAAGATGTAAATAAAACCAAGAATATGAATAAATTGGTAATATGTAGCCACATAGTTTATTTATGGAGGTTTTTAACATCTAAGAACGTCACTCACGCCCGATGAATTTTGCTTGGAGGCCCCTTCTTTCATGCCTGAAATATTGGTCTTGTTCAGCACGACACCTTTCAAGTGTCCCCACAAGTAGAAGTCAAGGGTGTTAAGACCGACAGGGCCATCAACAGACCCTGTTCGTCCAAACTATCTGCCGGGTAGAATCAATTGAGATATTGGCTGACAAGGGGACAATCCTGAGGAACACAACCCCTGCGCAATTATTAAAACGAAAGCAGTACTATTTAAAGTTATTAAACCCGCCTCACCTGTCGTACTCTCCAGCGCGAGAGACAGGGTGTTCTACAAGAAATCCAGGTAGATCTGTCCATTAAGATGTGGGAGAAGTCGCCAATTCAACCGTCCTGTGGTGACTACTCGTTTCCCTGTCAGGAACCATCTCTGACGTTTTGTCGGCCTCATTCTATAATTTACTATTTCTTTTATTTTAAGCCTCTAATTTGTATCCTTCAAAATATACAAAAATGAAAGGAAAACACGAATAGCAGGAATATTTAATAACAATTACGTGCACTTGTTTTAGATTTAAATCCATTTGCTATGAAGAAGGAAACAAAATGTAAGATGACGTTATTTAACGTGTATCTGGCAAAGCAAATACTCGTAAATACAAGAAGGGGTATCGAGAATCATAACTGCAAAGACTGATTAAATAACTTAGCATATTCAATGGGGCGCTTATGATTTGGGGTTCAGAGCACAAACTTCGTAAGTCAGTTAACTTTTGCATTGGGAAAATTAGTTACTGAAAATAGGACAAAAATTTCTAGGGAAAACTCCCCTAGAGAGCTGAATTTCTTTTTGAAAATAAATGCTAAGAACATATATTCAATTTTAATTATCTGGGTTACGACATCTCTCAGTTATGATATAGGAAACAAATTAAATTAATATATGACAATGTGTGAAAGCGTCAGAAGAAGTTTAAAAAGTACTAGATCTGTTGTAAAGCAGTGAATCTTGAACTAAAGATAAGACTTATAGCCGTATTAAGGCTGTAAAAATTAAAATTCTTAATTCGCACCTAAGACATACAAAGCAGGATGAAATTAAGGGTCAAGACATTATAAACTCACTGAACACATTTGTAATAAAGGATAATGTCGGTTCTGGTAGTGTAGTGGTAACCATATTTGCATTCTAAACCCAAGATCGCGGATTCAAACCCGGTCAGAATCGATGGATTTTTTCGGGCGTAAAAATCCTAAGTATGGCTTCCTTCGGAAGGGAAGTAAAGCCATTGGTCCCGTGTCGTACATTTACGACACGAAAAAGAACTTCAGGCCTGAAAAGAAAAAAAAAAAAAAAAAAAGAGACCGCCACGGGTGGCCGAGATCGTTAAGTCTCGGACTCGTGAGCGGGAGATCTGGGTTCGAATACCGCCAGGACCGTCCTTCCTAACTGAGGCTTTTTTCCAGGTTTTCCTCAGTCCTCATAAATGGCAAATGCCGGGGAGGTACCCTAAATTTAGGCCTGGAACGATTCCTTGCATAAAATCCTTTCCCAATATATCATTTCATTTCATGTATCATCAGTATACATCGTCTGTGGTGCCTCTGTAGCAAAAACGGGCGTTAAACATTATTCATTCATTCATTCATTCATTCATTCATTCATTCTGAAAAAAGAGGCCTCTGAGCAAAATTTGTCGGCCGTTTCATGCCCTGAATTGAATGGGACGCTGATGACCTGGGCTGTTAAAAATCGTTCATAAATAAATCAAATTAAAAAATTAAAAAATTAGAACTGTAGAACTTATAAACCCTTTTAATAAAATAAAATATAATTCCTAATATGGGAGACCGAAGAGATCCAGGACTTAAGCATAAAGATTTGGTCTTAATATGTTAAACTGACAAAATTAATTACATTGTAAATAATTTTGAGGAATCCAACTCAACATAACTACTTATAGCTTAAGAATAAGCTCATTATTGTATTAATAAAAATTCAGTCTAAGATAATTTCCCCTAAATTTATTGTAGTCTGAATATTAAAAGTAATAAAAAGTATACATTTCAGCAGGTTATTAGTTTCCTTCTGTATCTGAATTTGTGAATCTTATTTCCGGCCCTCAAAAATAGTTTAAATTTATAGAAAAATTAACAGCGGAAAGAAAGGGCTAAAAGTATTTCGTAAAAAAGGCAGACATGTCTGAAATCCATAAGAAATAACCCCGTTGCTTCACTGAATTAAAAATATTGACATAAATTACAGAAAAAATGTGAAATGTTTCATTATGTGACTTCAAGTCTATTCTCGTTTATTATATTGAATTCATTCTTCATTTCTCCGCTAATTACTCACTTGTTAAATTAGATGCATTTAAAATTCTTAAAGATGAGCAGATATTAAAGTCAGTTGTTAAAGTGTTAAACCCACAACTTCATTCATAGTCTGGATTTCCTATTCGAAGTGCATGGTCATTCTGGAACAATGGAGATATGAGTTATAATACTATACAGTCCCATAGTTTGAAACTATTATCTTCATAATTTAATATTACAGGTCCTATTAACGAGGCACAGCATAGTGAAAGCATTAAGGATGTTTACAACTTTGTTATATGTGTGCAGCAGCGGAAATAATTGTTTTAGTATTTAACCAGTTGTTATTATTAAACAGTGATTTTGTGCCTTTTGAAGTATTTAAACTAGAAAGCCATTTAAGACGCAGTTACTTTTAATTTTATGCTTGAAGGCAGATGTAAAACTGATCAATTGATAAATCATTCACTTTTCATTACGGCTTGTGTTAAATCTATCATCCTTTCCTTAAATTCTAAAGTTAAAATTTTCCTTTTTCAGCTGTGCTCCAAAGAGAGACAAATTGAAAGAAGAAGAAGAAGAAGAAGATGAAGAAATAAGTGTAGTAGTAGTAGTAGTAGTAGTAGTAACAGTAACGGACGTTTTATTATACCAATTTTAGAATACATTCAAATAAATACAACTGTGGCATGGGTCTTTAGGCCGTACATTCTAATATCGTCCTTATAACAATCAAAATGGCCTTACACACACACACACACACACACACATACACATACACATCCATACATACATGCATATACACAAATACTACGTTTTCTATTATTAATTTCATATACAAATACATAAACATAATTGGAACCCTTATTCCTGAGCCCCCCTTCCATTTACTCACCCTCCTCCCCAACTCTCCTCTCTTCATCATAGCCATTAACCTTCTTTGTTGGGTCTTCTCTAGAAATATCCCCAAATTGTGTGAGTATCTCGCATGCACCACCACCTCCTGGCAAATGTTCAAATTTCTATTGGAATTCAGAAATTACTGTGATAAATGCTCATTTCTTAAAATTTCTATTTCCCTGCATTCTACCGAAATATACCTCCAGGTATCGCTTTCTCCGCACAATGGGCAAATTCTTTCCCTGAGATCATTAACTGTTTTGTTTCCTTTCCAAGCCCCTAATCTGAATCATGCGAGACCACTGCTTTCTTCTCTGCCACAGATATCTAAATAATGTCCCCTTCCCCCACACCGGATGTATTTGAGCCTGCAGGTTAAGCGATACTTTTTCTGCACATTGAGACAATATTTTGTTTGTCTGTCTATATCTCGCAAACGTCTGTTAACTATTTTCCAACTATTTCGTGTAATGTCCTCTCCCCTTAACCAAATACACCCCAATTTTGTCTAAGCCTTTTCTTGTTTTGTTACTTAGGTATTCTGTAATAGATTATATTTTATTTATTATAAAATATTAGTAATTATTTGAATCTTATTTGGGAGAGCAGAAAAAATTCTTATGCATCCATAATGTACTTTTTTTATTACAAGATAAATTATTGGTGAGTGTATGAAAAATACGCTATGAAGTATTTTGTTCTGTTGTTAGTATCAAAAAATTGTTCCATTTGCCCTCTCTTACATTGTAAATAGGAATTATTCCAAAATATGAACATGTCAAGTTTTGCATTATATAGGTAATATAAATTGTTCAAAATTATATACAACGACTAATGTAATAAATTGCAGGGCATGAAAAATGTGCTACATTTTAATGTCAGAAACGGAGTGTAAATTATTAATTCTATCTACATTTACTAAATTTATTCATGCAATAATATTGTAAGTAATTTTCAAAAATATAGTTAATATATTATCAAAGGAAAAACTGAACATTGTTCATTAATAAATTTTATATAGTCATGTTACTTAGGTGTTGTGTAATAGTAGCTTTGATTTTTATTTATTATCAAATGATAGTAATTATTTGAATCTGTTTGGGAGAGAGTCGGTCCTGGTGGTATAGTGGTTACCATACTTGCCTCCTAAACCCAAGATCGCGGGTTCGAACCCGGCCAGGACCGATGGATTTTTCCGGGCGTAAAAATCCTAAGTATGGCTTCCTTCGGAAGGGAAGTAAAGCCGTGGGTCCCCGGTGTCGTACATTTACGGCACGAAAAAGAACCTCAAGCCTGAAAGAGAGGCCTCTGAGCAAAATTTGTCGGCCGTTTCACGCCCTGAGTTGAATGGGACACTGATGACCTGAGCTGTTAAAGAGCGTCCATAAATAAATAAATTAATCAAATGTTTGGGAGAGCAGGAAAAATTTTCACGCATCCATAATGAACTTTTTTTTTTTTTTGACTACAAGATAAATTAGTGGTGAGTTTATGAAGGCATTTTTTATTTAGTATTCATACAATGCAATTGAAACTTTTATAATATATTCCTGATGTTTAATACAAATATTCAAAATGGAGCAAGTACATTCACAAGTATATATCAAAATAAAACTGTTTTTAAATATATTAAGATATTTTCTTCTGTAGTTAGCAGCACAAATTATTCCATTTGCCCTGTTTTGCATTATAAATAGGAAGTATTCCAAAATATCAATCCAATTTCATAATAGAATGAAAATAATAATAATGAACAAGTTTTCGTCTAGATCTGGAGTTGACAGTAATCTGAGAGCATAGATCTTAGTTTAGGAATAACAAATTTGACATGTATTTCCCAATTGGCATATTTATCAATTGTTTCCTATTTATTATTATTGGTTCATATATGAGCTTTGTAGTTATATGTTATACATTTAAAATATTTTATCAATATTTAGTTACACTTTGATAGCTTTAAGTCACCCATACATAAATAAATTTGAACACCAAATTCCGTTTTGCAATGCTAGAAATAATAAGTTATAAGTCATTAATGATGGCTTTTCAGGATGTTGCAATTCCTTTTTTGCTTTGTTTGACTTTAATAATTGGAACTGTCCTTTTGGATAACCACAAATTAGAAATGGTGATGCGAAAGATTATTCAGAGATGTTGTTAGAAGTAAACGAGGAAATTGATTTAGATTACAGAGATGGAAGTAACAAAAATAGGTTCAATTACAATACCATCAATTTTGGCAGTCTTTCTAAGGTGAATAGTGTGGTTTGTTGTAGCGCAACCCCACATTGGGCGCCAATTTTGAAGCGGTTTAGTATGCTCTGGCTGAGTGCCCTGGGTTGGACACCAAATTTTAAGTGGTTTGGTCGACGGGTGACTGGTTGATCGCCAATTGTGAAGCGATTTAGTTGCTGATCGCCATATTTTGTAGCGGCGTATCGTTAATTGACCATTGATCGCTTTAGTGTTGTTGCCCACGCTTCATGACAACAATATTTCAGGGTTTTGTTACGCTATTTTGTGACATGTAATCTACAAGACTGGGAGAGGATATCGACTGCGTGAATAATTTACGCGATTCCACATAATTCATATGGTAATTTATTACTCGCAAAATATTTCGCGTCCTCTGGTGTTCTGCGTACGATAGAATTTGGCTAAATTGGGTATAAATTTAACTGCCACGACTTCCAAGGAGGCGAACTGAATCTGATGATTTGACTATTTGAACTGACTATCTGGTCTTCTGAGTTGGTGACTATCTGGTCTTCTGAGTTGGTGGTATTAACTGCACTTCCGAACTGCGTATGTCAACTGAAGCAACTGTATTGAATTGTCAAACTGGATCCTTGCAAAATGTAAAGCGTCAAGATTAGTGTGTAGATCTTACAATTGAGTTGCCGAACTGAGTATGTGAACTGAACTGATTGCCCCAGCGGAGCAAACGCCTTTTTATATATTCGATCCAAATTAAATAGATGTTGGCTTCAGCGAGCCCACGGGGGTTACACAAGCACGAGCAGGGTTTATGACT
Source organism: Metallyticus violacea (assembly GCA_030762175.1). Taxonomy (NCBI): domain Eukaryota; kingdom Metazoa; phylum Arthropoda; class Insecta; order Mantodea; family Metallyticidae; genus Metallyticus; species Metallyticus violacea. Next base: position 85,757,082 of record CM060844.1, read on the forward strand.
TGCTTTAAACAATCAGAATGTACATATACTATTGACTGGTTCAAATTCACCTTCCAAGGCATGCCACCCGCTACTATTTGAAAATTTAAAACATTTATTCACATTGGTTGATTTAAAGTTTACATACAACCGACTGGCAAGTTCATTAAAAGACCAAGGGTTTATTAACACTCGCAAATGGTAGGTCTATTAAGAAGTGGTACAACACTGGTCCCTTTGGGTTACTTTAAATAGCGGTTTATGGCCTCCTTGGCCTTCCGGGTTCCCATAAACAGCTACACCAGAGAACTTTCTCTTTGGTAGACATACAGTTCACATATTGCACTTAAAACCTATGGCTATTTATATTACTAGTTAAAAAGAACAAAATATGAGTGTGTTTGCAACATACATATATTATAGTGGGGGTAGGCCGTAGGGACTGTTTGAATCGATTTGACTCTACATGAGAAAATGCAGTAATTAGCGATAGCAAAATTAATTAATCTAATAATTTATATTATTTGCTTAAGCTATCTTGCCATTCCAATATTCGCTTCAATATTGATAAGTTCAGAAAAGTATTCATTTAACTTACTTTGTTAATGTGAGTGATTAACTCCAAATGTATGTTTGCTGAGAAACTGAAGTTTATACATGACAATCGTATAGGAAAGAAGGAAATAAACTTTTGTAGTGAAATGTTTTGATGTGAACTGCATTATCAAAGAAAACTACAGAAAATATAGTATATGTACATTTTTTTTTCAGAATTATCTTATTCCAGATATAAGATTCTGTTGTTGATCTCATTAAAATATGGTTTCAACAATATGGTGCTACAACTCATACCTTATGTAATTCCGCGTGCTACTTTCAAATGATTCCCATATATCAAACATGCTCTGTTTCCTTAACTGAAGAAGAAGTAGAGTGAAGTAAACACTCAAGAGCAAATGCTACAATGGAAAAACTTGATGAAATGGCTGCTAATGTTACCGTAAAGGGAACTAGGCTTCGCTTACCACATGATGTAATTTTAAAATGTGGATCATATCACTTTTTGTGGCGATAGTTGGTTAATGCAGTAACCGTGTCGATGACCAGTGTAAAAATGTGTTCTCATTTATGTGTCAGCCATTGTTCACGATATTACGACAAAAAGCTTTGTATCTTTCCGGCAGATTGGGGTCGCGAACTTTATCGCAGATAATGGTTCTATATAAACATGTACATAGGCAGAATCCAAAACTAAACATTAACAGACTTCTGTGAGCGGCGAAGTCATGATGAGTCAAACCCAGTTCGTCTTCTTGGGATTGCTCTGTTTTGTGGGAATCACATTGGCCTTTGATCTTAACCATGGTAAGTTGAACTGTAGTTTATAAACTTTATAACATCTATACTCTCTTTTAATGTCAAATGTATGCATTCATCATCAGGTAATTTCATTAGCGATTAAGTCTCTTTCGATCGAACATATAATAATTTTGCCTTCTATATTACATATAGTTACCGAGTATTTCATGGTTTTGTCGCCTATTTCACGACAGCTGATGAGTTGGCTATCGGGGCGGTATCTTCCAGCGAAGCAGATGTAACACCAGTGCAGCTAATTCAAGTTTATGCCTCACACTACACCTACAACAAAAATAATCACGCACCTTATGACAGGAAATGCTCAATATGTTGTCCCTCTCCATTCACATGCAAATTGTCATTCAAGTAGAACATTTTATCTCCCGAAATTGAGTCAGTTTCTCGCCTGATGTTTTCTTTCAGTTCTTATAAATGGTGGAGGTTTGCTCCATACATGTTAACTCCCACATAAATGCAAAAACAAATTCCGATTCTTTCTGTATTCTGAAAAAATATACGCCCAATTACTTTGTATGCATTTACTGCGCACCACACACCAATTTTCTCTCATGCAAGGGGGTTTTATGTGTAAAATCAGGTTTTTTTCTGTACTCTAATACCTGAATATTTTTTTGCATCAAAACGTGACAACGTAAATGGAACCATGCTTCAACAGCAAAAACATTAAGCCCTGTTCTATCTTTACTATCAGTAACATACCAAAAATTCTCAGTATTAAAGAGCTCAAGTATTCATCAATTTACTTACGAGAGTAGGTCCATAAGTTTCCGGCCTCGCCGATAAGGATTATCGCCTTCACAAAACCCTTATCTGGTGTCATATCTTATCTGCAGCTGTAACTTTAGTTTTTGTTTTTTTTTGTTTTTTTGAGTAGTGTTTAACGCCCGTTTTTACTACTGAGGCACCACAGGCGGTGCACACTGGTGATACATGAGATGAAATGATAAATTGGGAAAGGATATTTTTTTTTAAGGAAGGAAGCGTTCCAGGCCTAAGTTTAGGTACCTCCCCGGCATTTGCCAGTTATGAAGACTGAGGAAAACCTGGAAAAAAACCCACTCAGGGAGGACGGTCCTGGCGGGATTCGAACCGCAGACTTCCCGCTCACGAGTCCGTGCCTTAACGACCTCGGCCACTCGTGGCGGTGTAACTTAAGTTGTTCAGATATAGTTGCATTAAGAAGACTATGTGTAGAAGATTGTGACATGTTGAAAATGGAGTTTCGAGCTGTTATTAAGTTCTGCACCAAAAAAGGACATGGAATTAAACAACGATTGGACTGTGCATATGGGGAAGCATCCTCCTCATATTTCACCGCAAAAGAATGGGTCGAGAAAGCATTGCAGACGAAGGGCATGCAGGTCGGCCCTTGGATGTGCTCACTCCTGAAAACATCACTCTTGTGGAAGGAGAAATTATGGAAGACCGACGGCTCAAAGTTACAGAAATAGCAGCAAGGTTGGGCCTTTCTAAAACAACAGTCCTTCGAATTATTCATGAACATTTAAACATGAATAAGGTTAGTGCAAGATGGGTGCCTAGACTTCGTTCCTCAGTCCAAAAGCAGCAACGTGTCATCTGTAGTTAGGCATTTTTGGAGCTCTGTCGTGGCAACGAGAGAGAAGCTCTGCAAACCATTGTTACAGGAGATGAAACTATGGCCCTCTGCTATGATCCCTTGTCCAAAAGAGAATCAATGAGGTGACGTAAACCTGGCGAAGCACCGCCTCTATCTTTTGGGACTGAGAAGGAAAACTTTTTATTGACTTCAAGGAGAGGAACACAATGGTAAATGGGGAGTACTATGCTGGTCTACTGCACAGCCTATGTGCTTCCATTAAAGAGAAAAGGCGAGGAAAGCTGATTGTGGTGTGCGCCTTCTTCTGGACAACGGGCCTGTGCACTTGGCTTTTATTGCAAAGGAAGCTGTCAAGAAATGTGGCTTCAAGCAGCTCGATCATCCACCTTACAGCACAGATCTAGCTCCCAGTGAGTATTTCCTCTTAGAGCTCAAGAAGGACCTTCGAGGAAGGACATTTAAGTGTGACGAAGAAGTGATGGATGCTGTCTATGCCCATTTTGCAGACAGGACTTCTGACTATTTGGGAGGGGGATTGAAATGATGTGAGAAGTGTATTGCAATAAAGGGTAACTATACTGAAAAGTGAAATATAGTGTTTGTCTTTATCATACATAGAAAATGGTAGACCGGAAACTTATGAACCTACCCTTGTATGTTGCACTTTTTCCATATCTGTAGAGTCACTCGTTTGGGAAGCATCTAAATAATTCACATAATTTATTAATTACTATTTATTTTACAACTTAGACTAATGTAAAATATTTTAAAATGTAGCACCTGTGTTTAAATCATACTTGTATCATATTTTAAATACATTAATATATTTATTTTCAAGGCAACACAATTATTATTTTATAGCTTTAGTATATATCTACAGTGCGGTTATTTGAGATAAGGGCAGTCTGGGGGAAGCTACTTACTGGGGGAGTGCAGTCGCCGCAACGGTAAAAACGGGGGGTAATGTCGTGGCGTAAAGAAGGATTATATATTTTTATTGTGGTATTTATATGTTTGGTGAATGTGTAAAATTATTTTGTTTTTCAAACTAATAATGATATCAACAATAATTACAATAATAATCACTAAACTCTGTTATAAGAAATGATAAAAATGATGCTCCTCAGGGGAAACACATTGCCAGAATCCGCTTAGGAAATTTCTATAATTCATCTAACTTTCCTTCCGTAAGAACATGGTAGTTCAGAAAAAGTTTCATATCATTGAAACCCTTCCTGTCTCTCATAACTTTTTAACAATTGGGTAATCAGTTTCCTCTTCTGGAACAGGATCGTCAGTGTATTTTCTTCTTTTCGCCTTTCCACTTCTCTGCAAGAATCCGTTTGCACATATAAGAACACGTTTCATAGGTACAAAGAATAATTAGGAAACAATTTGTACCAACCTGTCAAAGTCTCTCACAACTAACTACAAGCTCTACCTGGACATGCATATATGGCCTTGATTGATTTCTTCCAGTTTGGAGATGTTAGATTCAAATCCTGCGGCCGAAAAAAGGGCAAATATCGGGTTAGTATTATTCTGCCGCGATTTCACTTTCACCTTCACTCTATCTGTGTGCTTCTCTGTCTTCTGTGTTTGTGACGTCAACTGACTTCTGACTACTGTTTTGACTTTGGATTTGGCATGTGATGTTGGATACAAGTTTAATATTCTTATATATCGATGTACTGAATCTGTTGCTGTTAAAATGCTCTACATAATGTGACGATATTTTCTCAAATGCTTTTTAGGTTTGTTCTTAGCAAGAGCAGCATATATATGCATTTTTAATTTTTTTTTAATATGCAGGTAGCTAGAATATACAATCGATATGATTTGGATAGATTATTAAAAACATCTTCCATGGGTACAACCGCAATAGCTAAATTTCCTTCCGAATTCGCTAAAATGTCTGTATATATCGCTCTCTATTTGTTAAGAGGAAATGTTTAGGCGAATACCTTTTATCCCCCCCCCCCCCTCATCATTCCCTTTTCGGATTGCATTTCATGTATACAAAATAATGTTATGTCAAGTATTGTGATGGCCTGTCTGCATTCATTGAAGGTGCTCCAACAACACAAATTATTATTCATGAATATGTAAAATTGGTACCAAATGTTGATAGTTTTAAATAAAAATAAAAATAAATTTAGACATATATCAGAATTCGGATGAATAATGAAATGTGTGTCCATCAGCGAAGTGTTACTACGGTGATAGAATATAATGAGTTTTATAATGTTTAAATATTTCTAAAACTTTAACCTATGGATAACTCTTAACGTCTAATTTTACTTGCTAAAAGTTCCTTTAAACTGTATTATGCTTTCTACGTCGTTCTGACGTAGAACACTCGTTTTTTTGATTTCGCTGAATATATTTAGATTTATAAACAGTAACAAATATAGTTTACAGTTATATATTTTGCACAAATTATTTTCTGATTTTCAAAAATTATTTTCAATTTGACCAGTTTTTATTCATTGGCTTGTGTTCAACAATTAAATGTGTAAGTGCTGGCAGAGTTGGGCCCAATAAAATAAATGCACATAGGCATTTTAAATGTCTTTACTTCCAGGAAAGTATAAAGGGACCTCTTTAAGTCTGTATTTCTGGAAGCTTGAATTTTTTTTTTTTTTTTTTTATAAATCACAATGCGTCATCGCTTTCAACTAAGAATAAGTGTCTAACAAGTGACGTATCAAAGTTTAAACAGGTATAGTCTACATTGTAAACAACACTGAGATATTTACATTTTACAATTCTGTAGTACGAGGGTAGGTCCATATATTTCCGGCCTAACCGTTTTCTAGATATGATAAAGACGAAAACTATATTTCACTTTTCAATATAGTTACCCTTTATACGCTTCTCACATATTACCATTACTATCCCCCCCCCTAAATAATTAAAGAAGTCAGAAGTCTTGTCTCAAAATGGGCATAAACAGCATCCATCACTTCTTCGTCACACTTAGATTTCCTTCCTTGAAGGTCCTTCTTGAGTTTTGAGAAGAAAATATTCACTGGAAGCTAAATTTGGGCTGTAGGGTGGATGGTCTTCCTTTGCAACAAGAGCTGTGTGCATAGGCGCGTTGTCGTGAAGAAGACGCACAACACCACTCAGCTTTCGTCGCCTTTTCTCTTTGATGGAAGCACGTAGTCTGTGTTCTAGGCCATCATAGTACTCCCCATCTACTGTGGCGTTCCTCTCCTTGAAGTCAATGAAGAGTATTCCTTCACAGCCCCAAAAGATTGTGGTCATGATCTTCTTGGTTGACTGAGTGACCCTGGCCTTTTGGGACAGTGCTTCGCTAGGTTTACGCCACTCCATTGATTCTCTTTTGGACAAGGGATTATAGTAGTAAACATAGTTTCAACTCCTGTAACAATTGTTTATAGAAATTCTCTCTCGTTGTCACGGCAAAGCTCCAAAAATTCCCGACAACAGATGACTCGTTGCTGCATTTGAACTGAGGAAAAAAGCGAGACACCCATCTTGCACTAACCTTATTCATGTTTAAATGTTCATGAATAATTCGAAGGACTGTTTTTTCAAAAAGACTCAACCTTGCAACTATTTCTGTAGGTTTGAGCCGCCGATCTTCCATAATTTTTCCTTCCACAAGAAAGATGTTTTCAAGAGTGAGCACCTCCAAGGGCTGACATGCACGCTCTTTGTCTTCAATGCTTTCTCGATCCATTCGAAAAAGTTTAGCCCATTCTTTTGCGGTAGAATATGAGGGGGGGATGCTTCCCCATATACACCGTACAATCGCTGTTTAATTTCGTTTGGAGTAAGTCCTTTCGTGAACAACTTAATAATAGCTCGAAACTCCATTTTGAGCATGTCACAATCTTCTACATATAGCCTTCTTTATGCAACTATATCTGAACAACTGAACACAGCGGAGGATACAGCCACAATTATTTACTTAACAGATAAGTTATGACACCAGATAGGGTTTTGTCAGGCGACAATCTTTATCCGCGAGGCCGGAAACTTTTTACCCTCATATTATAACTATTGCTAATACTAATTCACTTTACAACCGGGCTTTAAAGATGACAAATGCAGTAGAGAAGTGCAGTTTCAAGTTGCAAACTGGAAATTGGTCCGATCACAATGCGAAAGATGATGAAGTTGAAAACGATTCACGATGGAACAATTGACAATGTGAATAGCAAGGAAATATTGGGAAAACTTGCTCAGAAAACCGCAAATTGCACTTGCGCTTGCTGAAATTCAAATTATGTTGTCAAAAGCATTACTGAAATTCCGTTACACTATTTTAATTTAATCAAGTGGCTATATTATTAAGATTAACAATGACAACAATAGAAATTATTGTATAATGATTTGTTGTCGTGGTTAATACCTTAGTTTTGCTAGACACCTTGTGTAGGTGAGGATTTCATTCATGAACGTAGTATTATGAACATTTCAGTAAAAATGAAGATATATTTATTTTCCTGATGATACCGAGTTATCGATGTAGCAAAATATTTATTGTCGAGAAACATCAGGAAGGCTAAGTATTGGAAACCTGTCAGCAATATTCCTTTTGAGATATATTTATACAGAGCTTTCATTTCAAAATACCCCAATCTGAATAACAAATTATTTAAAATAAAAGTAATTTAAAGCAAAAACACGCCAATGAATACTATGGGGTTAATTTAAAATCAATATACATTACACTTTAGGTTTTACCCCCTCACTTTCACCCCCTGCCACCCATAGTGTGAAGTTTTAAATGAAGTTTTATGACTTTTACATTTTAAAATGTTTTAAAGTGTATATTTTATTTTTTATCGTTGTCTGGCAGCCTGGACTGTTGTAATGGTTGTGTTTTGGTAATATATTGATTCAAATGGTACATATCCAACACAAGAAACACACTATATATAAATTAGTTCAGAGTTTTTAAAATAATCTGTATTGTTGTAATATTGTCCAAAATAGATTGTGTTTTGATTATACAAATAATTTATTTTGTATTCTATCCAAATTCAAATAATCGAAGTTGCCAGGCAATGCTACAACATAAAAATGTGTGCCAAAGATGAAAGATTCTTTAAAATGTACACGCCTAAAGCAAGGATGTCGTTTGAAATTTCAAAGTAGAGTTGAAAATGAAATTTAATCCGCTTTGATTTTAATGGAACTAAAGCAGCTGGCTCAACCTTTGCCTGTTAATCTGCTAAAATGAAGAAACTAATCGCAAACTTCACTTTATTGAGTTCTTGTTACGACTGTTGATTGTCAACAACAATGCATCATAAACCGTTCCAACAGCGACAATGTACGCAGTTTTAACGGGCTCACTTCTTTGCATTATAGGTTCGAATATGTATATATGATTTCCCTTTAGTCGGCAGTTAAGTTTGAATTATTTAGTTCGGACTTTACTTTTTTCTTGTATTTTGTTAATACGGCGATAAAAGAAGCAGGTGGTTTTTTCCATGGAAGACAAGTTAACTGCATTGAAATACAATATTTGAACGTCTTTCTAGTTTTGAGTTTAGTGAATAAATATTTCATTGTTATTTTGATCGTATTACCTAATTTCATTCCGTTTTCCCTAGTTTTGCATTATTTGATCACATTGTTCCGTTTATCTCGGATAATCGATACTGTAAAAATATTTGACATAGATGCTGAAAGGTTCAAAGAGGGTCTGAGATTTCCAACAAATTAACGATAAATTCCAGTGATATTTATTAGGACTATTTCACGAATAAAATAAGAATTTATAAATCCTCTAAACTTGGCTTACAAAATTATAATAATTCAACTTAAACTTTTCAAGCGCTCTTGAGATATAACAATGACGATTTCCAGTAATGCCAATAGATAAAAACAAAATACGGTTTTAGAGCTATTTAATGAATAGGATAATAATGAAAGTGGTATATATTTGAAATTCGCTCACAGAATATTAACACTTGTATAAAATGTTATATTTATTCTATTCAGAAACTGTGATACTGAAATGGACAAAAGTCGACTATTACAATCGTTACTGTTTCATATTCTAATACAAACTAAGAAAATACAGATAGCATGCAGTGTGTCTATTTTTCTTTGTATTCTGTTGTTGGAATTCCAAATGATAAGATCAATTTGCACATGTGACGCATCACCAAAACGCTTTGAAGAACCCTCCATTTTGCCTTTTGATTCGACTGTCAATGCTTTTGTTGCTGTCAATAGCTCCCCACCACCCTCTAACAAAAGTGGTCAGTGATGCTTGTTTTTAAGATGGCGTCATATGGGTGAAATAGTCAAAATGTTATTTAATGTTTCAGGTAAAAGAATGGTATCTGCGGAAGAAATGAATCAGAAAGGTGAAGCAGGAAACCAAACGGTCTCTGAGACACCTGCCTATGAGCAAGGGCCTACCACGCTTGCTACAGAAACCACATCAGCAGACATGGTTGAGAAAGACAATAGTCAAACACCAAACCCTTCGGATACTACGGACAGTATGCAGATAGAATAGCTTCCATATTTAAAATGTAACATAAGATCTCAGATTTCCCTTGTAATAAAACGTTTATACTTCAACTGTTAATCTTTTATTCTGCACTGTTTGGTGGGTGTTCAATATTTCCCTTTAAAATAGTTCCACTAGCTATATGGAAATGATATTGTATTTTTTCCTATAATCACTTAAATATTTTTATTAAATTCTATCATACATTTATAAATAGTGTTTCTCTCCCCTTCTCTTTCAGATTTTCTAATAATCATGCATTCTATGATTAGAATTTGTTGCTCTGTTGTTCATTTAATGACCCCATGCTCTCTTAACTGTTGGATTCTAAGTTTTATTACTTTTCATGCACTATAATACTAATTATACAAATAAATTATTTATTTTCCAATAAAATAATAATTTGCTGTACTTCAATTGCAGATATAACATATCCCGTCTCAAATTTTACGAAAACACCTATTTCATTTTTAAAGATTTAATTTTGATACATTTATTTTGTATTATATTGCTAATTATTAAATATTATGAGTAATAAAAATTAATTTTAAAACTCTCAAACCTTCGAATTTTCACTTCTCATTTCCTGTGTTTTCTGCAAATTTTTATTATATGCTAGCTAGCATTGATTGATATTGCAAACTTTTCTGGTACGATTTTGCAGAAACAAATAAAAACAAAAACAGATAATATTATTAAATGTTTATAACACTATTTACATAGTAATATTTCAGGCATATTAAATACTCCTGTGTTTTACATTAAACGTACTTTTCTAGCTTACATGAACATTGGTGAACGATCTTCCCTTCAAAATGTTATAGCTAGTAACGTTTCAAAGAGCGTGACCTACCTCCACACCACATTAAGTCCAACTTGAAACTATGCCAATGATGTTTCTATGTTACTCTGCATTGCTGAAATACAGTGTGTGTGTGTAAAGTCCGTGAAACATTTTATTCAGTTATATTTTCCAAAGAAAATATTCAAATGCACTTAAATTTCACAACGCGAAGGATAATTTTGATATCTAACCTTAATGATGGTAAATATGTCCTCCATTGGACACTCGGCGCATATCTTTAGTCAAGTTCGTCCCAAACTCGACCCAGTTACTCTGGCGATGACAGATGTGACACGGTGTCGCAGATCCTGGAGGCCTTTAGGCATGGGTTGTACGTCCTTACAAGGAGAAATCACATGGGGTCAAGTTGGGTGACCTCGGTGGTCACCAGCGAAACTAATGTAGTTGATGTTGTTGGATTTTCGTGTTGTGAAATTTTAGCCCATTTCTATATTCTGTTTGGAGAATATAGCTGACCGGACTTTGTATATACGCTTTAGAATCACATTTGGGAGGTATCAGGTTCAAATTCCGTGGAGCAGACCACCCCTTACCTCATGTTAATTTGGATTGTTTATTTATTTAAACTTGTAAGCGAAGACCATCAAATATTCTTATCCGCTCTAGCAGTATATATGTTACAATCAAATTAATCGCACAATATTGGTAAAATGTAAATAAATCTATTGCAAACTACTAGAAATGGGCTAAAATTTCACAACACGAAAATCCAACAACATCAACTACATTAGTTTCGCTGGTGACCACCGAGGTCACCCAACTTGACCCCATGTGATTTCTCCTTGTAAGGACTTACAACCCATGCCTAAAGGCCTCCAGGATCTGCGACACCGTGTCACATGTCTATAGTATCGATAGTATCGATAGTATCGAGGCTATGATGTGAAGATGGTTCATTCCAGGTAGTTTGGGTTGAAGGTGTGAAGGATCGGATAGTGTAGATATTAGATTACATATCGGTGGATTTAGGGTTTTAGTATCCTCCAGTACGTCAGTCTATGATGCTTATTAAGCTACCCCATTGGGAAAGACGCCTTCATCGTATTCCAAAATTCATTCCTTGTACAGTTGCAGTATTTTCATTCCAATGTTGGTGTCCTTTCCCAGATCTCCCTGGTTATGGAGAGAACAAGTTTCTTTCTTTCCAGTATTGGACACTCAAACAGGATGTACACTTTTTGAAGATGTTTCCTGAAGTGACCAAAAGCAACCACGATCTTTATTCCTCTTCTATCCAGTTGTGGAAGGGATGTGCAAAGATTATTGCTAGGACCTAGGATCTGTCCAGGATAGGTTTGCCACTTTAGTTGATATTTATCCCCAATCTATGTTTTGACCACGATCTCAGCAGTAAGAGTGTATCAAAACTGATCTGCCTTCTCATTCCCACAAATACCCTGATGCCCCTGCACCCACTGCAGTTCAAGTCTGTTGGGGAATGCCAGGGAAAACAAGACATCATGACACTCTCATACCAGTTTAGATCTCAGCTGGTCAAAGGAAAGTGCTTTTAAGTGCTCTCTCCCGTACTGTTCCTCCCTGAGGCTCTCCCATTGGGCATATAGGCACAGAGGGTAAGCCGTAAGCAAGGCCCAGGTATACCGAAGTATCCTCCTTGGCCCCAAGCAATTCAATTCAATCCACTGACCCCAATATATTTTGAACACAAATGAATTTTATGGATGTTCAACCCCATTATGTTTGGTGTTTTTTCATTGCGATGATTCTATTACCTATGCATTATTTTGGACAGTAATTGTTTTACAGGTACATGGTTAGAGCGATTACACTTGTGTTTCTTTGAAGAACACACAAAATGCAATAACTCAGGTGATATGAGAAGCTGTTTCTGTTGGCAGGCTTCATTATCTTTTACCATAGCCTTTTTTTTATGACGTTTTCACTTAATACTAACTTTGAAACCTGTTTCTAAAAGAACTCCGCACAATCTTTCAATGATGTGCCGAAAAGAATTGTTTTATCTGCACTGCACAAAACAAGTACTGCGCGTGGTTAGGTTCTGACCACTTAGCAGTATATTATTGCGTTCCTACCCACATAACAATGTCTTTAATTATGTTCCCTACGGAGACAGGGAATGGCGAGGTCTCCCAAGGACCATTTTGCAGGCTGGCCAAAGTGACATCGATTCTTGAACCGCTGCTGCTGTTAATTCCCTTCCGTTGTCACTCTGGAGGTTTTGTGGTACAACAAACATCAAGCCGTTCTTGAGCAAATCCCTTGCTACTTCACAACTTGTTTGGTTTGCAGAGGTCTAAAATAAAGCTCTTTGTGGTGTAATTTTGTAAGTGAGACATTTTAATTTGCCGCCCGAAACGTACTGCAAATCCACAATACTAACTTGACTACTAACATACACTTTATCACACATTTTCATGAATGTGTTCTTAATTTAACGAATTATTTCTATCATACTCTGGAGTATTATAAAATCATAATACGAGTTACTTTGGTTATTTTAAACTATCTTCTCTTCCTTTAGTATCTTGTGTTTGTTACTGTAATGATATGAAACCTTCTCTTGTACACAATAGTTATTTCGTCTCTTTTATTCATCTAACTTCAAGTGAAAGATCGTGATATTTTTGATTGAAAAACTTACTTACCGGAGACTAAATCATGTCATTGTTTTAAATGTTACTATTGTAACATACTGAAATTAAGATATCAAATCCATTTTAACTTAATACTTATTAGAAGAATGGGAGGAAACTAAAACAAATTAAATGAAAAGTAATCGCTTACAGTCACGTCACATCAAAACACAAAGAAAAGAAAAAAACAAGGAGGAGGGCATGTTTTCATAGTTACAGCAATATCTGGAAATTGAAAGAAACATGACCGACTATGTCGAGCAGGTGATAACAATATGGCTTGACACTAAAGCCCTCTATTGTACAAGTATGGATACGCTTTGCGGCGGAATTTACCCGAGCTTCGTGATTGGTTCGCCAACATCAGCCGCCATTTTGGGTTTGATGTCTGTGTGTTGTGTCATATGCTTATATACAGAACATTTTAACATTTTATTTTAATTGATTAATACGCCTTGGTTGTACAACTCAAGGAAAGAAAGGCGTTAAGTTATATCAAATTCCTTCAGGAATATAACGACGTCGAAAGACGAAATATTTGAATTCACAAAATTAGAAGAAAGAACTGGATTCCATCGAAGAAAACTCTGGACTGTGTCATAAAAGGTTATGTAAGATTTTTTCTTAGTATTTGATGTTAAATATAACACGCTATCTTAATTTAACGCTTATGTTACAGCGATTTTATACATGATAGGAATGTCGAAAAAAGCAGCACTTGAAGTCTAAAGTAGGGTTATAATTATTTTTACAACTTGATGGATGCTTATTTCATTTCATTTCATTTGTGAAGAAGATTGTGGGGTTTAATGAGACTTCTGTTCTTATAAAATTTATGTTCTAAATTAAATTTCGTAGGAAGCCCTCTAAGCCCTATAATTCTGATAATTCTTTCTTAACTGACGGGTAAACTGTAGATGCGGTACTACGCGAAAGTGCCGTAACTATAACTGACATAGTCTCAAAAGTATGTATATTCTGTTTGACCTAGGCCTTCTAATGCAAGGAGAGGAACATTAGCAGACGCACAAGATATCATTCAATAATGTAACACATATGTTTTAGGAATTAACTATATGACAATCGAGTAAAACGACAGAAACTTAACACGTACTCTTATGGGAGTTAAAGGCGGTTAGGCCCAAAATAGACCGTGTTCATACTTGTATAATAGAGGGTTTTACTTGACACCAGTAAAGTAGTGTAATAGATTTAAAATTATGAATATGCCATTAATTTACAAATTGATATGGTTTTTACATTATATCTGCCATGTACACACATAAGATGTTAAAAGCAACCTATTTTGCTCAATGAAAAACATAATCAATTAGTACTGTGCAGTTTCTTTATCTTAGTAAAGAATAGCTTAAGCAGAAACATTTTAACGTTTCTTCCTCCAACATAAATTCCACACCAAACTTTCTATAAATATTTTAATTATAGTAATGCAATTCATCGTTCATAACTGCATATCAAAACACCGAAATCACTTTTAGCATTAACAGCGATACACTGTGCATTAAATATTTACCATTTAGCGACTCTAGAATGCTTAAAAATCCATATCTGCGCTTTTATTTGTTGGCTTCTATAAACAAACACTTTCGTTGCGTTTTCCGGCATTCAATACGATGGCATGAAAAGGTTCCCTCTTGCGGCGAGGTTAATGTCCCATTGTGGCGCCTCTAGCGGCCACCTGATGAAGATGAATAGCTTTAGAGTGCAGGTCTCGTCCCAACTCTCTGGAGCGCCATTACTCAAGTTAACACTACTACAGCATAGACCTCCTTCCTGATCAGGCTTGTTAATTTATCGGAAACAGATACACCTTTCTGGTCGCGTCTACCTGCCAGGTTCGTTGCCAGTTCAGTACAGAGCACCTTTGCAACTAATGGGCTAAAGCAGCTGTCAGGATGTCGTTTTCGTTGACGTTAGCAATATCGTAAGAAACCTGGGCCTCCCACTGCCTGATAGAATTAAATAAACTGAAAAGCATTAATAACTAATACGCTTATAATTATATGCAAACGTAAATTAACTTGCCTCCTAAACCTAAACCTAAGATCGCGGGTTCAAACCCGGCCAGGATCGATGGATTTTTTTCGGGCGTAAAAATCGTAAGTATGGCTTCCTTCGGAAGGGAAGTAAAGCCATGAGTCCCGTGTCGTATATTTACGGCACGAAAAAGAACCTCAAGCCTGAGATGTTAAAGAGCGTCCGAAAATAAATAAAAAATCACTCATCCAGTAGTTAAGCCTTTGTATTTTCCATCAGCCTTGTGCTAAAGTTGTGCTTGATAACCATAAAACCACAACTACTGAACACCGGAGTGTTTGACCATGTTAGCTATCTGCTTGTACTTCAGGTCAAAGAGTTATGAAGTATCAGAGATGTTAAACATGTATGTCCTTGATGATAATTAGAGAAGCAACGCTTGCCAGAATATAGATATAATTAACAAAACATAAATGCGGCTTAGGTTGCTGTGACACAACAGCAAAGCTCATGTTACAATGTGATGTTCAATATTGCAAGAGGTTTCTTCCATACTGGCAAATTCAGAGTGAATTACAGAAATATAGGAATCCCAAGAAACATCTAGCTGAAAATTCCACACTCTCGGGTTGTAAATAAATAGTCGTTACACTTGGTGATTTATGTTTTTCTATTTTGAGCTGGAGATTCAAGGCGCACAAATGTAACTTATTGGCACATTATAGCTTCATTAATTACAAAACAATTATCGAAGAAAAGGAAAATTATTTCTATCAGTACTAGTATTATATATTTAATAATAGTTCATGTTTCTCTCATATATGAGGGCAGTCTGAAAAGTTATCGACCCAACAATAAAGTAATCGAGCATTATTTTTATTTTTAGCATAAACTTTTCAACGTCTATACATTTATTTCAATTATTGAAGGGATTTATTGTTACGTCACGTTGGTACTAATTATAAAGTGATTTAGTTTCGGGTCGCCATTTTTTGCAGCAGTGTATAGTTGATTGACTAATGGCCGTTTTAATGATTCATGACAACAATATCTTAGGATAATATACCGCTATTTTGTTCAGTTATACTCAACAAGACAGGGATAGGATATCAACTATGTTAATATTCACACGATGATCGCAAAGAAATTAATCACTGATATTCAATTGTATTTGTTTTATGAAATAAATAGAACACATCTACTTTTAGAAAGCTTTGTAAATAAACTACTTGAAACTATGACATACATTTTTAAATGAATGTTTAAGATACATGTACCAACGCAAAAAAAAAAAAAAAAAAAAAATATTTGCTCAATTACATGGCCACCTATGGTCCAGAATGAGAGCATTTCAGATCGTCCTATATTGGTAAAATATATTTTTATTTGTATTCAACGTACAAATACTTTTTATTGCTCAGTAAAAATGTCATAGAGAATACAAATTAGAGCTCCGCTATGTGCAAGTGATTACAGGTGTGGAATATTGATCTGTCTCAATCAAGTCAAGCAGAAAAAGTTCGAAGAAAGTGCTTCAAGTACTTGCCTCCAACTTTCCGGGTCAGAATTATGCCAAAGCTATTGTAATGTAAACTTTAATTAATGTTGTTGACATGTACTGTGGCAACATTGTGTCGATTTTTCTTAATCGTGAAAATTTACACTTCAGTGTGTAATGTTTATAAGTTGACACAAAAGTCTAAAACAGAAAACAATGGAGCTTCTTTCTATTATAGTTCATTCAACAAACATTTCAACATTTTGCACACATACTGTTTTTTGGAGACCGCGATAAATGAGCAGCGGTCATCGCTTAAAATAGACGCAATTTTTGCAATTTAGCTCAGTAAAATTTTATATGACCAATATTTCAACAAGAATAAAAATAAAATATAAAATTTAAACATGAATAAGTTTAGTACAAGATGGGTATCCAGACTTCTTTCCTCAGTCCAAAAGGAGCAACGAGTTATCTGTTGTCTGGCATTTTTGGAGCTCTGCCGTGGGAACGAGAGAGAACTTATGCAAAACATTGTCACAGGGGGTGAAACTATGATCCTCTACTATGATCTCTTAACCAAAAAAGAATCAATGCAGTGGCGCAAACCTAGGGAAAAAACCGCCTCTAAAGGTTAATCAAGAAGATCATGACCACAATCCAATCTTTTGGGACTGTGTTGACTTCAAGGAGAGGAACACCACAGTAAAAGGAGCTGGCCTACTGCACAGACTATGTTCTTCCATCAAAGAGAAAAGGCGAGGAAAGCTGAGTGATGGTGTGCACCTTCTTCACGGCAACGCGCCTTTGCACGCAGCTCTTGTTGCAAAGGAAGCTGTGAAGAAATGTGACTTCAAGAAGATCAACCATTCACCCTAAAGCCCAGATCAAGCTCAGTGACTATTTGCTCTTCTCAAAACTCAAGAAGAATCTTCGGGGAAGGAAATTTAAGTGTGACGAAGAAGTGATGAATGCTGTTTATGCCCATTTTGCAGACAAGATTTCTGACTATTTGGGGGGGGGGGATTGACATTTTAATTCAAGTATGTGAGAACTGAATTGCAACAAATGGTAACCATATTGAAAAGTGAAATATAGTTTTTATCTTCATCATGCTTTGAAAATGGTTAGGCCGGCAACTTATGGGCCTACCGTCGTAACTCAGCTGTAACTACCAAAATTTGGGCATATATATAGTGTATATATAGTGTATATATAGTGTATATATATAGTGTAGTGTGTATATATATGCACTATTTACAAACATTCGTAAATATTATGACTATACACACCAAGATTCTATTTTCGGTACCTGTTAAGTCAGGGAAATCCGGAACTAAGTCGACATAACTTTGTGAAAAAGATTGGGGAGGTATAGTCCAATCTCGAGAGCTACTGGCGGAGTGCCGGGATGCTAATCATATGCCCCCCTGCATTACTGCCCTTTACTTGTGATGTCACAAGACGGAGGTAGAGGACGCACTGGTCACTGCGACAGACCTAGGCGCGCATTGGGCTGTCGAGCCAAGAGGAAAAGTAGAAAGTTACATATTGCTACAAAGCTTTTCCTTTACTTTTGCTTGGCTTACTCGAATTTATTGAATCCTTTCAACATGGTCCTATTTCTTGCTTAGCTATCGCTTATGGTTTTGAAGAAATCTGACTAGGCCTGCCTCTTCTCCTTCCAGTGTAAGGGTAACCACATCGTGGCCCCATCTGCTCTTCTGAAACCTCGCGCCCTGGTCACCCTATCTTTGTTTGAGAGGGTGAATTTCATCCTTCAAATCTTTCAGGACTGCTCGCTTCCTCAATTCGATTTTGGATATACCTCCCTCTGCATTTTTTCGCTAGCACACCTGAAATATACTCGTATTCACGGACACTTGTCTGGCAACGGTACATGGAAATTGGGAACGTATGTGTTTCAATGTCTCAAGGGTTTATTTACTGTAGGCTTTGCAGGTAAGAGCTGTACTATTGCAATAAACTCACTTTGGATAAATGTAATGAATGAGCGGCATGTTTAATACTACAATAGGCGCTGGGAGGTAGCCACTTAAGGAAAAATGAACACCGGCTATCTCTATCAAGTAGTGCGTTTGTTTCTGGACACATCTGTTGGTTCGTCCACGTATAATATTTATCTGTAATAATTTTCCGATATTTACTTTTAACTTGTTCATTTATCGCACTCAACTATTTCTTCCTCATTTTTTCTTAATAACATCCTATTTCTTTACTCTTTTTTTTCCCCTACATTTAAATTAATTGTCTACCATTACTTCATTTCTGCAAATGATATTTCTCTCTCAATAACCTAGTTTATTTACATTCTAATAAATTAGCCACCCAAATTGATCCTTCCACCTACATTTTTCAAAATGAGAAATGTTTTTAATCAGCTTTTCGTACGCAACCCAATGTTTGCCGCAGTGTGTTTCTTTACATTCAAGGACTTTTACTATTATGTAGGAAACACAGTTCCTAATGTTACTCCAGTATGACCTTTAAATACGCTTTCCAAAAGAAGTGTTAATATAGGCATAAACACAGACTTTTCTTAAGCAAGGGGTTTCATATTTCCATTTTGAATAACTAGGCGATAAAAGGTATGAATGGGCATTTTAACAAAAAAAAAAAAAGCCTCTTTATAAATGTAATAAAAAGTTCAAAATGTAGGACTAAGCTTTATGTTTTGAACATGTTTAATATTTCAGTGAAAGAGTAGATATATTTGAAATATATACAAAAGAAATGTTATTTCACATAATTTAACATTTATTTTATGGTGTTACATAACCCGTATATCAATCATCAAAAGTATATATATCCAGAATCAACGCAGTTTTTGAAAGAGTTTAACTCGTCTTCTTGCATAGAAAACTCAAGCTCGAAATATAACGATTACAAAATTGTGACTTCCTCTTAGGGGTTTATTCTTTTTTGGGAGAGTATATTGACTGTGTAAATAATTACGCGATGCGATATAATGTATATGACATTTATTTATTACATGGCGAGATATTTCGCGTCCTCTGGTGTTCTGCGTACGATAGAACAAATATAAACTCAGCTACCGCGATTTCCTAGGAGATGAATGAACTAAATCTAATTATCTGACTATCTGATCTGCACTGACTGAACTGAATATGTGAACTGAATTGAACTGGTCTGCCGAACTGAGATGCTGAATTACTTGAGTTTGAGAACATCTATCTATCTATCTATCTATCTATCTATCTATCTATCTATCTATCTATCTATCTATCTATCTATCTATCTATCTATCTATCTATCTATCTATCTATCTATCTATCCATCCATCCATCCATCCATCCATCCATCCATCCATCCATCCATCCATCCATCCATCCATCCATCCATCCTCCATCCATCCATCCATCCATCCATCCATCCATCCATCCATCCATCCATCCATCCATCTGACAAAACTGATTGCTTCTCGCCGCGTGTAGAACTTAAAATGAAGTTCCCGAACTGATTCTGTGACTGAATTGCGTGTACTGAGTGTGCAAACTGAACTGAATGCTTCAGCGAAGCAAACTCCTCTTTAATTATTTCATTCAAAGTAACTAATCATTGGCTTCACTAAGCCACGTGAATCACACAAGGACGCGCAAGTCGCGCGCTTTGCTTTAAAAATTCAAAATATGGATCTACTATTGACTGGTTCAAACTCACCTACCAACGCATTTGAAAGTTTAAAATATTTATTCACTTTAATTGGTTTAAAGTTATACAGATGGCAAGTTCATTCCCCTAAACTTAATTAATAGGCCTTGACTTTAATAATACTCGCCAACGGTAGATCTTTTAGTAGTAAAAATGGACGTTTTATTATACCTTTTAGGATACACTCAAATAAATACAACTGTCGCATGGGCCTTATGGCCGTACATCTAATGTCGTCCTTATATCAATCAAAAGGGTCATACTTACATATATATATATATATATATATATATATATGTATGTACATACCTACACACAAATCTACATGCATACCTATAAATATACACAAACACTGCAATATATTTACGTTTTCTATTAATAATTTATATACAAATACATAAACGTGAATGGAACCCTTACTGTTGAACCCCCCTTCCATTTACTCACACCCCCTCTCCAACTCCCCCCTCTTCTCTATAGTCATTAACCTCATTTGTCGGTTCTTCTCTAGAAATATTCCCAAATTGTGTATCTCGCATGCACCAACACTTCCCGACAAACGTTCAAACTTCTATTGGCATTGAGAAATTGCGGTGATAAATGCTCATTTCTTAAAAGCTCAGTGTCCCTGCATTCTGCCAAAATATGTCTCCGGGAGTCACTTTCTCCGCTCAGTGGACAAATTCTTTCCCCGAAAGCATTAACTGTGTTGTTTCCTTTCCAAGCTCCTAATCTGAACCATGCCTAGCCACTTCTTTCTTCTGTGGCACAGATATCTGAATAAGTCCCCCTGCCCCACACCGGATGTATTTGAGCCTGCAGGTTAAGCGATACTTTTTCTGCGCATTGAGACAAAACACATAGTCTATCTATACCTTCAAACGTCTATTAACTATTTCGTGTGATGTCCTCTCCCCTTAACCAAATATACCCCAATCCAATTTTGTCTGAGGCTTTCCTTGTTTTTTATGCACATCCCGTATCCCACCCTTCCCTTATTTGTTTCCTCAAACAAACTGCTCGAAGAAGAGCTTGATTTTATCCTAAACCAGTATTTAATTGTCCTTATTTGTCTTTTACTTCCTATGTATAGCGGCTTATGGCCTCCATGACGTTTCGGGCTCCCGTAAACAGCTGCACTAGAGAAATTTCACATTTGAAGTTAAATCTTATGATGCACATATATACTATAACTAATTACAATATACAAATATTATATTATATTCATATTTTAATGGGGGTGGGCCGAAAGGTATGTTTCAGTATTGACAAATTACTCTTGTGGAGACTCTGCGAAGATAATGCAATGAATCACTCCCAGAGGCAACATTGTCACTTTCTCTACTGTTACCTGTTCCCAAGAGTCTTCATGAAGCGTCCGTCCCAAGGAGAGGTTCAGGAATCGAAGTTAGTTCTCCATGCCACACTGGGTGCTAGCGTGAAGGAAATTAGACGGAAACGATGACGTCGCTCCTTCACTTATGTCCCTTAGGGGAAGTGGTGCGAGGAATTAAAAAAAAGGAAATGGGTTGGGCAACCACAGGATGGTCATCACTCATCCATCTCTCCGTCTACTCCTCTTTCATTTTGAGTCCACAAAGTTCTAAAGCCACAGCGAGCGTGGGGCCCCTCTCTCTCATTAATTTGTATGCAAATGCACTGGCGTATGTGTGTGTGAGGTTCTCCAGGGGAAGTGGTGGGCGGCGAGTACACAGGAATGCGGGGGTGCGGTTTTCGCCCACTATCACGTGCCGAACATACGAGAGAGTTTTTCGCTCCGGCATTCACGAGGAGATATTGAAGTGCTTAATGCAGAGAGAGACCGCAGTTTGATCTTATGTAGAAATAGACGTTATTAGTAAGAATGATTCTTGTGCATCAATTAAGTGATCTCCTCAATAGAATACAGTCGAGCAATCCTTGCTTTAACAAACAGAGCATTTTGAGTAAAGTGTGGAATTATATGATTCATAAATTATGGAAATATGTTTGCATTTATACTTCAAAAAGTTCCATAATATTCATCTATTTATTAAATACACAAGTTATAGCACGTTTTTTTACTACTTCACTCATGTGACGCCATCTTAAAATCGCCCAATGACACGAAACAAAATTTTGAATTTTGACCAACCAAAGCCGGATTATGGAGTGAAATTATCGAGAAAAAAAAGTATCATCCATTTTATCACACGACATGCATTTGTCTTGTAGCAAGTGTCCAACTCTATACTTCCCCTATATAATTCCTGAACACGCATCACTGACCATTTTTGCTAGAGGCGGTGGGGAGATATTGATAGCAACAAAAGCTTGGACAATCGACAATGATAACACAAAATGGAGGGTTCTTCAAAGCCTTTTAGTCATAAATCAAATGTGCAAATTGATCTTATCATTAGGAATTCCAAACCACAGAATGCAAAGAAAAATAGAGACACAGTATGTTATCCTTTTTTTCTCAGCTGATATTACAAAATCAAACGTTAGTGATTGTAATAGTGGACTTTCGTTCGTTTCAGTCCCATGGTTTCTGATTTGAATGGATATTCATAAGTATAATATTTTATACAAGTGTTAATATTCTATGTGCTAATTTCAAATATATATGTATCACTTTTATTCTTATTCTATTCATTAAAGAGTCCCAAACCCGTTTTTTTTTTTTTTTTTTTTTTGCTCTTCACTATTGCCATTACTGACAGTCGGCATTCTTCTGTAGCAAGATTACTTGAAAAAGTTAAGTACAAATATAAAAGTATTACAATTTTGTAAGTCAAATTTAGAAGAATTATATTAAAACTCTTATTTTATTTGTGAAATATTCTTAATAAATATCACTCGAGGGTCTGAGCTTTCCAGACAAATTTACTCATTAGGTTTATGAATTTATCGATAATCTCAGACCCTCTCGTGATATTACTTGTGATAAGCACATGCAATGAAGCTAAATATATTGGTTACCATTTGCACATTTAAGAAAAATAATGAGCAAATACTCAAAATAATTCTCCAAGCTGTCCTCTTATTTTTACTACAGTTTAAAATTAGTGAATACTTCAAATCTTCCACGAAAAATGGCAATCAAGACTTGACTATGCCTGCGAAGACTCCGGCAACTGAGCAAGTAAACATGTTAAGTTATCAACTAAATACAAACCGCTCCACTAAGCTTTTCTCGCTATAAATATATCTTAAGAAACAACGGGGTCTTTTAGATTTGATTATAATTATATTGGCCTACTATAATTAGTAAGTTAGTATATATAAAACAACACACTAACACTTAACTAAAACATGCAATTTAAAACGTCCACCTGTTCACTATTAATATTCTGCTTTCGTTAACGCAACGAGAAAGAACAGACGCAAGTACTTGGATAGATAATACACATACAGTGCGAAATGTTTAACTTGGCAGATAAAGGCCTCCTCTCACTGCATACGCCTATGGCCATCTCTTCAGCTTCCAAGAGTAGATGTCAAACATTTGAGTTTCGGTAATGGATTCCAACTAGCAATGCTTGTAGCATATTTCTCAAAAGTTAATTTGCGGGTCATTGTTAGTGAACTTTCATCGTTTCTTTTCTTCTTTCTGGTATCTTCTGGTCGGTCTTGGTGATCTAGTGGTAACCATACTTGCCTCCTAAACCTAAGATCGCGGGTTCAAACATGGCCAGGATCGATGAATTTTTTTCGGACGTAACTTTAGTATAGTTCCTTCAGAAGGGAAGTAAAACCGTGGGTCCCATGTCGTAGATTTACGATATAAAAGAACCTCAAGCCTGAAAGAAGAGGTCTCTGAGCAAAATTTGTCGGACATTTCACACTCTGAATTAAATGGGACGCTGATGATCTGAGATGTTAAAGAGCGTCCATAAATAAACCGAATTAATTAACAAATGGCTAATGCGCCTCTCTATTAACGAACTTCCTCCTCTGGAGTGAGTCCTCCTAGGAATCGACTAAAGAGAATTCGACTAATAATTAGAAATTACAAAGTGTTTTTTGACTGGATAGCCAGTGATCCAGGTATTTAATTTGTAAAACCAGTAGTTTTGTAATATTTGTGCATTTTAGTAGTTTGTAAAGCAATGCTTGATTGTTTTAGCTAATTTTATAGTGGTTTCTTAGCTGATTTATAGGACATAAAGTGATTTTTAGAGCATTCTTATTGTATAGTCACACATTTTTATATTTGTTGGATTGTTTGCTCTTTGAGCTATAAACACATGTCGTTGTAGACTAGTTAAGGATACACTACTGTGTTTGGTATTAAATACTATCTAGTAGCCAAATTCGCTACATTTTTTTATAGGATGCTTGTACGTGTCTTTTTTAAATACTTTAATGTTAATCATTCTAGCTACCTACTATTATTGTTTTTCTTTATTTCACGTGATACCAGTCTTAATTATGCCACATTTTACATTCATTGCTTTGAGTGTTTGGAATAACTTTGTATAATAAATGGAATTAAAATGTATCCTTGAATTTTATCAAACTATCTACTTCTTCCTTATTATTAAGTCACATTTCCAGGGTATCTATAGGACTTATTATATTTACAGTAAGCCTACAAACGTCAATGGAAATATTTTGTAAATGTTACAAAGCTAATTTGCAAAACATTTTGTAGCAAGTGGAAACACAATAATTTGTTCCAAATAACTGTCGCGAATGTAAGGCCATAACAGGCTACTGAGTGAAATACTACAGAAAACACCATGCATATACTTCATGAAATGGTGAACTAGAGTATAGAGTAAACAAAAACTGCGTTTTCGCCGTCATATCCTCTTACTGTTCCAAGATAACAAGTTAATTATTAGTTTCAATTCTAAACATGTACAAATTAGGAATGTTAATCGCAATTAATCAAATGTAGCTAACTGGGGCAGTTTTCTGCATAATGAGCGGGTTACTGTGGCAAATATAATAGGCAGGTAGATGTTTGCATTAATTGACCATATGTATTAGATTATGCCGAAGTAAAGTTCCTCTCATTTTTCATAAACTGGTGAACTCTATTCCTGCAGTGCATACTCTCGTGATGTGTTCTTTGGATTTCAGTACGTTCATCAGCATATTGGAGTTGAAATGGTTCTGCATCAATGGCCCAATGTAGGTGTTTTCGCACTCTTGCAAGGCATTTGTTGGTGTCCAGTTGTAACCTCGGAGATATGTGGGGGAGCTGTCCATTTGGATAACAAATGGACAATACATGAGCATTATAAATTCATTAAATTGGTTTAGTTGACAACATACTTTTTGCTCATAATGGAAACCTAGGCATGTTTGCCCAAGTGTAATCTGTTATGACATGCTGAACCGCTTAAGTAATTCAGAAAGGTTCTTGACACTGTAGACCTGAAGCAGTTTGTTATCGTAGCACTTCGTGAAACTTCTTATTCCAACAAGCACACTTTATTCAAAGTATATTTAAACCTATAGTCCACTCGTTCTGTTTGGTATCAGAAAGCAACTAGCAGAAGAATAAACCGCTTCTCTTTATTCACTACTGCTGGAGCAACAGTGAATATTTCAGGAAAGTAAAAAATTATAAATTAAGCCTTTAATATCAAGAATAGAACTACTTAATGCAAATATTCCCATGTCTTTTTAACTAACAAATCGTTAACTATATTAATGATAGCGTTACTAGCGGCCGGCATTTGATCATCATGAAAAACACACATTCTAATCTGATGAAAAAACTCAGCTGAGATATCAGACACTAAATGTGAAAAGAAACCCAGCCCTTTACTTGTTCTACTTCTACTCATGTTGCATACAAGCATCTACTTTATGTATACAGAGGGTACCAAAAAATGTATACACACTTCAAGCAAAGAAAAAATTGTGTTAACATAACAAAACTGAATTCACACTAACAGAAATGATGAGCACTAATCACTTTAGAATTTTACAGTCACAATAGTTACTCAAAATGCCCACCATCGGCGTCGATACACTTCTGAGTACGTTGAACTACTGATTGAGCAACGTTTGCGAAAGTGACCTCAGCGATTGCAGCACGTGCCGTTTCAATTTCTTCCCGAAGTACTGCCAGTGTAGCTGGTTTTCTACAGAGTTCTTAAGAATTTCCCATAGGTAGAAATCCAACGGAGTTAGATCCGGAGAACGTGGTGTACACTCAATCGGACCTTTTCAACTTCCTTGGAACTTCAACAACATTCACGGTTTTCCAATACCACTTCAAAATTGCTTTCCGCTGTTCAAACAATAATATTGGTTCGATTTTGTTGTAGCAACGCTAACATAACGTAATGTCAGTCACATCTGTTTACAGAACATCATACTTAATCTTGGCTTCTTTTGTTCATTGTTGATTTACCTGTCACTTAGCAACGCTATCATAATGTATGTGAATCACATCTGTTTACAGAACATTATACTACACACTACTGTTGTTTCTCGGTTCAACTTTGAAATATGTTAAATAGATATCTGCTGTGAAAGTGTGTATACCTTTCCTCTTCTGGAACCACAGGGTCGTGTTTATATACAAGATACAAATGTTAGTCATAGACGTTATTTAATATTACATATAACTTCATTTTGTCTTATATTTTACTGATTGTCACAATACCATAATTTTGAATATAGCAAAACCTTATCATTTTCGTGGTTGTTTAGCATAAATTAAATTTTGCATTAATTTCGATACCCATATCTCAGCCAACCGGTCCTGGTGATGTAGTGGTAACCATACTTGCCTTCTAAACCCAAGATCGTGGGTTCAAACCCGGCCAGGACCAATGGATTTTTTCGGGGAGTAAAAAGGCTATGTATGGCTTCCTTCGGAAGGGAAGTAAAGCCGTGGGTCCCGTGTCGTACATTTACGGCACGATAAAGAACCTCAAGCCATTTGTCAGCCGTTTCACGCCCAGAGTAGAATGGGACGCTGATGACCTGAGATGTTAAAGAGCGTCCATAAATAAACCAAATCAACAACAAAAAGCCACCGTATAAGAAAAGCCATTTTTAGACACTGCAGAAATGTTATTGCATCATACCCTATCACCGAAGTCCAAGCATTAGGCAAAGGCAGATTATAGAATGTTTGACAACATGGAATATTTGGGATAAGATATTAGATCGTTGAGATATTGACATTTTTCTTAATAAGCAAGTTGTACTTAGTTTAGAGCTGCTTATAATATTTTAATTTTGATTTAATATTTCAACCGTCTTCACCTATGAAGATAATTTATGTCTGCAGGATAGGGTTAAGATGTAACCGTATTTGATAAACTTATACATTAGCATTGACCAGGACAAATCAGGAACGAATGATCCAAATAAAATAGAATCATTTGATAACTCTCCATGCTTACGACAGTTGAATGTATAGTTTGAAAAAAGCTTCACCATCGAATAAATTGGCATAAAATTGTAAAGGTGCTGTCGATGAACGTCAATTAGAAACTTTTCCACAATCTGTTTACTTGTGATTCACCAGGAGTTACTAATAATTGGATTAGCTTTTAAATTATGAGGATATGATGCCCTTGAAGGCAGAGCTGTGTTTGCTGTCCTCGACACAGTAAGGCGTATCTTATGTGCTGTTGTTGTGGGACGTACCTTTGTGTCGATGGGTTGGTTAACTTAACCCCTTTATGGGGATATGCGAAATGTTCAATGCTTTGCCTACATTACCAGCTGTTCAGACAGGGCTACGGGCTTGCATCCAGGGTTGCCTGATCTCTTTGACTAAAAGTAGCCGGAGTTGCTCGAGATAAAAAAAGGGGGGGGGGCCAATAAACATACACATAATATTAGTTTGATGTATTATATTATTTGCGAATTTACGAAATAATATGTAATATATAAGGTGACGTAAGTGAGATTAGGAGTGAATTTTCAAAGTTTCACAATTCGTAGGGATTTTTTCACACATTTTGCTGTGATTAAATTGCTGTTAAGTTAATATGTATAGCAAATTTCATTCAAATTTGACAAATACTTTGTGTCTTATAAATTATTTCATAAATTTTATTACGTAAATATGTCGCACAATCAAAATGTCCCAGGCGCTCATGAGTTGAGAAAATTGGCTGTTATTTTGCAATTGAAGCTTTGAACCACATACAAAAATTATATAGAAATACATTTGATGAATGAACTGTGATAATTTTTTTAAATCTATAAAAAATTTCAGTATTTAAAATTAATCATTTTTGATGAATTTTTTAAAAATGTTTACCGGTGTTAGCATGTATTCTTTTCTATAAAATGTTACAATGGTTACTACTGCACGTTCTGGTAAGTTTTAATTGAATTTAAACAAAAACTGTGATCCATTGGACATTTTGAATGTGTGAAAATGAAATTTTGATAAAAACGCTGTTTTATATATATAAAGTATACTGGGAAGCAGTGTGATTTAAAAGAACACACAGAGCTCTTTAAATGGCTGCAGAGCCCGAAAAGAGGGGAGGGGGTATGGAAATGTTGACGCTCTGTGGACATCCAAAGGTTCAAGGAACTATTTGCAGCAAAGAAGGAATTTCGATTTTTTGATCGATTTTTGCCCAAAAATTCACTTCCAGTGTCCCTTAAATATGATGATGATGATGATGTTAATAATAATAATAATAATAATAATAATAATAATAATAATAATAATAATAATAGTAATACCCAAAACAGTTGCGAAAAAAATTAAATGAATGGAATAGAAATTCTTCAAATAATAAATACAACTGTATGTTGACCGTTAGCTACTTTGTTGTAACCGTCTGCACACTATTTCCTATCTTCTCCAATCTGGTGCAAATGCCAAGTCAAATCTAATCCTGGTTCATTCTTTGTTGGATCTAGCAGATTGACAAGCAATATTCTCTTGTATACGTGTTTGAGTTAATCTTCCGAGATATACGTAATTAAGTCTATAATTGTTAACGTTGCTCATTAAAATACTCATGATACTTTTTACATATCTGAGGATAAACTTTTTCAGTAGCCCAATTCGTAACTTTCCGTCCAATTTGCACCATCAATGTTTTCGCTCAAATTGACAGGGATAGCTTCAAGGGTATGGAAGAGATTTTATAGTTGATGTGTGTAGGGTCACTAAAGGGGCTCATATAAAGCACCCATAACTTGTCAAAACAAAACTGAACAAGTTTTTAGGCAACTATAAAGTTCTGTAATCATGCTAAATAATAACTAAAGCACTCAATCGTTTATGCTCACAGGAAAGTCAAACATCTAAACAAGATGATATTTTCGAGTTTATGTTTTATTATGATGTTGGTTCTTTGGTCTCTTAAGGAAAGACGATGAACAGTGAAAAGTTATTACTAATGATGACAAAAGTATTCTAAACTACAATAATTATCTCTTGAAGGAAATATTTTATTTTCAGCAGAACTATGAGGACTGTGATATTTTCATGAAAATGGTGAAATTCATGGAAAGTTCCGAGATTCAAGTATTGGGCTGATCAGAAAGTTCCCCTTAAATAAATTCTAGGAATATCTAGATAGAAGCTCAGAATAAATTTATTCCTCCACCAAGGGAAAAAAATGTAACTTAATTCTATGAGAATTTAAAACAAAATATTCAAAAGTACAAAGTATTGGTGGATCATTTCCAGCTTATTAAAGCTAGGAGAAGACATAAACACTATTAAATTGAATTCAACTCATAAAATAGATGATATTTTGACAAAAACTACAAGTTTCCAAAAATATATAAAATAATTTTATAAGGATGCATAAAAATTGCATACTACAGAAATTGAAAGCTTCAAAGTAAAAATGAAAATTTAATTAACAATTTTAACACTAGTTTTATTAAAGTATTGTGTAAGAGACAGAAGAGAATTAACTCACTAATATGTGTTTTCTTTAAATTTAATGTATATAATTCATTTATTAAAACTTTAATTATCGTAATGAATGTTTCGTTAAATTACCATCTCGTAAATGTTACTATTCATATGTTACGTTTATATTATCTTCAGAGAAAATTATTTTTTTCTACAGGTGTTCAATATTCTTGTTCATTTTATTCTGAACTGTTTCCCATATGTATTACACTAATTTTCTCTTTTCTAATCTACGAGGAAAAGTACAACTATTTAAAAATTCCTGACAAAAATGTTTTTGGGAGGTCTTGGCATTGTAAATGTGAGATGATGACGTCACTAGACTCTGGTGTTGAAGGAGGTATGTTTACATATGATTTGCATTATATCAGATCAATGAACGTTGTTTGCAACAACCCTTGTTAGATACAAGGGCCGTAGCAAGGGGAAAAGGGGTGTTAGTGACAACGGGGTCTCATTACCCGATCGGCGTCACCTCCTCATATAAGGCTAATAATTACACCCCTGAAAAGTTAGAGGCTACACTCACCCCCATTGTTTACAACCCCGGTCTGCCTTCCACTGCAGAACTTCACACAGAAGCAATATAGGATATTATACAGGTACAAGAAATGTTTTGGTTCAATTTCTTGTGGTTATATGCGGCTATAAATAGAAGGACTTTCACCAATTATTAATCGTGTGAAATTAAAGAAATTATATTTAAAAGAACCGATATCTTAAATATCTGTTTGTTATTGGTTATGATACACTCTATTTCAAATATGTTTGAGATGTAAAGGGGATATTTCATTTTTGTAATTTTACGATATTCCATAACCATCATGATACAATTATATAAAAGATAGTTGCTAGTATATTCTTGAATTAATGTTATGTTATCTTTGAACTTATATATTGAGGCAAAAAATAACCTGATGACTGATGCGAAAGATTGCATCGGCAATCACTGAAAGCCAGCAGCCAAGCTACATGAGTTGGGCTAGCAGGATTCACCGAACTGCTACTAGACCTGGAGTCTAATATCACCTAGTCAGCGTCTTTTGAACAGTGAAATAAAAACATTTATCTAGTCCCTGAGTAAAGTTTGCTAAGAAAACTAAATGGCGAATTCTAAGCCTAATTGGTCTATTCCAAACGAGTGTTTGTTTATTTATGATTCGTATGCCCTACCTAGGTCTACTCTTGCAGCCAGCAGAATATTTAAAGAGAAAATATCAGGTAATCAAGTTTCAAATCGTAATGCGAATTACAAATCTATGGTATGCACACTCCTTAGAGGAACTGAGAGATAACATCCGTCAAGATATAAATTTAATTTCACAAAGAAGGGCTGTGTTTCATAAGCAGGTACCAGAAATGTGTTGAAAATGAAAGCAGTCTATTCCAGCGTCATAATATTTTAATAGAATTTACCGCCACGGGTAGCCGAGGTCGTTAAGGCGCGGATTCGTGAGCGGGAGGTCTGGGCTCGAATCTCGCCAGGACCGACCTCCCTGACTGAGGTTTTTTCCAGGTTTTCCTCAGTCCTCATAAATGGCAAATGCTGGGGAGGTACCCTAAACTTAGGCCTGAAAGGATTTCTTCCTTAAAAATAAAAACCCTTTCCCAATATATCATTTCATTTCATGTATCATCAGTGTTCATCGCCTGTGGTGCCTCTGTGGCAAAAACGGACGTTAAACACTGTTCATTTATTTTTTTTTAATAGAATTAGAATATTTTACAGAATCACTGCAGTATTCTATCACCGATCTCTGTTGTCCGGACTCCAGCGAAACCCTGGTCGTGATCGATGACTTAAAGGCCTCTGAGTTTATTGCCGCTGTGTCGGTCATCAGATAATTGGATGACTCCGTATTATACTGTTATCATATATAAAAAAACACTGATAAAGTGTTTGATGAATGCAAAAATAACCCGTTAACTGTTGTCTTTGTTAAATTAAAGTACTTGATTATCACCAGTTCAAAAATTAATAGTATTCATTAAGTAGTATAACGCCAAAACTTGTATTATATTTTTTGTGCTGTTATGCTTCTCGGGTTCATATCTCCCATGCATTTCTATGTTAATATTGTTTCAAAGAGGACACAGAAAGCATGTTCCTACATGAGTATTGCGAATTTCGCGAGATGGGTATTGTACATTTGTGAAAAACAGAATAAATGAATATTTTAAATTGTTTTAGATACGACCACCTGATAGAAAGTATTGTTATTTGTTCAAATTATATTACCTATATGCATCTGTCAGTTTTATTGCAAAGAAAATGTTGTCACCTTGAACAACAATGTTCTCATGGCCTGCGAAGTTTGGGTTAAGTGTGCCAAGGTGTCTTTAGTCGTAAGAATGTAGCAATAGCAATCATAAAAGTACTGACCTTGCAGTAACTTTCATTTGATTTCTTGCTACTTGCATTCAATGCTTTAACCTTGACATTGCTAGGTCTTCTTTTCAAGCGTTAATTCCTTGCTGTGTCTTACGTCATAATTGTAACGCAAGTGCTTTCTTGAGCGTCGATGAGGCACTATGTGTAATCAGAAAAATACTGTAAAAATAGAGCTTTTTCTTTGCAATATATTTAATATAAACCAGATGTAATATTTTTATCTTGAATTATCATTTTTATCCTATAACATTTTCTATTCATTCTGAGAAATTGTAGATTAAATACGTCTTTTTCCTTTATCAGCTGCAAAATCTGTTTTTAGCACTACACTCTGAAATAAAAAAGATTAATCATTTTAATTATTTTTCGTTGTTTTAAAATAAAGAAAATAGACCAACAAAAATTTCCCAAGTTAAAATAAATATAAATCAGTTTTCTTAAAAGATATACATCAATGCTTGGACATTTTATCTTCAACATTGTTCGTTTAAAATTTTTATTAATAGAATTTTCTTCATATCGCTTTTATGCTTTACTATGGAGTAACGCAATCGAATAATCACGAATGCATTTTATTCATTAGAATAACTGCCTTACACATTTCACGGAAATAAACATTAATCAAGAACCAAATGAAAATACAAAGAATAAAATCCAGCGCTAGCCTGTCATGTAATCTTGAGAAAAATAATTGCCTTTTAAATGTCCTATGCTTTCTCTATGACATGAGTCGTATGCATATTAGATATTCCCCTAACAAGGTAAATCTAGATCTAAACTTCTTGTCTGACCCTGTAGTTTATTAGAAATACTAAGAAAGTTACATCTTAATAGAATATAAACAGGAAGGAAATGTATGTCTTGGAGCCAAAGAACGCTGAATACTCCAGAAAAGAACTTAGATATTTACACGTTTATCTATATAAATGCTTTATACACTTTGCGGGAAAATTTGACAAGATAAATGGTGACCCAACTTAAGAGAAAAGGGAAATATCACAATATTGCAATACAGAGCCTCTATATAGGCACAGAAATGAGAACAAAAACTGAAGTGGGTGTCTGTTCAACAAGGATCTTACTCTATGCTTACGAACAAATTAATGTGGCAAATACGAGACGTACACTTTTTAAATAGGAAAGGTTTTCTGCGGAATGTAATATGAGATATCTTCAGCAAAAACAAAAACTATGTCTTTTATTGGAGAAGAACTTTTACGAATGAAGAAAATTTTACATAAAAAGATAGGTCTTTGGCAGAAACTATATAACAGACTATTTCAAAGAAGTTAAAACATGCCTTTCTCCGCGTATTTTTCACTCTTTTTTGCGCTTGAATATTGTGTTATTTCAAAAACTACTATTTAACTATCGTTTCCTTTTTTGCATTTTTTTCCATTAGGTACGTTATCCACTTATTTCGTCCAATATAATTCGGTCGTTTGATAAATGTGAGAAATTGCCATAAAATGGCGAAATTAATTTCTTAAGTGGCACCATTGTGTTGGCAAGAGTGATTTGTATAAGGTTTTAGACAACATTTCAGCCAGATATATTGTTTAGTTCATTTTTGACAGCTAATTTGGAGTGATCAGTGTCACTCGTGCCGTAGAAAATGGAAAATAACGAGTTTCGTGCTGTTATTTAACGTTTCCATTTGAATGAAATTCATGCGGACTTTGCACCACCATTGGAAACTTTTTATTTCTGAATGAATGAGTATAAACGTGGTCGAAAAAACTTTGAAGACGATGAACACTCCGGCCTCTCAGTTGAGATCACCACAAAGGAAATTCTTAAAAGAAGCCATGATATCACAATGCAAGACCGTCGAACGCTAGAGGATCTCAACTGAAAAATTAGAAGCGAGAAAGTTGAGTGCTGCGATTGCAGACTTGATCAAAAACGCATGCAACAGGAAATTTCTTCACTGTTTATCGCAATCCGAAGGACTTGCACCAATTCGTGGCTGCGGATGAAACATGTGTCCACCAATCAAAACAATGGGCAAACTCTGGTGAGAGCATCCTAAAGAAAATATAGACCGTTTTGTCTGTTGGAAAGGTAATGGCCAGTATTTTCTTTTTTTTTTTTTTTTGTTGTTGTTTGCCAGGATATAATCCTGATACCGAGTGAGCAATGCTTGACGCAACCGCGGGACCGACCGGCAGAGCTATGCTGACGCCAGTGGGGCGGTGGGGAGTATATTTCCCCTCCTCTGCGCGAGGCATCAGTGTGAGTGAAATCTTGCACAAGTAGTTTGTTAGGCAACGCAATACAGTGTATTGAGTGAAAGTGTATCACAAGTATTCTTTTCCCCAAAGAGTAATCGCGTATGACTCATATGTCCGTACAGAATCAGCGCGTGCTGCAAGAAGATTATCTCAAGAGGAATTTCTTGATATTCACGTTCCTAATCGCAGTTCGATTTATCGATTAGTAAACAAATTTGGTGAAACGGGAAGTGTTCTTGACAGAAAACATAGACACGTACAGTACTCACAGTACAAATTACCGCAATTTCTCAGAGGGAACTGCGGAGTGTAATGAGCAATTTCCTAAGTAGGTGTCAAAAGTGCTTGAACAATGAAGGGAGACAGTTTCAGTATCTGCTTGCTTAATATATGTGAGTAATTTACTTTTCTTTTTAAGTGTTTATGTTATATTACAGAAATAACTTACGCGACAAGTCGTACTATTTTTAATGCGCACTTCATGTAACCCGCACCGCAGGCACAGCAGCCTCCCCGGCCGGTCGCACGCCGCGAAATCGGTTGCGTGAAGGATTGTTCACCCTTTGGTTAACTTGGAAAAAGGCAGAACCATAACTGGGGTCTATCATACATCATTTTTGGGTCATTTCAAAACGTGTATTTAGTGAAAAATTACTCTTTCACCAGAACAATGTTCCAGCCCACACAGCAACAGCCACAAAGGCCAAAGTGCATGAATTGGTCATCAAATTCATTCCTCACTCATCCTACTCTCCAGATTTTGCTGCAATGCCATTTTCATATCCCTGACTTCAATATTTGGCCAGGTAGAAAGAACTTTTGCATTAAATGAGGAAGTAATCGTTACCGTCAATGAGCATTTTGCAGAGTACGATAGATCCTATTTTTCCGATCGGATGAAAAAATTGAAAACTCGTTGGACCAAGTGTATAGACATCGATTAAGACTGTGTTGAGAAATAAAGCATGCTACTAAATTTTTTTTCTTGCATTTTTACCATACTTTTCAAACGACCTTTATATTTGTTTGTTTGTTTTCTTTATTTACGACAGAAGTGTGTGTATCTTTAACCAAATTAACACCTTTCGCGTTTGCAGTTCTTTTCCCGAGTTTTAATACGTCACTTAATACTGTTTCCTAGATTTATAAAATGCAATTTTCCATTATTAATTACCAATGAAAATTATGAATAGCTTGATGTTATCGTGACCATGTAGTGAAACCAAAAATCCCTCCCTCTCCCTACTTCCGGCTGAAATACAGCGTCCATTTTGTGTATGTCCCAAAATGTGAATAATGCATTGTAATTGCTCCGTGATGCATGCACACTACGCCACTTTTCTGTACTGTACTAAAACAATTCTTCGACAACATTGATGACTATAATATGGGAATGGCAGGGGGTGTGAGAGAACGGGGGTAAAATCAATGAAATTATGTGCCGTGTACCTCACTCTTTGTGCATATCTCCTCCATAATAACACTGCCAATACAACACATCACAGTGTTGCCAACTATACTCATCCAAAATTCTCTCCCGTTCTTCTCTTTTCAAACCTAACCAAAAAAAACTTCTATTCATGAGTTTTCAAATTCAATTGTTTGTGATTAGATTACATTAATCATATTTTAGAGAGATGGAGAGAAAACGGGGGAGGGTTAAAACTTGTTGTCTGATGGGAGGGGAAAGGCTTTAGCGAATAGGTTTCGCATATATTACAACAGACAGCAGCACCGTCACGCATGCGTATTGTGTTTTGGGGAACTAGACGAAATTTCCAATTCCCTCCTGTTCTCGGCTTGTCCACGTGAAAGGTTCAGCGCATGAGTGATCTATCATCACAATTGGATTGCAGAACTTCCAGATGCAAATAAACTAAGGACTAAGTAAATTATTTTCTGAGGTTTTTGTCACCTGTTTGCTTATAAAGGTTTCGACAGTTTACATTTGAGTACTTAATGAGTCTGATAACAGAATATCCTTCAAAATTGCAATATAATCCTCTGTGCGGTATTTCAATTTTCCACGTCTTGTTTTCAGGGACGGTGATCTATTCGGCTGATTTAAAAAAGCTCATGGAATGAACTGAAGATGACCGTGGCTGTTTCAAATTTATTAACGCATCTTTGCTAGAAATATCTGAGCAATTATTCTCTGTTAAGTTGGCATCTATGTTAACTGTTGCAACACAGACGTGAAGGTGTTGAAAAATGAACATATTAAACTTCATGTAGTATTAAAGCAGTCAAAACTTTAGGGTCTCTATTCCATTGTTTTCTATGGTTTGAAAATGAATAACTTAGTTTAAGAGAGGCTGCGGGAGCATGGAAGCTGACATTGAAGTGTGCCCGATCACCATAACTTTTTTTTTTGTTACCTATTTTCAAGGATGCTGAGATAGAATAAATCGAATATCATTCATCATAATTATAAAATGCGAAATTAAGGGAAATAATAAAGTTTTCTACCCACTTAAATCCAAACTTAGACGTTAAAACGGCGTGGCTAAAATCTTTTACACTTGCTTGCTAAATTATGTCACAGAAGATTTTTCTTTTATTTACGAACTGCAAAAGATATAATGCATTTTTAACGTACTTCAGGAGGATTAAGGTTCCACTCCTGTATTCAGTCATTTTTCCTCCTCTTTGCAGATGATAATATTTACATGGTAAAGGCTGTCGTTTCCTTGGTAATGGTGTATAGTTCACTTTTCTTAAATTAATCGCGCGAAATTACTTTAGTATTTCCAAAAAATTAACGTGAATGAATAAAGTGGAATTTTAATTTAGATTGAATGAAAGCTTTCACGTGCATTGATGCAAATCATTTATTATCAGCCAGATACAAAGTGGAAATGCTGTTAATTTGACCATATTTATCTATCAGGTAATCTGCAAACCATTCCACGTTCATATTTAATTTATGTTAAAAGTATTGATGAATAAACGCTAAATGCAACTCATTTTACAGTCCTTAACATACAAACAGTTCGATTACCTAGCATATGTACGGCCTACAATTAAATATTTGCACCGGCTAAAGCTAGCTCATTTCTCTCTTCCTTTTCGACACCCTTTATTCGTTACATGTTTTTATTTCGCATTTTACTAATTACTATGGAAGATTACCTATATCTATTTAAAAACGACGTCAGTCCAAGTGATGTAGTGGTAGCCATACTTGCCTTCTAAATCCAAGATCGCGGGTTCAAACCCGGCCAGGACCGATGGATTTTTTCGGGCGTAAAAATCTTAAGTATGGCTTCCTTTGGAAGGGAAGTAAAAAGCATGGGTCCCAGTCATAGATTTACGGCATGTAAATGAATCTCAAGCCTGAAAGGAGAGACCTCTGAGCAAAATTTATCGTTCGTTTCACGCTCTGAGTTGAATGGATCGCTGATGACCTTAGATGTTAAAGAGCGCCCACAAATAAACAAAATAAAAAAAAATTGGAAACAAGTTTTTATTCGCATATGCACAGAATTTTACGCCCTCTCGTTGCATATCATTCCATTGCGTTGATTCTGCTATAGGATCAAAAGTGTGCGGTGTGATGGTAGCTTGCTCTTTGTAAAGGTTTCTGCCCCGGAGTATGATAAGGAAGTAAACCTTCCAAGGGGCTCGATCTTCTTGGAGGGGGGGGGGCTTCAGCTGCTTTGGGGTGATGTATCTGGATACACGTTAGGGATCCTTTCTACGTCCGTACGGTCAAAGCCCCTGGCTACCCCATGTCTCTTATAACTCACCCTTTCTTCCTGAAGGTGCCACCATTTGGAACTTGGAAACAAACGGCCAGCCATGAGCAGAGAAGTATATCCTCCTCCCCAAACAATTCAATCCAATCTTGTAGTGTGCGATTGAGGTCTCTCGAAATCCCATAGGATACTACAGATTCAAACATTTACAAAGATAGAAATTTCTGAATTGCATTTCATATATTAATTATTATTCATGAAAAAAAGTTTCTGTAAGTTTGTGCCGCTATTCCTGACAACTAATCAGTGCGCAAATTTCCAAGCACAGTTTAGCAGTTTCTACAGCAATCCAACAAATCTTGCCCATTAATGATCTGGTCTAGGAGTTAGCCTAGATGAGCCCCCAAGGCGTCCACGCAACCTATTGCTAATAAAGGTAGCACCTTCGACTTCAAAATAACATGATGACTGGGGGCCGTCAGGCTAAACACATGCGTCTATCAATGATGTGGAACGCAGCGGTCGCTGCGGCAGGTCAAAGCCCGATATCGGGCTGTCGCCCCATAGAGAAGGATACATATGCATTATAAATAAAAAAAAAATAGTGAAAACAATACAAGCATCGCGATTTTCTCTTTAAAAGACTGGGTTTCAGTTTTGGAGGATGCTATGGTGAAACTAGTACTAAAGGATACTAGGCTAACTATCTGATGAAAAAAAAAGAGTATTTTGGGGCCCATAATATTTGTTTTATTTTAATCGGGATTAGAGGAGTAAATCAATGATTTCAAATGAATAATTTGAAGTGTTATATAATATTAGTTCTTATTGTTTTTACGCGATAAATTGCTTAGTTATTGAACAAAGAACGTTGTATTTTATATGTGTATTTATACTATTGCAACGGCAATGGTTAACAAATTGAGAGGGATAGGCCCAAGTTTTAAGTTTTACAAAGTGAAACCTGTACATTAACAGAAATTGTAAATGGATATAGGCCGTTCAAATGAAATTGTTGAGGCCTATGCCAGGGTATAAACTATCAGATAAAACAATATATATATATATATATATATATATATATATAACTAAAATGTGTATTTAATTAAAAAGCTACATATTGCACTTGTTCGTGACACCCAAAAGGAACGCTGTAAAAGTTTACTGTATATAAATATTGAATGTGAAGTCAGAAGCCTGTTTCCGTATGTGAAAACAATGCTCCGACCAAGAGAAGGAAACATAACAATTAAGATAATATGTATGGATTAATATACAAATAATTGTTAATTATTGCTTACAGTAAGTTCGTGACAGCTGAAATTATATTATAATTGGTTACTGTAGAAATTGAAAATGTTTTTGTATTATTTTCAGATAATTTATTAATATAGATATCACTTAAGCTTTTCAGAACGACGTTGAGCAGTTAAAACCGTGTACGAAGTAATTGAAAAGGGGTTTGAAACCGTAGTGTGAGTGTTGCACTATAATTTTTTCTTAATTACTAAATTAATATATTGTTTCATTACAATATTGTGACACTTAACTGAAATTCAGTAAGGGTGTAGCTACTTTAGCGATAACCACAATGCAATGTATAAGTTACAGTTACAGTTACAGCTTTTCCCAAAAAATGAATTCAAAATGCAATATGTCCCAATAATAAAATTAAAAACAATATCCAACTACAACAATTTTTGCCATATCATATTGTCTTTAATATTCAGTAGAATATTTAGATTATATAAAATGTTCAAAACTTCATATATAAGTTTTATTCACACTTCTTGAAATGACTTGATACACATGAACGTTTGAACGCCAGAGCCTCTGCTAGATATATTTAATCTAAACACAATTAATAGAGGACAGCCAGACAACACTATCAAATCGTGCTCAAGAAACACACTGGAGTAGGAACACACATAATATATTTAATCCTGTAGAATT
This sequence comes from Metallyticus violacea, assembly GCA_030762175.1. Taxonomy (NCBI): domain Eukaryota; kingdom Metazoa; phylum Arthropoda; class Insecta; order Mantodea; family Metallyticidae; genus Metallyticus; species Metallyticus violacea. The sequence goes on from CM060844.1 coordinate 85,797,330, forward strand.
CCACGAGACGAGATTTGCTGCCTCATCCACCTTATTCACCTCATTCTATTTTATAAGATTTCCATCTTATTCAAAATTCAAAAATCAAGAACTTAATAGCCGTTGATTTTCGCAAACGTTTTAATTTTGAACATCTTGGACAATGTACATTGGCATAAAAGGAAAAATAAGAGGAATTTCAAGGAGTACATTTGTTGTTTTATAATTTATTCCGAGAATGTTTCAAACTTTCCTTGTAGTGTAGTGAATAGCTGCAGAACCGTAGACATATCCAACTACCAATATACTTTTTGTGGGTGCTAGTTCCTTACTGAAGGACACTTAATAACCTTTATGACAAACAAAGTGTACAAACCCGTTTTTTTTTTTTTTTTTTTTTTTTTTTTGCGTTAGGACATAATGACGATAGCAAATGCCACTACTTTCCATTCAATTAGAAATATTTAACTTGATGTCAGTGCATCTATAGATATCTAAGAATAATGACCAATTAACCATTTTTAAGAACGGACACTGAGAACATTTATACCAAACTGAAAGGGTTTAAAATATACGATGATAGAAGTAAAAAATTACCAGTAAAACATGGGTTCGCAAACAAACCGTGTGTAAGATTTGTGAATGTGTGGTTATAGGCCACCAATGACTTTATTCGTTGTACATACCAATGGGTTACTCGTTGAACACTTAGAAACGGCCCGTGGTGTGCTCGTTGTTTACAAAACTGAACATTGCCAACAGGTGGTGTTGTCAAACCATACATGTCAGACAATGTATGCAGTACACAGTAGGAGCAGTGAAATCACTTTTCCGAACAGTGACAGGTGTGCTGAACTGTACGTAGTCCAAATAAAACCGTAGCAACGCAGAGTGTGCGTACATGCATTTAATTTATGGTAAGATTTTGGTCCTAGAGTGAAATATTAGCCACCACATCAGTAACGTTTCTCATTGAATGCATAGTTAGAGGTACTAGTGATCTTCCCATTGGGCTATACATTCTTCCCAGATAACTCAATGGACGGAGGTACTTTCGGTTATTGAGGCAAAATCTTGCAGAATTTCTTGAGGATGTTCCTCTTAAGTGTCGCCGGATATTGGGTACATGCATGACGGAGTTTGTCGGTCCTGGTGCTGTAGTGGTAACCATACTTGCCTCCTAAACCCAAGATCGCCAGGAGCGATGGATTTTTTCGGGCGTAAAAATCCTAAGTATGGCTTCCTTCGGAAGAAAAGTAAAGCCGTGGGTCCCGTGTCGTACATTTACGGCAAGATGAAGAACCTCAAGCCTGAAAGAAGAGGCCTCTGAGCAAAATTTGTCGGCCGTTTTACGCCCTGAGTTGAATGGGACGCTGATGATCTGAGATGTTGAAGAGCGTCCGTAAATAAAACAAGTCAAAAGCATGGTGGGGCATCGGCAAATTTTGCTACTACTGTAAGATCATATCTAAAGCGATGTTATAATCCAAGATGGACAAATCGAGGAGGGCTGTACCTGCATTTTTCTCTTTGGGATCACTTCAAAAGTGTAGTGTACAGCACTCCCCTTCTGCGGCTAAAGAGAACTGTACACGCTTGTCAAGAGTTCTGAGATGATGCGAAGGTGTTTGAAACTTACTGCAGAGACGAGTGCAGTATTTTTTAATGTTTTTAAATTGAGTTTTTCATGGTTTTCCCCGGAAACTTTCCTTTTCACTTTATCATTTCATATCAGTTCATTTCGTTGGTTCTCTTTCAAGGCAAAACGTTCCAGGGGAGGTGAGCTGGTGCAGTATGGGGGTGGCTTGCGCTTTGCGAAAATTTCTTCCCTGGCGTCTGGTGTGAAAACGGCCCTTCTGAGGGGCTCCGTCGGCTTCAAGGTGCTCTATCTGGAAATATTTTTAGATACCCCGTCTATGTTAGTGCTATGTTCCTCCCTAAGGTATCCCCACTGAAAGTGTAGGCACAAACGACCAGCCATGAACAGAACTAAAGTATGAAAATTCCTCCTCTGTCCGTACCAATCCAATCCTAAATGTATATACATTTTATTAACATATTTACTTTTTTCTCTTATTAAAATTAGTGCTCATAGTATATTAAAAGTCATATTTTTAAAATTAACGATGTATAGAATGTTGTGTGAGTTGTCGCACTAGTATGAAAATAATTTACACTTCGTACTTCACAATTTTTTTTTTAATTTTTTCGTACTGTGTTCAGAGATTGAACAATTTTCTAATGAATACATCTTTTAAAAGCAAACCACATTAATCCAAAATGTATTTATAAACATATTTTCATTCAAAGGGATTAAATATACTTAACCAGTAACCACTTTCTAAATTTGCATTGAGGTTTTATGATAAGCGTGAATCAAATTTAGAAATATTTATATATATAGAAAATTTTTGTATTCTTTTTCAGACACCTATGAGTCTCTTTTGGATTAAATACAGTTACAATATAAGTTTTAAGAATTTCATGAAATATTGACTTTTTAGAATATACACACATATAAAATATAAATTTTTGAATAACCTAACTTGGAAATCAGTAAAAATTACATTTCATTATGTGGTACTAAGTAAAAATATGCATTTTATAATAGTATGCCGTTTGTAGACAAAATGTGCATGTATTTTGATTTTTAAATCATTTTAATATCTAATGTACTGACTATTATATGAAAAATGATAGGAAAAAAAAACAAGATGCTAAAACAACCATGAAAATAAAATATTTACTGCTAAAAAGTGATTTAGAATACGTGACTACATTTGTGGAGGTCAATACTCTATTCAGTAAATATTTATTCGTCTATTCCCTGCAGAACCAGTTCTTGTTCAACTGTTATTTTTATTTTGTATATCTATACATTTCAACCCCATTACTACGAATCGCATGAAAACTTAATTTTCTCATTTACTGACCCAAATAAATGACACTTAAATATTTAAACTGCATTTTGCTATTTGTTATACAATTTATCTAAACGAACTAACTTTAACCTAATTAGTATTAAATCATTAAAATATTTGACTGCCGCATGTACAGCACATGGATCTTGGGAGAATGCTACTGCATTGCCCGATACTCCTGTATGCGTTCTTCTCTACTCCCCTTGAAATCATTCGTAATCTTAGGATCGCCCAAAACCACGTGACACACAGCACGATGCAGCATTGCATGCACTGGTACATATTAGTTTTAGTACAGTTGTCTGGTGACGACGAGTGTTTAAAATGGTGCTGCATTTAACAGTGAGAAAACGATTGTTTCTTTGTAAACATTACTGTAATATAATTTTATTCGAAGAAAATGTATTGAAACGTTTCCCACATATGTGCTATAGAAAGACTAATGAACAAATTTAAAATTGCAGAATAGTGTTGTACAAAACGCGTTGCCAAAGCGGTAACTAAACTTGTAAACAGACAATTGTTATTCCAAATTCTGCCAGAAATACAACAAAGTTACTAAAATCTCATCATACTCGTGTACATACTTTGCAGAAGGCGGTCCTGTTCATAGTTAATTATAACGACGGGTTTCTGATGAACGTGAAATAAGCAGAATTGCACTTGATGAGCTTAGCTCTTATGTGAGTGAAGTTAGGAAACTTTCTGCTTTAAGGTAAGGTTCATACTGCATCTGTATTTCCTATTTTGTATATAGCATTTTACCGGCTGATGCATAAGCTATCGCCCGGAAGCCAGAACCTGTGTTAGGGTCGCCATATATATTAATGCTCTTGTAATTGTCTAAATATAAATTATACAATAGGTGTGATACTCCTTAAATCTTATTTATTCTTTTTTTTACTTTTATTAGCTTCAGTTTTAAGTCCGTTGTCTTTAGTTCTGAAAATTTGTGAGTTGTTTGTGTGTACCATACTACAAATATCAGGTATGGTCCTGGGTGATGTCACTTTCTTTCCTATCTACATCTGCCATGGCTTATACCTTCATTTATATAAGGGGGTGCAAAATTATTATACTGAAATAAAAAAAAAAAACTAGACAAAAAATCCAGAGAACAAAGGGAAAATATAGAAAGAATATAGCTCACTATATCACTCAAAATGCTTTACTGGGCGATAACTGCACATCAACCGATCAAGTTGAAAATGCAAAGGCACACATCAAATGATGACATTTGCAACTATAAGCCCCTGCAATTTAGTAACAAACAGCTGACTAGCTCTGTTCTGTAATCGCCATTTTCCCTACATGAACCTTTTTAAATGAAGCAATAGTTGTGTATTTTACCTGGTTTTACTAAATTTCTAAATGCTTACGAGTTCTATTTTTGGCAATTGATCTAATGTTTTAGTATACCTAATACATATTTACTTAGACTGCAGCGAAAAGTCGGAGAAATTTGTTTTTACTAAATATAGGTTTGCATATTTTTAGGTTTCTTTCTATTATAGTTTACACTCATTATAATTAATTAAATTACAGAAAAGTTTAGCACAACAAATTTCAGAATGTAAGTGATGACATTTAGAAACCTGGTAAGTTTTCATGTCTCGTTACTTAACTGTCATTAAATGTGTTGGAACTTTTTTTTATGTTTCCAATGAAATTTACATTTCATTTTTCACATGTTCAAAATTGTTATTGTTATCTTTTTATGCCTTCTTTTCTTTACGTATTATTAGTATCTGTAGTTGTTTTTTAAAACTAGAAAACTTGTTATATTGTTTCAAAACCTTCAAATTAATGATATCGTTTTTAGATTATTCATTTATGGAAGAACATGACATTTAGGAATTACTACTGTTGCAGCCTTTCTGGTTTGACAGGATGTTTGGACATGTTTTGGGTCAACCAATGAATTCTATTAGCACAAAGGATGGGCAGCTGTTGGTGTAAATACTGGAGGTTCTTCATAAACCCATTTACACCTAATTATCCTTATAAATTAGGTGTATACATTCTGGCTCTTCTTACTGTGTAAGTTTCTAGTTTGGTATATATATATATATATATATATATATGTATATATGTATATATATGATATTCCTGTACATTCTTGTTATGTAATTTAAATGTATTTTTATTTTTCTATGTGCATATGTGTATGTAAACGTGTATCTGTAATGTGCATTGATTGAAATTATTAGTATTTAATTTTTGATAAAGTTGATTTAAAACATTGCCACTATAATGGTGGGGCTATAGAATATTAAGTACCTTACAAAAGGCATAATTTTAAGGGAATCAAATATTATATGCAAGTAAAGAGAAAAGCCAGACGTTCATATATATCAGAACTTACTTTAGGATTTTACAAATATTTGTAAACGTGTAGGGTGTTTTATTTCTGAATAAAGATAACAAACTCTGTGTTTTTTATGCTTTGATACGTACTACCTTACGTATTTGTACCAATATACGCTTACAAAGAAAGGGTTGGATCAATACTAGGGGCTGCGTGAATGCAATTGTTCTTACTAGAAAAAACTTACTTAACAAAGTAACCCAAAGAAGAAAGCTGGAAAATAGCATAAAAACTGAAAGTTTGTTTATCCACAGTAAAATTATTTTCAGTTAATATTCCGAGATTTGTAGTGTTAATTTAATGCCTATGAAGTTATGGTCTACTCTGTGCTTAATTATTTTTAAATAATTTCTCTAATGAAAATACTAGCAAAGAGTATTTAATGAAATTTGTCAAATAATGAAAAATAAACATTTTAAAACATACTCTGACCAAATTTGATTTTATTTCTCTGTTATATTTAGTTATTATTAATGATATTTATACATTTTTTATATTTTTGAGCTTCCTGAAATGACAAACTATTATGGACCTTGTTTTTCTTATCGGTAATTAACCTGTGCTTTATGTTAATAAAGATAGAAAACCAATATTGCTTTATATAAAAGTATTCATAAAATAATGAATGCTGTTTTATGAAATATATATTTTTTAGCCATGCTCCTTATAAAAAATGTGTCCATTGGAGCTTATATTTTTCTCTGTTCTAAGTTTAACCTGTCAGTAATTTAATTTTTAAAAGTTATTTCACCATTAAAATCCTGTGTTGATCCTGATGGTCTCTAGTGGTAGCCATACACTTGCCTCATAGACCGAAGATCGCTGGTTCGATCCCGGTAAGCGTCCCGTGTTGTAGTTTTACTTAAAAGAGCCTCAAGTCTGAAAGAAGAGACATCTGAGCAAAATTTATCGGCCGTTTCACGCCCTGAATGACTTGAGATGTTAAAGACCGTCCGTAAATAAATCAAATAAACAAATTAAAATCCGGTTTACCTCCAATCGGAATAAAATCGAATACGTTCACTGGACATTCAAAATTCTGGGATTTTCTCTATACGCTCTTGTTATCGAATTCCAGGATCTATTTAGGCAAGTGCATTCTGCAAGTTTTTTTTTTTTAAATCGACCAGCACTTATTACTATGACGGTGTAGTAGAGATGCGACACTATTGCACTGAAAACTAAGAGGAACGGCATACAAATACAATCAGTAGGGGGTTCTCCCTCCAATACATGAACAATTGGTTTAGTTGTGATGGGTCGAACGGTTCCTACGTGACTTAGAGTATTGGAGTGCAAGGCCCGTTTGTGCTGCCTCAATCATTCCAAATAATGAGAATGCGGGGTACCTCCTCCCAACATACGTGAATTGGATGCCTTCTCAAACTGTCCATACAACTTTCGGACAGGAAGCGACATTCACCTTCCCAAGACTGAATCTGGACACAGCAATGAGCAACAGTGACACAAATACACCCCTTTGCACATAAACACTGCCATTGGCAATATGAGAGACTGACAGAATAAACTCGAAAAATGAATATAAACATGTATGTATTGCGAGTAGTGTATTAACCTAACCTAACACTTCGCTGGTGTCGACCCTTTAACATTTCATCTTCGCAGTTCCCCTCCATCTTTTAGTCGATCTTTTCCTTTTTGAATTAAAATAGCATGTCAAATTTAATGCTCTTTTATTATCTATTATTTCTATTTGTTGTCATTTTTAGGTATTTAAATATTTTATTATTTATTCTTTCTTTGTTCTATTCTCTTATGGTTGCATTTCATCTCTTATTTGGTGAATCTTTTCGTTCTTCTAAATAATCTCAGCTCTGTTTCTTATAGCATAGACATAATGATTTTGTGGGTACTTCTATTTCACTGCCCCATAACAATATTCACATTGCTATTGTATTTTAAAATGCTATTTCACAATACTTTATGGTGTAGTTGTAATCATACTTGCCTCCTATAACCAAGATCGGGGGTTCAAACCCCACCTGGATCAATGGCTTTTTGGGTGTAAAAATCCTAAGTATGGCTTCCTCCGGAAAGGAAGTAAAGCCGTGGGTCCCGTGTCGTACATTTACAGCACGATAAAGAACCTTAAGCCTGAAAGAAGAGGTCTCTGAGCAAAATTTGTCGGCCGTTTCAGCCCTGATTTTAATGAGACGCTGATGACCTGAAATGTTAAAGAGCGTCCATAAATAATCAATAAAAATACTTTATATATAAAACAGCAAATCTTTAGCTAGTTATTTGGTCACTTCTGAGTTATTTATTCTGCAATTTCAACTCCTAAATAAATAATATTTTTACTTATTCAAAACAATATTTATTACAAAGTTAAATTTCACAGAATATTTTCTCGTTTAAACGCCTATATTTCAGTTCTTTCTTTTAAATTTTTTAATAATATTATGATTTACATGCTTCCATTATTAGGTAGGTATAATGACCTTTGTAAGTCGTATTCAATTTCCTGCTCTATTACTGCATGGTCAGCATATAGTAGAAATCCTATATTCAAACTTTAATTTTATTTTTGATACTGTCATGCAATATTATATATTTAATAGTGCGGGTGACATTAGGAAACATATATCTAACGCTATTATTATTATTATTATTATTATTATTATTTGTTATTATTATTTCCTATTTTTCCTTGCTTATTTATCATTTTATTTTATATTTAATACAAACATTTTACCATATCATTTTTTGATATTGTCATCAAAAGTCTTTTGAATATTGATACAAGCAAAATGTGTTTCATAATGTTATTCTCGTGTGCTTATATTAACTGTTTCAAAACAAATACCTTTATTATGTATTGGCAATCTTCCCTTTCCAAATCCACTGGGGATTTTTTTTTAGAGTAGTGGCTAACGTCCATTTTTACTACAGAGGCATCACAGGCGGTAGACACTGATGATACATGAGATGAAATGATATATTGGTAAAGGATATTTTTATTTTAGGAAGGAAACGCTCCAGGCCAAGTTTGCCATTTATGAGGGCTGAGGAAAACCTGGAAAGAACCTCATTCAGGGAGGACGGTCCTGGCGGAATTCGAACCCCCAGACCTCCCGCTCACGAGTCCGCGCCTTAATAATGACCTCGGCTCCCGTGGCTATCCATTGGGAAATGTCACATACATCAGTGCTGAGTAAAGAATAAAAACTACATAAGTGGACAATAGCAGAGGCAACAATTCTCTTCTCTACACAGCAATTATGAAAAACAGAGTGAAAGTAATATAAGGAGATATATTAATATAAGAGTCTGATTTCTGTTTTACTTTGTACGTTCCTAAGGCAGAAACGTCGACAGGGGAGATTTGGTTTGATGTTCGGTGATGATGTATATAATTTTGAATTTGATATAAAGACACAATGAGACACCATATTATAATAAAAACAAAAATTAATCTGATAACTCAAAACTTTTTCTTCAAACAAAAATTTAGAAAAATGTCACCTGAATGCTTCATCAATGGATATTCAAGATGTTGGCTCTTAAATAAAAAGGTTAATTTGTATATATAGTTTCGACAAAACATACAGTTAAACAGTAGGTTTTTGTTGTTTTCTTTTTCATTCCTTACTGCGACCTTATTTCTATTTTTCCAGTCAAATTTCTCTCCCCCCCTCCCTTTTCTTTCAGCTATACTCTGCCTAATTTATTTCTATGCGCTTAATTATTTTATAACCCACCAACCGCTAAGATGTTTCGAGACGAATGGCATAAATAGTGTAAATAAATCCAGATTCCCTCGTGACCATTTATTCAATTAAAAAAAAATCTAAAAAAAAAAAAAAACTTTACTATGTCAAGCTTTGCAAAAGGGCCCGAACACTTTGATCGTTAATGTTTATAATTTTAAATACCATAGTAAAAACATGTGTTCAATTTTTTAAACGTATTGGCTGATTTTAGATGGAATGTCCGTAACCCAGGCAGGTACGTGTATGTTACAATGACATAGCAATATGTATCATTTCTTAAACAAAATGTAGAATAGGGGATAGACGTTTAAGAAATATAATTATTTTAATGAAGTATTTACTTCATAAAATCATGAAAATTCTTTTATCAAAAATTTGTAGAAAAGGGCTCGACCACCTTGACCGTTAATGGGTGGCCGAGGTCGTTAAGGCGCGGACTCAGTGAGCAGGAGATCTGGGGTTCGAATCACGCCTGGACCATCCCGCCTGACTGGGTTTTTTTCCAGGTTTTCCTCAGTCCTCATAACTGGCAAATGCCGGGGAGGTACCCTAAACCTAGGCCTGGAACGATTCCTTCCTAAAAAATAATAAATCCCTTCCCAAAATATCATTTCATCTCATGTATCATCAGTGACCATCACCTGTGGTGCTTCAGTAGCAAAAAAAAAAAAAAAAGAAAAAAAAAAAAAAAAAAAAAAAAAAAAACGGCGTTAAACACTCATTTTAATCTGCATTATAGAAAATAGTATTTGACATGTTCCATGTACTACGAGCTTATCATTATGGATCTGCGGAGCAACAAATAACTAACTTGACTAGTATAGGCCAGTACCGACAAATAAATCTGTTTCCATTGGTTAAAAATAAAGAAAATGCAATCTAACCGAAGTCACTGCAACTCTACAAGCGCCTTATCTTGACTAACGTATTGCAAGGTACTGCGGAACAAGCGGCATACATGTGACGCTAGAGCTGTTTCCCTACTGTCTTAGTAAGACCTTGGCTGGGCTTTGAACGAGAGCGGTGGAGAGGTGAATTTATTTATACAACAGAATGCTAACATGGTAAGCATTAGTGTTCTTTAAAAGTATATCTCTCGTATAAATGTTTCTTTAAACCTTAATATTTGAAAACTCAAATCATAGTTAATATTCTAGGTAATTGTTCAAAAGAACTGGGTTTCCTAAAAGCCTGCAGTTACTCAAAGTGAAAATGGCAAAAGCATTTTATCCTTCCTCTTTGAATTACAAAATTTATATATCTATTTGTGGTTGTTTTTGACATCCATATAGCTTTCGGTTTCAGGAATTTGCTGTTTCTAAGTTCAGTGGGCAAAGCGTGTATTGCATTTAATTTTTAATTTAGCTGTTATTTTGTTTAAAAATAGATTAAGAAGTGAGTGAATACAAATCTGGTGTTATTTCTTTCGGAATATAGTTATTATATTTTACATAATTATGTAGTGTATATGTTAAATACGGATTTTTATATTTCTTGCTAACGTTACGTGGCCCTCTTTGGTCCTTTATCTTAATGAGGGTAGGATTAAGTGCTCTATAAATAATATGAATTATATATTTTGCATATATTTTTCTAAGAAATTATTAGGGATATTTTATGAACATTTTACACACTGTGATCCACAAGGATTAGTACTGAGCACTTTGCTCTTCGTGACTTTTATCCTGTAGTCTGTGAGAAATATTTTTGCTGATACTGCCAGTGTGTTTCATTTCGCGCAGCCTTCGATACGGTTTGAAGCTAATAATCTTTCAAATGTTGAAGAAAAAAAAAACGGATTTAATTTTAGAACTCAAAGTTCATATCAAATTTTACTATTAGTAACATTGATAATAATATACCATAAGGAATATTGATCACACTAAATTCTTGGTTAGGAACTAAATTGAAAGAAATATATAAAGACTAGAACTACTATGCCCAGTTCTGTCTACTTTTCTTTGAAAGGTTGGCATAATATTTTGAACTAAAATGAATTTAATTTAGACTTTCGCGGCCGAAGTTTTTCATGGTAAAAGTTTTTGGCTTAATCATTAGGTTTAATGCGCCATAGTCCCAAAAAGAAATTACCATGACGAATTTAAACTGTTGTGCTATGAATACTCTCATTCCATTTGGAGATGTGGTTTAGTACTTTGGGGCAATTCAATCCACAGCTCTTGCAAAAAAGAAATATAAAAATCTCCTGTGATATTGCATCATGTAGACCGTTATTTCAGTAGTTAGATTTTGTGCTCTCTCATAAACTTTACCTCCGACAACTTTGATCATTTTAAAACTTATTTGTGCAATATAGACACGTCACTGCCTTAAACAGTTCAGCAAATTTAATAAACTCTTTTCCAAAATGGCAGACCTTTTCTACTAATTGTTTTAATTGCAGCACACACTTATTAATGAATGTCCCGTGTTATTAGATTAGATTACATTTTCGTAAATATGGTTGAAATTCTTTTATTTAATAATAAATTATAGTTAGAAAGCTGTATGTTATGATTATATGGTGATGGCCTGCTGTATTCTTACGTCATGTTTGAGGCTGTAATATTTTTTTTTAGAAAAAAGTACAACTCTTGTGTTCAGAGAAAAATAATAATGGAGATAAATCACAAACAGGAACTTAAAAGCACGTGTAGAACATTTCTGAAGAAAAATACGTGTCTTCAACATCGTCTTTATTCTAGCTAGAAAGTTTCCTCTTCTTTCTGCCTTGCTTCTTCAGTTTGAACAGCTGTTTACCCCATTTGATGCGCAATTTGATCAGAAAATATATCGCTCGTAATCCTATTATGTTTATTTCGGGCAATTACAGCATTAAGTGTATAAAATATATTATTTTAAAACCAGTTGTGAATAGATAAGATTAGGAAACATGGGAGTTCAACAGCAGTATTAGACGAAACCATAACCTCGTAAACAATCCCTCACGACAGCAAGGGGTATACACGGAAGCTGCTTCTAGTCCCTAGAGATAATCGCGGCATCAAACTCTAGCTAATAAAACATTCTAAAAACTGTTTAACTCCTTCCGAGTCTCTCATACAAAAAACATCCTTTCATTCTGTTTGGAAAATATTTCATGCATAGTTGCCCAAAATCGCATGTTCTTCGCACTTTATTCATTTATCAATACTCTAAAGGTAAATTTCTCGCCTAGTTCTACTTAAAACCAGAGTAACTTCTCCTTAAATATTTTAGCCGTATTTCCCAGAGCCTTTATTTTATACTCTTCTATTTAACGCTTTATCTGGCACATTTCTGTTTTTGCGCCGAACGGGAAATTAGCTGCGAAAATCCGTTATTATAATTTATGATGCTTAATACACACTATTATAGTTTATAATATTACATGAAATTGTTTAAACAATGTAAACAGTCATGATAGAATTAAATTTTGTAAAATGCAAAAGATTTATACGATTTGAAAGTATACCTTGCGAAGCAAGCGATACCTGGAGAATTTTGGCAGAATGCAGGGAAAATGAGATTTTAAGAAATGAGCATTTTTCACCTATTCCAATAGAAATTTGAACATTTACTGGGAAATGCTGGTGCATGCGAGATACACAATGTGGGAATATTTCTTGAGAAGACCCTACAAGATGTTTAATGGCTATAATGAAGAGAGCGGGAGAGGAGGTGTGAGTAAATGGAAGGGGGCTCAAGAGTAAGGGTTCCATTCATGTTTATGTGTTTGTATATAAAATTATTAATAGAAAACGTAAATATATCGAAGTGTTTGTATAAGTGTTTCCATTTATTCACACTTTTCTCCAATTCTCCTCTCTTTACTATAGCCATTAACCCCTTTGTCGGGTTTTCTCTAGAAATATTCCCAAATTATGCGAGTATCCTTTGCACAAACATTCCCGGCAAATGTTCAAATTTCTATTGGAATTCAGAAATTTCTTTGATAAATACTCCCTTCTTAAAATCTCCGTTTCCCTGCATTCTGTCAAAATATCATCCAGGTATCGCTTTCTCCGCACAATGGGCAATGGTCATTTTGATTGTTACAAGGACGATAACAGCATATACGGCCGTAAGGTCCATGCGACAGTTGTACTTGCTTGAACGTATTTTAAAAATGCTACAATTACACGTCCATTTACTACTTACTTTCGTATATTCACATTTCCACTAATTTCCAATCGTAAACAAGTTCAAAGTTGCACAGAATTCCATTCCCGTACATCTGAAAAATGTAATAAAACACACTCTGCTGTTTCGTGTCAGTCGCATTTATGAATTACACTTTCCTCATGCACATTTATAATTAACAAAGGCAACATGTTTCTGCACCAAAATTGAAAGCTATATCACGTTTTCTTAATGCAATTTATCTGCAACACAAAAAGTAATACGTTTGCCAAAGCTCAGCTCCACTAGTCGGTTCTGGTGGTGTAGTGGTTACCATACTTGCCTTCTAAACCCAAGATCGTGGGTTTAAATCTGGCCAGGATCGATGGATTTTTTCAGGTTTAAAAATCCTAAGTATGGCTTCCTTCGGAAGGGAAGTAAAGCCGTGGGTCCCATGTCGTACATTTACGGCACGATAAAGAACCTCAAGCCTGAAAAAAAGAGGCCCCTGAGCAAAATTTGTCGGCCGTTTCATGCCCTGAATTGAATGGGACGCTGATGACCTGAGATGTTGAAGATCGTCCGTAAATAATAATAAAAAAAAACAACAAAGCAAAAATCAGCTCAACTAGCAATAAGGACTAAGCCCAATTCAATAAGAAAGCATAACAGTTTTAATGTATTAAAATACATTACTCTTATGAATGACAGACAGATATAATGGATGAAACGCATCACAGGTTTTATCGTCTCTTACACTAATATATAACTAAAGCTAACGTTTACTGGCTAACTCAAATCACCCGGTTACATTTTTTTTTTTAAGTACTTTTATGGCGGGAGCAGAGACATTCAGTTCGGCGCGTTAACAGAAAAATACCTAACATTTCTGGGGAAGAAAGTTTTACCTCCAGTGTTATTCATAAATTACTAGACTTAGCTGAATATTTGCTTGTAAAATATTATTTTGCTTGCAATCTCCAAATTAGCGGTTCTCGGTGAGAGTTTACTCCCTGCATGATCTAAGCCAGAACTGTAACAGGCTTAATTAACGAGCAAATTGAATGTTTTAAATTTAATTACTTTTCTACCCTGCAGGTTTACGCGATAAATACCTAGAGCGTTACAAATATTCCTTGCTGTTTGTTAATGTATACAATTGGGATTCTTGTGACATTATTTGTGTCTGTATAGCTGCTTTTAATTCGTCTTAGTCAATTGTTTTTATGTATATATACAGTACGTACCAAGTTCTATATTCTAATAGAAAATGATATACCCGTACCGCTGAAACTTTGCCCTTGACAGCATCAGTTCGTGTAATGTTGGCTATGCTGTGGTTGGGACGTTGCAACAGCCACTACTGTATAACTGCTGGTATTGTAGAATTTTCAATGTCGTCTCGTAAACGTACGATATATTAAGTCTACGTTATAATGAATTACTTTGCTATTCAAACTTTCGACAGCGAGAGATGTACTGTGTAATTATTTGCTCATGATTTAAGTAGGAAAAACCTTGTGGTCGTTACATGTGTCTTATCTAATAGCATTTGCGTCCGTTGGATACCTCAACGCAAAGGATTAAGTACCTCTTTTGGACATTTTCTAACTACTACAAATTAACTATTTCAATTAATCACACAATTGAAACATGTGGTAGAAATCCGCTGCACACGCAATAAGAAAAACTGATAAAACAGCTGCTTTTACGTCACGACTGAGTACCTTGTAATTGGTTTAGAAGGAGCAACGGGTAGCCTTCCTCATTTGTTAATCTGTAGCATTGCTAAATGAAAAGATAGCTGTCAAGTGCAAAGTTTCGGCGGCCCGGGTATAGTTGCCCGAATTTACTAAGATGTAGCTTTACATTAAGTGTCTCTGTTGAGAAATAGTAACCCACTGTGTCGAGAGGGAGGGTTGAGCGAGTGCTGACGTCATAAGGTAAATAAACTCCTTCCCTATTTACTTCCCCTTCATCGTGCATTTCCGTCTATCTAGAGCCATGCATGCAGCATAGTGCACTTCTTGCCGAGAACGCATGTTCAAGGAAAAGGCTAGTCCTGCCGTCTTGTGGCAACGTAAGATATCACAGAACAAGTGCAAACTGCTGCATGCATAACGTAATATACATATGGCGCTTTCCTCACCCCCCCCCCCCCACAATCTGTTTTTGTAGGAAAGCGTTTGGTGTCAGACCTGATATGAATATACTCACCCTCGAGAAGGGGGGGGGGGGTGAGTGAACAGATTGCAGAGGAGAAACAGGATCCGGTATGTATGCTGTAATGTCCACCAGATGTCCCCGCGATCATGGTGTGGAAATGGAACCGCGATTTTCCTTTGCACAAGGGAATAAAAAAATGAGTTTCGACTTGTTATTCGTGAATGGGTTTCAATGTTCTCGGATTCCCCTACCGTTTTCCTCAGTGGGCGTGGTCAATGGCTTGCGTTACTGAATCTTCTGTGCCCATTTCCCTTGGGAGTTTCTCTGCGAGGGAACAACAAAAGGCGGAAAACTCTTTATTTCCGAAACTATGAAAGGTAATAAAATACAACATGCAAAGAATGACAGTTGAAAATTGTTTGAACACACAAAATATAATTTAAACAGCAAATATAGCTTCAAATTAGCGAGCAATAAATAAATAAATTAATTAACGGGTAATGGTTTTACTCACAACATGAGCAACTTAAGTAACTCCGCTTTCGAAATGTTGCACTTCATCTCATGCCAGTGGCTTTGAGCGGAGCAGCAACGCATGAATCAAATTTGTTTATACCTAACTATACTCACATCTTTGAAAATGTAAGACTCTTAAGCATTTATCGATTGCGAAAGTATGTTTTTGATTAGCCCTATTAATTCACGTAAATTCTTTATTTATAGAAATGTATACGACAGTAGGTCCGTAAGTTTCCAGCCTAACCATTTGTAGATACAAAGGCAAAAACTACATTTAAATATTCAATATAATTACCCTTTATTGCAATACACTTCTCACATCTTTGAATTAACTTTTCAATCCTCCCCCAAAATTAGTCAGAAGTCTTGTCTGCAAAATGCGCATAAGCAGCATCGTTGCACTTAAAATTCCTTCCTCGAAGGTCCTCGTTTGAGTTTTGAGAAGAGAAAATAATAACTGGAGCTAGAACTGGGCCGCAGCTTCCTTCGCCTTTTTTATTTGCTGGAAGCACGTGGCCTGTACTCAGGCCAGCATAGTACTCCCCATTTTCTGAAGTCAATGGAGAGTATTCCTTCACAGTCCCAAAAGATTGTGACGATGATCTTGGTTGACTGAGTGACCTTGGCCTTTAGAGGCGGTTCTTCGCCAGGTTTACGCCACTCCATTGATTCTCTTTTAGACAAGAGATCATAGTAGAGGAACATAGATCCATCTCCTGTAACAATGGTTTGCAGAACTTCTCTCTCGTTGCCACGGCAGAGCTCCAAAATGCCCCACAACAATTGATTCATTGCTGCTTTTGGACTGAGGAAAGAAGTCTAGACACCCAACTTGCACTAACCTTATTCATGTTTAAATATTCATGAATAATTAGGACTGTTTTAGAAAGACCCAACTTGCTGCTATTTCTGTAACTTTGAGCCGTCCGTCTTCCATAATTTCTCCTTTCACATGTTTTCAGGAGTGAGCACCTCCAAGGGCCGACCTGCACGTTCTTCGTCTTCAATGCTTTCTCGACCCATTCGAAAAAGTTTGGCCCATTCTTTTACAACAGAATATGAGGGGGATGCTTCCCCATATACACCGTCCAATCGTTGTTTAGTTTCATTTTGGGCAAGTCCTTCTTTCGTGAAGAAGTTAACAGCTCGATTCATTTTGAACATGTTACAATCTTCTTTATCTCAACAACTGAACACAGCGGAGAGGAGGTTACAGGTTCAATTATTTAATTAATAGATAAGGTATGGCACCAGTTAATGGTTTTCGTAAAGGCGATAATGCTTATTGGCAAGGCCGGAAACTTATGGACCTACCCTCGTATCTATTATATGTTGCTGATCCCATATAGCACAGTTACTTACTGGCCCATTAAACAGGGACTCGTTTGTTTTAGGCTTGGAGCATGGCGGCAGACCAGAATCCCAGATGAAAATGGACTAAGAATTTGCCCTTTTTGGAGAGAAAGAATCGAAGTCGCACATCCTGGCGAACTGTAGCAGCACTGAGGTGTGGAGAAAAAAACGTCTGCTGTCTTGCTTTACTGACTCTAATAGAGGACAAGGGACATGCTGGGCTCTGCTGCCTGGCGAGGATGAGGAGCAGGTAGGCAAATTCATGTCGAAGGTGCGACAGCTCAGGTCTCTTAAGGCTGAGAGAAGCAGGGGGTATTAAACTGAGTTATAAAAATGTATGAATAGATGAATTATTTTACTTATTTCACTGAGAGGAGGTTCTATGTTCTGGGTGTTTATATTACGGTAATATTGAGATTTTATTATGATTATTAATGTTAATATTATTTTATCCGAGTTAAGCAATGAAGATATGACTTATTTGTTTAATTAATGTATATTTGTGTATTATGAAAGGCACATATATTCCGGTGAGCCGGTGCAAAGATTGCAATGCTAATGTTAATTTGAATACATTCATGCAACTTATGTCTTTAGCGAGCCGACTGACATGATCATTGTTCTGCGTAAAGCAGGTTCAAGCAAATAAATGGCATGGCAAGCTACGTTAAGGATTTCAAAGTTATACCCAAACCGCTGAATTTTCTGCACTAAAACCCTCACGAATAATTTAATTCCTATATTGCATTTGAAAGGTATATATTAGTCATTTTTTAAAATATTAACTCTCTTTACTATGAAAAAATGTATCTATAAGATTTTTAGAGTTCGTGAATCCTAATACACACCCATTTTGGTGTTTTTTATTGTATGTGTTTACTTGTAAAAGAACAAAATATTGCAAGTGCACTATTTGATACTGAACGCTTAGTGAATATGCGTTTCGAAATCTACAATCAATCTAACGGTAGAAAACCACATTCCTCTTTTTCTATTTCAGTTTTGTTAATGCCCGCACACACCTGCAACAATGAAAACATTTGCTGTTAAAACCTCAAGAAGTAGAGAATATTACCACTGAGAAGTCTTTATTGGGGTGCAGAGGCGATGCCAAAATAAAAATCGAGCAGAAGAGATGGAAGTGGATGTCTAAATAAGTCTTTTTATACAGACGAAATATGGAACATGTAATAAGGAGGTAAGATTTACTTATAATCTGACCCCTTATTTTACTTATAATCCCTTGTGACATTGTATCATTTATTTACAGAATGATAAAAGCTGTTTTAAGGCCGTTTACTGCCTCTGCGGTCTAGTGCTCAGCATTTTGGCTGTCAACCCCAGAAATTATGGGTTCGAATCTCCAGCTGGGCTTGGATCTTTTTCTACCCTTCCTAGCATATGGAAAGTGTTATTGTGTATACACTTTTTAATGTTTAAAAACTGAAAATAAAAGAAAGTTTCAAACTATTACCAGCCGCAGTTATTTAATTCAAAGCCATCGATTGACTGTAACAGTTAGACTGCTATTAAATCCCGATCTTTAATGCAATCTTGGCAGCTAAGTATGAGCTATCATTTAAAAACTCTCCGCACGCAAGGTATTTTGAATCCTGTAGGCTGCAAGCAGTGCTCTCCATTCTTTCCCCTACAAATCTTCCCTCCTTGAACTTCGGTTCGAAGCAGTGCAGTAGTTGAGCTTCGCAAAGATGGTACAGTTGATTCTAGAACAGCGCATTTTTGTATGTAAATGTTAACTACAGATACGAAGTCAGCTCATCTTGTTCGTGCAGAATTTTGTTTGCTGTACCTGGCAGTTAATGCAGGACATTTTGACCCCATTTTTTCAGCAGCTGACAGAAGAAGAGAAATCATTTGTGTGGTTTCAATAGGATTCATATAGCAGCGGTATCCATGAATAAAATTAAGAAAGTATTTGAGAATAGTGATTATGGTTGTGTATGATCCTCTCGCTAATCAGATTTAACAGTGTATGCTTTACACCTGTGGGGTTGCCTAAAGGTTAGAGTTTATAAAAGAAACGCCCTCACATTGAAGAGACTAAAGGAAAATATCACAAATGAAATCAGAAACATTACAGTGGCCAAACTTAAACGGGCCAATCAGAATATGTCTTCCCAATACATTGCCTGTTTAGCCGAAAGGGAGGGGGCGATATTTCCAGCACCCTCTGAGGTAGTATTTTATACACAATTTTAGAAGCGAAGTAAATTACATTCTCAGGCGGCCGTAAACAGCGCGCATGTGCAGAATTGTTTTACGTGAAAGTCCGTTAACAATGCATAAATTACATTTTGTATTTTGCGTTTTCGAATAAGCCTGTATTGAAATATTTTAGTCTCAAAATTACCTTACATTTAAACAAACTTAGTTTTATTTTAAATATGTTATGCTGATATTACAATTGTCTCGCTTGTACAATGCGAAAAATAATGTCGACCTAACTCGGGCATTGATTGTCATTAATGTACCTTGACGGCCCTTGAGTAATAAAGTTTTCAGGGATTTCCTCGTTCCTGACGAAACAACCCACAGGAAGGATAAGAGTCGGTGAGCACTTTTGTCGGTTTAGTACTAAAAAAGTGACAATTTTTTAAAATGTATATTAAGAGCTCAAGCAATTATTGCCTTTATAAATTACTGTGGCTTCGATGCCGAGAGTCGTCATATAGCCAATATTTTAATAGGTAAACTTCATTATTAAACTTACAGTTAATCTCAAAAGAAATGGAAATAACTTTGAATCAAAGGCAAACTGTTGTGTGATTCCATTAATTAGTACAACATAATATAGGGCATCTATTTTTATATTTTAGTTTAAATTTTAAACTGTGCCTAGACTGTTTTTTTTTTAATAGCGGTGAAATATTTAAATTTAATTTATATTATAAATACTTATTCGTGACGAATAATAAAATTGTAACCTAGCAAATATAGCATGTTAATTTAAGTTTTTTGATTAGTTTTCTTACTCAATTGTTGTGAAAAATTAAATATATTAAGTTACTGTGAATATTAAATGTTTATAAATTTATTATTTTAATTCATTGCAGCTAAATATTGCAGTAACACTTAAGACCCGTCGAGAATCCTGCAGACAGATGATATTGGATTCATATGCACCACCATACATGACAACACAGGGCAGATTTTGGAGGTATTCTTCCTGAAAATGATTTATACAAATTATCTGGCACACGGCTCCATCGAATAGCAGAAAAGGTACTCAATTTTTTTCAATAAATAAGTGAACTAATTTTGTATTTTATAAAGGTGTTTTTAAAGGTACCATGTCGAATCCAGAAGTGCTACCTGATGTTCCTCTGCACCCAATCCAGTGCTCTCAAGATACATGGATAAGGACTGGACGTTTATATTACAAGCACTTCGGTCAACTTGAGCAGGTAAACACTAATAATGTTTAACAAGCTATTTAAAATGTAGAGTTTACGTGAAATATTGCAGGAACATTAGAGACCCGGCGGAGTGATATTGGTATCACATGCACCACCATATTTGACAACACAGGGCAGATTTTGGAGGTATTCTTCCTGGAAATGGTTTATACAAGTTATCTGGCACACGGCTCATCCAATAGCAGAAAAGGTACTCAAATTTTTCTATTAATAAGTGAACTAATTTTGTATTTTATAAAGGTGTCTTTCAAGGTATCAAGGCAAATGCAGAAATGATGCTCCTGTGCATCCAATCCAATGCTCACAAGACTGGATATGGATGAGGGTTGGACGTTTATATTGCAAGCACTTCAGGCAACTTGAGCAGGTAAACACTAATAATGTTTAACACGCTATTTAAAATGTTGAGTGTAAGGTCAGTAATACTGCGAAATTTTTTCTTAGCAGGGCCATCCAATGTGCAGAAGGCCGCGATTAACCGAGCTCTGTAGCTCCCGTCTCGTTCCCATGCTGGAAAGCCGACTGGCTAGCTGGAGGGGAGGTCAGTAAGAATTTAACTCTAGGAATATAAGGATGTGTTCTTGTATGGTGTGTGACAATGTATTAAGGCGACATAATACAGTGTATTAATTTCATTAATATGGCTAAATTCAGGTATTCTGTTTCCCAAAGAGTATTGATTTACGATTTGTACGCGCGTACAGAATCTGTTTGTGATATACGGAAACAGCTTCAATGAGATCCCCTGAAATAAAACAACCAAATCGATTTTCGATTTATAGATTGGTGAACAAATTTCTGAATCGGGATGTTCAAAAAAGAAATGTTAAATAAGAATATTTCTGGAACAACAAACAACTTTATTCCTCATCGTAGTCTAGTTATTGTGATAATATTATTTAATAAAAACTTGACTATATTTATCTTATGTAATATACATATAAATATACAACGGATTCTCTAGAATCGCTTCCACGTTTTTCTGAACGAACGGGAATTTCCTATTCTTTTCGAACGGCTACAAAGCTAATGAAATTAAAGCCCAATGAAATTGCTGTAGTGCTAGAAGATAAACCGGGTGACCCTGCATTCGGGAAGACATTTTGTCAATAGTTTTTGAATCGTGTTCATGACTGAGAAATTGATCCTTCGCGAATTTTCTTTACAAACAAATCTTGGGTCTACCTAAGTGGGTATGTTATTGCATAAAAAACGGATACTGGAGTTAAGAAAAGCCTATCCTGCATCTTGAATAACCTCTGTATGATCAAATATAGAAGTATGCTGTGTCATTATTAGTGAAATAATAATAGATCTTTTTTTTATAAAAAACTTTTGTTTAAAAGAAAGTATAGCGATAATTGTGTGTAGAATATTTTGCAATCATTTTTCCTTGAACTAACTTTGAGTAACGTAAGTTCTTGACTTTATGACAAGACTCTGAAACGGCACCTACATCTCATTCATTAAATATGTATCGACGACGATAGAATTATCACTAAAGATACATGGCCTCCTCGGTTCCCCAATATAACGCCCTACGATTTTTACCTCTAGGAGCCATTATAGGAACAAATCTACAAGGGAAATGCATCCACATTAGATGTACTGAAAAATAATAATCATGACGAAATTTCTTCCATTTCTCAGAAGGAACTGCAGAGGGTGAGGGTTAATTTCATAAGTCAATGCCGTAAATGTATGAAAAATGAAGGTATTTCCAGCATCTTCTGTTTAAATGTTAATAATAACTTAACGGGACAATCATCTGCGCACTTTCTACTCCCTTTCACTGTCTTCAAGTTGTGTAGAAGGGAGTAAAGTTTAAGGGCAACAAAGTAAGGTAATAGTTACCAAACTTTAGGTACCGACATTATAAGTGGTCAATTTGATGATAATGATCAAGATAAGTAAATATGCCCCAGACACATTCTATGGCTTTGAGAAACTTTAAATGTTTTACAGACTAGAGGGGAAATCTAATTTTAAAGAACTTGAGAGAACTGCTGGTAGATTAGGCAATGTGCAACAATTATATTTTAAATGTAAATTAATAACTGAAAAAGTGTATCAAATTGTATCGTCATGTGAGTACCAGAGGAACGTAACGCGAGATTCTGTTTTTTACCATATACGAGGGTAGGTTCATAAGTTCCGGACTCGCTGATACGCTGTATTCAGTTATTCAGATATAGTTGCATATGCCTATATGCAGAAGATTGTGACATGTTCAAAATGGATCATCCAGCTATTATTAAGTTCTTTGCAAAAGGAGGACTTACCCCAAATGAAATTAAACAGCAATTGGACGGTGTATATAGGGAAACATATCCCTCATATACTACAATGAACGAATGGGCCAAACATTTCCGAATGGGTCGAAAAAGCATTGAAGACGAAGAACGTGCATGTCGGCCTTAGGAAGTGCTCACTCCTGAAAACAGCGCTCTTGTGGAAGGAGAAATTATGGAAAACCGGCGGCTCAAAGTTACAGAAACAGCAGCAGGATGGCCTTTCTAAAACAACAATCCTTCGAATTATTCATGAACATTTAAACACGAATAAGGTTAGTGCAAGATGGATGCCTAGACTTCTTTCCTCAGTCCAAAAGCAGCAACGAATCGTCTGTTTTCAGGCATTTTTGAAGCTCTGCCGTGGCAACGAGAGAGAAGTTCTGCAAACCATTGTTACAGGAGATGAAACTATGGTTCTCTACTATGATCCCTTGTCCAAAAGAAAATCAATGGAGTGGCGTAAACCTGGCGAAGCACAGTCTCTAATGGCCAAAGTCACTCGGTCAACCAAGGATATCATGGTCACAATCTTTTGGGACTGTGAAGGAATACTCTTAATCGACTTCAAGGAGAGGAACACCACAGTAAATGGGGAGTACTATGCTGCCCTACTGCACACACTACGTGTTTCCATCAAAGAGAAAAGGCGAGGAAAACTGAGTGGTGGTGTGCACGCCAACGCACCTGTACACACAGCTCTTGTTGCAAAGGAAACTGTGAAGAAATGTGGCTTCAAGGAGATCGACCATCCACCCTACAGACTACATCTACCTTTCTCTTCTCAAAACTGAAAAAGGGCCTTCGAGGAAGGAACTTTAATTGGGACGAAGAAACGATAGATGGTTTTTATGCCCATTTTGCATACAGAACTTCTATTTTCGGGAGGAAGGGATTGGAATGTTTGTTCAAAATTATGAGAAGTGTATTGTAACAAAGAGTATTTACATTGAAAAGTGAAATATAGTTGTCTTTATCATATGTATAAAATGGTTAGGCCGGAAACTTATGAATCTACTCTCGTATAGTAGATTTAACATTTCTGCATATCTTCTCTTTATCATTAATAACAATAGAAAATGGGAACATGTCTATTGGAACTGTAAACTATCGCTTTATTAATAATAATAGCAAGAAGGAGACCTGAAAATATGTAACTTTGATTCAAAATAGAGCTCTTAAATAAAGTACATATAGTGAAAAATTGGAAAATAACGTTTTGCAGTTACGTTTTTCTGGTTCGCATACGATTCTCTTAATTTGGAATAGCTGACAACGTTAGTAAATAAACCTGTTCTCATAATATTAAACATATGTGATATTTACTCCATATAATTTAATTCAGGACATATTTTGGCATTTAAGAGCATTGTTACATGCATATTTAAGATTTGAAAATAAAACATTCTGAACTATACCATTACAATACAATTTTAAGCTTCTTTTATGACGACACAATGCTTTTTATTTCTTTCAATCACATTTGCAATTAATAATGCAAATCTTATATTAAAACACCTTATCTATTCTTGCCTTTCAAGTTTAAATTGTCGGCATAGCGGTAACCATACTTGCCTTCTAAACCCAAGATCGCCGGTTCAAACCCGGCCAGGATCGATGAATTTTTTCGGGCCGTAAAATCCTAAGTATGGCTTCCTTCGGAAGGGAAGTAAAGCCGTGTGTCTCGTGTCGTACATTTACTGTATGATAAAGACCTCAAGCCTGAAAGAAGAGGCCTCTGAGCAAAATTTGTCGGCCATTTCACGCCCTGAATATAATGGGACGATGATGACCTGAGATGTTAAAGAGCGTCCATAAACAAACAAATAAAAAAACTTTAAATTAAGTTTATTTGTAACATTAAAATAATTAAATATGTAAAGGTATATTCTAAATTAAACTTGTACAATCGAATTGTAACTTGTTATTTTTACATGCACATACTGAATGAAGCGAAAACAGCAGATACCAACTTTAATAAAATGCCGGACATTTAAACCTTTTTCAAATGCTTGCCTAACAGGATAAAATGATGAAAAAATAGATCATGTTCTCCTTTTGTTGGACGGATGGTAGCCTTAAGTACTAACATTACTTTGATATGACCTGTCAATATGGTCTGATAATAGCGTTACTAATTTGAATAGGAAATTTAATTTCTTTCCATAAATCACACACTTCCTTAAGTTGAAAATCACAACAATTGAAAACAAATAAATTCTTAATGGTGCACCAAAATCAAATTTGTTGCGTAATAAACCAAAATTACAATTTTTACTATTGTGCAGAAAATGATGAAATTATGGTTAATTGAAGTTCTCTTATTTTTGAAAAATTGAAATAATTGAAAAATTGAAAAAGTATATAAAATCATATCTATTTAAATAAAATAGTCGAGAATGTTTATTGTCTGTCTTTTAGTTATCAATGCCTGTTTTGCCTGTACGAAATTTCCTCAGCAAAGTTAACGCCACATGCGCAGATCGTAGCCAGGCCTCTGAACCAATTGAAATACCAACCCTGGACATCTTAGCCGCAGGTCACCACCACTAAACTTGGAGAGTGGAGTGTATCGTATCCTCTTCCCCAAACAATGTGTACGCCAACGGACCCTCAAATAATGACCAGTGTCCGACCGACAAAAGCGTGACTTGACTGTGTTTGCTAGCCCTCCCCGCTAATAGCAAGACACGCACCGTTGACGACCACGTGAAGGAAGCCGCCTCTTTGATGTTGCTGCCCGGACCAGGCGTTCATCTCGATTGGGACTGAAATGAATAAATCAATCAGTGACTCAGCTCGCATCTGTGACTCATGTATTGGCTCAATCAGAGGGCGATCATGTGTCAATTAGTGAAGCTTTGTGTGGGCAGTGCCATGCAGGAAACAGAATCCCTTATTGATGCTTTCCGTGCAAGGAATGAATTAGATCTAAACGTCCTCCCCAAGAAATTTCTGCTACTGTTAAAAACTATTACACTAGTCTGTCCACTCGTTTTCTTGCGTTAAATATAATTTAATTTGTCTGTATAAAGTTTATATATATATATATATATATATATATATATAATAATAAAAGTAGATAAAGATAAAACACAGAGAAAGAGTCACACTTGAAACTGCTATATTTCGAACTACTGCGAGTTCTTCAATGGCAAGAAGAACTACTCGCAGTAGTTCGAAATATAGCAGTTTCAAGTGTGACTCTTTCTCTGTGCTTTATCTTTATCTACTTTTATTTTAGTGTTAATTTGTTACATTGTTATAGTGTTTCTTTATTTTTATGTTTCATTATATATATATATATACACCAAAATTATAGATAGTCTATTATTAAAATTGTTAATAATACTACATTATGACACGCGTTTTATAAGATTACAATACTATCAATTATTACATTGTTCAAATACTACCATAAACTGGATATTATGCTACGATAATATTATGAAAAGAATTTGTATTAACGAAAAATAACCCTTTATATTTATTGTGTAACTCATAATTACATAATAAATCAAATAATTCTCATAGACTTGTTTATAAAAATGGAAAGTGCAGGAAAATCAAATTTTTGATTTTGTCAGAATTGTCAATAAAACTGTACATTATGACACACATTTTATAAGGCTATTAACAATTATTAAATGCTGTCATGTAGTTCATTTGCAATGCCACTATTGCAGAAAAAATATTTTAAAAAATGCAACACGCTATTGTAAGACAACTAAATGCACGTTCATAATTGGAAGAAAAGAAATAGAAAATGCAGATCTATGGATTATGAATAGTTGAAAATTTCAGGCATATCATTTAGTTTATTTATCTCTTGTTTTCACACATCAATTAAAAATATATGTTTCTGGTTGTCATAGCCTTTCTCATTGGACCAATTTAGAGCAGAGAAATGTTAAAACTACATAAAGTTTTTGTTCTAAATTGAATTTAGTAGCAAGCTCTCTAAGCCCTATAATTCTTATAAATCATTCTTAACTGACTTAACTGTATACCTTATACAGTTTATGTCAACACTATTATAATAAATGTATTAAAGTCAACAATTTAAATAGCGAATATCAAAATAAAATAAGTTATGCTTATTTTAAGTTTCACGTGTTAAAAGGATGTAATTAATGTCTATGTTTAATATTGCGATTTCTGTTTTAACCGATGACAGTCTTTTCCTCTGCCGGCAAACGACCCGTCATTGGCCGCTGAGTTCGGATGCGGTACTACGCGAAAGTGCCGTAACTAGAACTGACATAGTCTCAAAAGTTTGCATTTTCTGTCAGACGTAGGTCTTCTAATGCAAAAATAAGAACATGAGCAGACACAGGAGGTATCATTCAACAGTGTAACACAAATGTTTTAGGAATTAACTGTATGACAATCAAGTAAAACGACAGAAACTTAACACGTAGTCTTAAGGGAGTTAGAGGTTAGGGTCAAAATGGAGTGTGTCCATACTTGTATAATAGAGGGCTTTGTTTACATCGGGTGACAAGTGGCAATCGTGCTGCTGGAGACGTAACAATTTTTGCAACAACTGTAGGTCAGAATTTTACTATTTTAATTTATTAATATAAATTGAATGGAATTTCGATGTGTAACAAGGAAATTAGCAGTAACTCAAAAGGCGCGAATCAAGGCTCCTTTGCTTTCAATGTGGACTTTTTTGTGATAAAACAACACAAAGATGTGTTCGAGTGACTCTTATCATTTGAAATATATCTGTATCAAATAACTGAACCTTCTAATGTTAAGATTTACAAATTTGCACAAAAACTTAGATTTTTATAATATAAAGTGATATATTAATTAAACTTTGCCTTATTTGTAATTTAAAATCATTTATTTAAAAGTGTCATTATTATAAGATATTACTAGTGTTTGTTTTAAATGGAAAACTATTTTACATTTAACTCATAGTTTAAATGATACAATCTTTTATTAATAAAGTTCATGATTTAATACCTAGAGGATATCCACAGTTAGGCCATATTCCTTTGCTGTTTATACTAAACTAACATATAAAGACTGGGTGGCAATTGTGTTCCATGCTAATGGACATGCGACTACTGAAGGGTCAAATACTATTCAGCTAGACGAGTATAGGTGAAGTTTATTCTGAAATAAACATCTTGCCTTAATAACTGACATTGACAATATTTGAATCTAATAGTTAAGTGCAAAAACAAAAACATAGCGAAAACGTACGTTTTTAACAGAAGAAAAACTAGACGAAATTGGCACAAATATGGATGTGTACCATCTAAATCACTCCTGAAATTAGCTCAAATAGGGACCTCAGGGTGTGTAGAAAAACATTAACAATGAAATTAGAAACACTTCACTGCCTGAACTTAATCACAACAATCAGAACTTGTTTTTCGGTACAGTGTCTGTTTAGTCGAGGAAGGACTTCTATAAGGCAACATTTATGCATATTTTAGGAAGCAAAGTTGAAGTATGGCCGTCTTAAGCTATGGCATATTTTAAAACACTGCGTTTTATTCCAATATTGCAGGTAAAACCTAAGCAAACCTGTTTATAATACTCACACGCTTAAAGGCGATTACTTAACTGTAAGTTATCTGTTCAGTTTAACATTTGCTATGGAGTCAACTGTATGTCTGGGATGGTTTAGGTTTAGTAATTGTACTATTTTGAAATTTATTTAAATACAAACTATAAAGGGATCTCCACCTATATGGCCCATAGTGTAACCCCTCACAATTGCATACGTGTTTAATACAATAATGATTTTATTCTAATCCTTTATCTAAATTCTAAATAATAAAGTACAAAATTTCCACTTTGATTGCTTTATATCCCAGTCCCCGGTTCGTCAGCAGTAGCCTACTGGCATTCCAGTGGACAAAATAAAATATTTCAATTACTCTACCTATATCATTATTTTATCAGCTAGCTACACTCTCTACAAACTACAATTTGCTTTATTTCTCAAATATCTACTTTAATGCTATACTTAATACCTTAAAATAATAAAGTCATAATACAATATGTTCCTGATTATTACCCAATTCAAACAGCTCCATGCCATAAATCTAAATCACTAAATACAAAGACCATTTGCTTATTAATCATCCATACTCATTTATTTTTAACTCTATAAAAACATTCCCGTAAATTCCTTAACAGCGAGTTGTCCCCAAATTGTTTCCTTACTGCTATCTCAGATCTTGTGCAAACCCATTTTGCTTTGAGTCCTCCACTCTCGTTTCCAGACATTCATATAAAATGTGAATTGCATTTTCATGATATACATTGTACATAAGTTTTAGTATCTTATAAATGTTATTTATTAAAAAAATAACAAATCGTATAATGGTGGAATACTAACAACCATCGTGAACTAATATATACTGTCGTAAGACGGGCAAGTAACAGCTACGCTCAAGAACATGACAGAAAAACGTGAGATTGAAGGCTTCGGCTAAGTGCTCCAGGTTCGGCAATAATTTTGAAGCGATTTATCATCACCTTCACGTTGTAATGTTAATTTTGAACCGGTTTCGTCAATTGCTTAATGAAGGCTTCGGTGTTATTGCCCATGTTTCATGACAGTAATATCTCGTGTATTTGTGAATCGTACTGAACAAGACTGGTAGAGAATATCGACTGTGTAAATGATCACGCAAGACGACACATATGTGATTTATGTTCTTAAAATCTTTCGCTTTTCCTGATGTTCCATGTACGATAGACCTTAGCTAAGTGGAATATAAAACATTTCATTTCAAGGAAATGAACTGACCTAAACCTGATGCCCTAGCAGAGCAGACTTAACGGCGTCTCGGCCAAATGTAGGCGTAAAACCTGAGTTTCTGAAGTGAGTTGAAATGCCGAACTGTGTCTCTTTGCTTAACGGATTTCAGCTAAACGTGCCTCGCCGCTTGTAAAACTTACAGATGAACTGCTTGCCCCAGCGCAGCAAACGCTTCCTTATATGCTCGATTCAAATTAAATAGACGTTGACTTCACAAAGTCACGGGGTCACACTAGCACGCGCAAAACTCCTCTTGCTTTAAAAATTCAAAATACACATCTACTATTGACTGGTTCAAAGTCACCTGCCAACATATACCATCCGTTTTTTTTTTTAAAGTTTAAAACATTTGTTTACATTGGTTTGTTTAAAGTGAACTGTGCAACCGACTAGTGGGTTCATTCCACTTAGCGTATTTAAAAGATTTGTGATCAATTCAACCTCGCCAACGGAAGGTCTTTTAAAAGATACCACAACACTGTCCCCTTGGGTTAATTATCCCTATTGTATAGCGGTTTATGACCTCAACATTCCGGTTTCCCTTGAGGCTTACGCCAGAGACTTTTCTGATTAATATCTCATAAACAATATTTATATTTTTATTTATATATTATCATTTTAACTCTTTTTGTCAATTTTTTGTTTATGGTCATTTTTTCAATAACTCAAATCATGTTCTAACAAACATTTTCAGCAAAGATTGCATTAAATATGTTTATTTCATTATAATTGTAAACTGATTTCTTATTGCTCTCATAGCCCAGAATAATGTCGTGCTTATCTTCGATACAGGCTTAATATGTATTTACTATGCTAATGTAGAGGCATGTAAAATCTACAGGCAAAAACATATTTGAATCCAAATGTAGAGCCGAGCTCCATAAACGACAGCATTACCTACTGTTAATATTTATTTAAACCCTTACTGATGATTTACAAACACAATTGCGTGCCATAAACATGAATATGGCAACTTTCCAAACACCTCATTTTACAGCCCATAATGCTATTTGGCGGCTATAAATAATATTTATTGCCATAATGGCTTCTCTTTATGGTAAACACGCACCGATTAAATTGACCTTAGAGCCTTTCTAACGCAATCGTTAATTTAGTATGTTAATGAGACGCTACATAGGATTACAGAATGTGTTGTTATAGTTCATTAGAACCACTTTACAGAACATGCGATTGCGGTGGAAAGATAAACTTCCTGTTATCACGACATATGATTTAATATTATTATTATGTATATTTTTCTCTCTGTTTGTGGTTCATGTCTGTGTTGAGGTGTTCCACAAGAATAGAATATTTAATTAATGATAAGACAAATAATTCTGCATTTAGTGAAAGAAATAAAAATACACATCAAGGCTTGCAATTCATGTAGTCTTGGATCCTAAGGTTCTTAGTCTTTGCAGCTGGTTTCAGGTGGATGATCAAATTAGCTGAACCTTAAAAGAATGTCGTTTTCACAATATATTATAATTTTGATATTAATATACAAATATATAATAGCGAATGATGTGCCAATTAAAATGTTTTTCTAGAACATTTAGAAATATGCAACATAATATTTGGTACTGAAAAAAAGTCATTAACACAGTGTCAGATTTATCCCTAGGATTAGCATTGCAATAATGCCCAATTGTACAAGGAAAGAACTACATCATAGCTTAAATATCGTGCATTTTTATCTGATTTCCAACTAACTGCGGAGATCTGCATCGGTTGATAAGTCATTGCTCAAGGCCAGTCTAGCTAGAGTTGACGGGCGGAGTTTACCGAACTACTGCTTTGGCCTTGAGTTGCACGTTACTAAATATCGTACAAATGCTAAAAGAAACAACGGAGTAAATTTGGCTAAAAACAACAAATGACAAATTCTAAGCCTAGCTATTTTATTTTATAATGAGGTTTATTTATGATTTACAATGTACGTACTGAGTCCGCATGTACTTTAACCAGTTTATTCATATATGATCGAGATCCTGTAGTGTTATTTGTCAATTAGTTGATTTCTCGAAACTGGAATTGTTTCAAATAAGAAGTGAAGACAACATTAGACACCGCCTGAAAATGTTTCCTAAAATCTTTAGTTGTCCATCTTAGCAAATGAGAATTTCTTGCTGTTCTATACAATCAACTACAGTTACTAAACTTAAGTTCGAGCCCTATAATTTTTAAAAAATAATTCCGTTTGACATAAATCGAGATCATAGCTTTTTAAGTGCATTCGAATTAAAAGTGCCAGGGTAGTGTTTCGACCAGCTCAATAGTGGTACCGTCCGTACCGGACTCTGGTGTAACCGGCTGCCCTAAGCCATCGTTTATCTGTTGATGAAGTGCCCGTCACTGCGTCGGTCATCAGGTAATTGAACCAACTTGCAGCTGTAAACTGTGCAATCATGAATGATCACTATGTTTATCAAACAGTTGCAGAAAGTTGATGGCACACTTATTACTGGTATAGCCGATATGGCTATAGGGAATGTCCCAATATTTCCCAGCTGAGGTGAAAATAAAGGACACAACAATCAAAAGTCCACTTTTTACAGGAACGTAATTAGAGGTTTAAAAACGTTACAAACTTAAACACTATGAATATATTTTCGAATAGTTCTTGAGGTAGATTTCTAATAAAATCTTTGTTTGAAATTGGGGTCATGTATTATTTATTCATGTGAATTAACAATAAAGAGTAAAAGTACACGTACTTGTAGATAAAAACAATCATAGTCCACTAACTATATTACAGAATGTACTAGATATTGCCTAGGAAAATATAATCATTGAATGAAAATTATTCGTTGTCGATTACAGACAACCGTGAAGTGAAAAACACATCTGAGCATTTTCGGAACGGAATTTCTTCAGACATGAAAGGTCATTATATTTTGTCTTGGAAAATGGAATTAAACCTAAAGAACAGTTGATCATCAGCCTGTGTACAGCACATTTTATCAACTATAACATAGAACTTCCAGGTGCCATTGCAGGTTGTTCTATGTTAAGAAATGAATACCACGATTTAAAAATATCCTGGGAACATTCAACGATATTCAAGGAATATAGTTTTACGCTGCATCGTCTGATGTGCTCATTGTAATCGCTGGGTGTTTAGCAATGCTCATTTATTATTTATTAACCCCATATATTTGTCACATTGCATAGGAAAATTCACTCTTACTGATTCAGATATGTTGTACTTAGGATGAAGCGAACAATGGCAGGTTTTTATTTTGGCCGGGACACGAATCAAAAAAAAAAAAAATTGGCAAATTACAAACTGATGGGTCCAGGCGATGAAGACAAAAGTCAAACAACAATGATGCCAATTCATCACCTCCATTTCTTGCTATGATCTATTGTAGGTGTTTTACAAAAGACTCCGATCGTTTTTCCCTTGGACGCTATTTTTTCTATGCTGATTTTTATGCACTACATGTTGCTTTTACCCTGATGAACGGGTTGTGGTGTACTACATACCTACAATCTATTGGCGCCAAAATCTCAAATTTCACCAAAAGTGGTTCGTGGTTGTTTTCTCCCTTATACACTTAAAATGTTTTCGGAGATTGTGTACACTTTTAAAATGGAATATAGAATTTTACATGCGGAATATATTAAGAAATAAAAGGATATTCCCCGAGCTGCAGGAGAGCATTCAAAGAGAACTTGAGAATAGGTAAATTTGTCAATTGTTTGACCAAAATTGATCCAGCATCTGGCTTTTATGAAAAGACAAGGGCCATTACTGTGTAGTGAAAAAAGTATATATGCTTATTGAAACAATAACATGAGCATATGGGAGAGATACCATATGTGATTCCCCATTAGGGGGCAGGATATGAGAGAATAGTACGATTGGGGTTTCAGTCTTGTTAAATAACATCTTGTAAATAGTATTAATTCACCTGTTTACACATCTTAACCTTTTAAGACTGAAATACTCATTTGAAGCTGTAAGGACTTGTTTTACTGAGAATTAACGCAAAAAAGTCCCAAAAAGATTTAAAAACTATTTTTACAAGCTACTAAAACCAATATTAATCATACAGTAATAAAATCACAAAGAACAAAATTTAAAATAGTTATAATTCAGAGCAAAACGCGTAAATGTAAATTTAATTCATAGGAATTCAATCTAAAACTTTTCAGTATTGACTTATCGACAGGTACCAGTCTGGTAAAGCTAAATAAGCGAAAGTAAACACTGATTACATAGAGTTGGGTATTGTTGTTTTGTAGCGTTTTGTTCAAATTTTCCACAGCATCCGATCTTAAACGGCACAACATCCAGTCAAACGATATCAGCATGGATCTTTGCGTGTCTATAAGATGAAATATTATTGCAACTAAGTAGTTAGTTGTTTCTTGTGGATAAAAATTGTGTTATAATTTCCATATTTTCATATTACTTAATAGACCACTTTGCGGGACCATTTAGTGTGTTCTGTTCCAACCAAAAATGACGGACTGTTTGCTAAACTTTTTTTTAATGACTATAAAAAGAAAAAATAATATAATTACCTTACATATATGTTCATTCTATATTCATTATCGTTATGATTTTAATAACGATTGGATATGTAATTCTATTGTTAATATTAAATATAAGTTTGTTAATAAAACCATATAAATTATTATTTTTTTTTGTTCAATAAGATTTATACCTCTAATTTCATGCGGGAAGTACAAAATGATACCGTTTGTTAAATTTATATTTAAACCGTAATTATGAAATGTGGTATTATTATTATTATTATTATTATTATTATTATTATTATTATTATTATTATTATTCCTTTCCACTTCTACCACACTTTTCTACTTCTACCATACTGCCACGGGTGGCCTAGGTCGTCAAGGCGAGGCGTCGTGAGCGGGAGACCTTGGATTCGAATCCCGCCAGGACCGTCCTCCTTGACTTGAGGTTTTCCAGGTTTTCCTCAGCCCTCATAATTGGCAAATACCGAGGAGGTGCTGTAAACTTAGGCCTGGAACGCTACCTTTCTAAAAAAAAAAATCCTTTTCCAATATATCATTTCATCTCATATATCATCAATGTTCACCCCCCTGTGAGTCTCAGTAGTAAAAATGGGCGTTAAACACCAATAAAAAACTACCATGTTGGCAATATTTGTACGCAGATTAACGTGAATCTTGTTCAAAACAAGTGGGGTAAAATAAGTAATATGATTTTTGACTGGACAAAATATTTCATCGTAATATATATTTCCTGCTGGTTTTTTAGAAGTGCACGGCTATTGAGAATAAGAAATGAAATAATATAATTGTAGTGGAATTTCAAAGAACTTATAATAGAAAGTATAATGCGCTTTAATAATATTGAAATGTAATTATTTTTAATACACCACAATTTCAAGATCTATACCTTATGCAAATTTATTAAAATGTTTTAAATTTTTTCTTAAAAGCTATAGTTTTTTTATTAATTCACTAACCCCTGTCTTTATTTTCGCATAATATAAAATGTTTTAATTAATATGCTGCAGTTTAACAGTAAGTGGGCTCTTCTTGTTTCCATTGAATTTTTTTTCTTTCATTTCCTTTTATTGCATTTTCCCTTCTTGCGATTCCTCTATCAGTTCGTCGGTCACTTTTAATTCAAATAAATACAACTGTCTCACGAGCCTTACGGCCGTACATGCTAATGTCGTTCTTATAGCAATCAAAAGGGTTATATATATACACACACATCCATACACACATACCTACATGCATAAATATAAATACACACTTCGATATATTTACGTTTTCTATTAATAATTTTATACACAAATACATAAACATGCATGAAACCCTTACTCTTGAGCCCTCCTTCCATTTATTCACACCTCCTCTCCAACTCCACTCTCTTCATTATAGCGATTATTTTTCTTTGTCGGGTCTTCTCTAGAAATATTCCCAAATTGTGTATCTCGCATGCACCAGCACTTCCCGGCTAATGTTCAAACTTCTATTGGCATTCAAAAATTGCGGTGATAAATGCTCACTTCATAAAATGTCCGTTTCCCTGCATTCTGTCAAAATATGCCTCCAGGTATCGCTTTCTCTGCAGAATGCACAAATTCTTTCCCCAAGAACATAACTGTTTTCTTTTCCAAACCCCTAATCTGAACCATGCGAGACCACTTCTTTCTTCTATACCAAAGATATCTAATTAATGCCCACTACTCCACGCCGGATGTGTTTGAGCCTGCAGGTTAAGCGATACTTTTTCGGCGCATTGAGACAAAATATTTTGTCTATTTATATATCGCAGACGTCGTATTTAGTTGAAGCATTTGATGAAAGAATTGTTCAGAGAGAAATAGCTGATTTTTACAGATTTTGGTGTACCGATTTTAGAAAATATATTTAAAATTTTCCATCATCCACCATTTTCGCACAAATTAATCTTTTTATTTTTATGACTTCA
Source organism: Metallyticus violacea (assembly GCA_030762175.1). Taxonomy (NCBI): domain Eukaryota; kingdom Metazoa; phylum Arthropoda; class Insecta; order Mantodea; family Metallyticidae; genus Metallyticus; species Metallyticus violacea. The sequence continues at coordinate 85,833,434 of CM060844.1, forward strand.
GAACCATTACATTTTATTGACACAATACTGCCTTCTCTTAATCCTCGTTTTTCGCACAACAATGAAAAAATTCTGAGTGTATGATAAATTGTTGCTTTACAATCACAGTTCCATTGTTGCTTTCTTTTCAGTTCAGTTATAACTAACTACTATTCTGAGATTATTACTATTCCAGTGTATTTTCTAAATTGTGCAAGAAGTTCAGTTATTTTTACATTCGTAACGAGTTGTTTTCTTAACGTGATAATTATTGTTACAGTTATGAAGTGTTTTGTAAAGAAATATTACTGCCTGCCTTTGTAAATGAAGTGTATTATGCATATTTTTGGGGTAAAACTTTGTACAAGCCTTGGGCTCCATTTATGGTATGCTATATTTATATGGAACAACTCCGACAATGGTGTGAAGGTAAGGGAAAAAAACTTTCTTTTTGGGAATCCAATGATATGCATAATGACAGTATTGACTTGCTTTTGTTCCTACAATATAGTAGGGTATAATCTTAAAATAAAATAGAAATGTTCAGTCTGCAAGACCCTTGAACGTCATCAACATGTACCTTCAGCCCCGGATAAACTTGAAGACATACACGACGACGACTCAGAATGAATATGAGAAATCTGAGAATTCATCGTAGTAACTGCCACTAGAAACCTCCAACTTATTCACAGCCTTAACCGAATGATTTGGTTGGAGACTTAGGTTTCCCTAAATACTCAGTAGAATTGATAGGTTCTAGATTAAAGAAAAACATTTATTTGCATCTTTTATGCCTTACTTTTCATAGGAAAATTATCTGGTTTACTGTAGAGATTTTACTGGAATAGCATGGATCATAAGAGAGTGACCGGTTAGGATAAATTTAGAAACAAAAATTTATTACGAGAAAGTTGAACTCATCGAAGAAAGTACTCCTTCCAGTATTTAATATAAAGTTTGGAATAATGAAACTTTGTGAAGGCCTTGCCACACGAAGGAGAGTGTTTTAATATTTACGCAGTGAATTTAAGGGACTCTCAGATGCAAAAGTGACAGAAGGGTTCAGATATTTGAAAAAATTAAAACTTCAAAAAAAAGTTTGGATAGCGTTCAAAGAAGTTGTGCAGAAATTTCTTGGAAAATGAGTCCGTTTCTATTTTTATTACTTTCCAGAAAATCTTGGTCCTCTCCAGGTCGAAAGATTCCATCAAGATGTCGAAGAAATCGAACGCAGGCACCAGGGTAAATGGAACGTCAACATGATTGCTGACTACTGTTGTATGAGGCCAGAAAACTGCCGAAAGCAACTTACAAGAACTTCGAGGGAAAATGATAAAGGCATCATCAAGATCTGTAAAGGTAAATAAACACCCGGAGCCATTATCTGATTAAAAAGATGCATATGATGCTATTTTTAATTTTCTTTTTAAAGCACATGTTTTGATCACAATGATTATGATCTTTGCTTTATGAAAACGCCTTACATGATAGATAAAAAGATTATATTTTAATTTAGCACACCAAATTATATAAAATTCAAATCAAAAGTCACAAATAATATTAAATTACATCAATTTTGCAGACCTGTGCAATTTATTTATGCTACGCTAGGTAATAGAAAGTCTATTGTTTACTGCGTTTAGTATTTATTCGTTTATACGAATTTCTTTGTAGTCACTTACATAAACGTAAACTTGAAATGGAAGGAACAATTCGAGTAAAATGTACAACGCTATAGAAGAGAAACGCTATTAATCATCTCGGGAAAACTCCGTTGATGTAATAAACGATAAACTTATTAGAACAATGGTAATAGAAAATTAATTCATTCCCTCCTAAATGCCATTCTGGATCCTTCCGAAACAAGATATTTCCAGCATTCGCAGTAATACAAACAATAACAAAAATAACTTCCCGGGACTATGTTTGATACGCGAAATGCCTATTGATCTTTAATTGGAATCAGAGTTTAACAGCAATATGTGACATGAGATCTGGTATTGTGATTTAATTTTTTTATATTTTCCTGCGGTTTTTGTGTAAATGCTCGAAGATATGCATAAGTGTGGTACAAAATATTAGCTTCAGTCGTACCATAAAACTTCAATGGTCAATAACACCTATAGCATTTTGCTTCCCACCAGATAAAATTGAACGGATGTACATATTTGAAAATGTTTTAAATTATCATGCACATTCATTACTTGTAGATCATCTGATACATGAACGAATCACATATGTGATCCCTGATAACAGAAAACAAGTATTAAAATGTCGTACATTACAATAAAGGATTAATAGATTTGTTATAGTTTATGACAGTTCAGCAAAGATATAACTATAACGTCAAGTGAAATGAGAATTACTACTCTGAATGTATGAAAACAAGTATTTGACTTATTTTACGTTCTCAAGTATGTACTGTACATTTTCCAGTACGCCACTGGTCACGCCGGCTCCGCCTCGGAGTGACATTCTTCTATTGCAATGCTAGCCATTCCCATTCTCCCGATTTGGCGCGGTATAAATTTTGTCTAGTGTTATCGCTTTTGTCTAAATTAACAGCGTTATAACTATTATTTCCCTACTTCTAATATTGAGCAACAATGCATATTTCTTGGATATCTTAACTAATAAATACTTTACTCTCACTTCCGCACTCAATCTCTGTTAGCACTGAGAGATATTTCATATTTTTTTACAATCCTTCATTCTTTAATTCCCTAAACGTATAACAACATCTTAGGACATGAAATAAAATGCTTAGCTATTTAACTTTTACGTCTATTTGTATCATAAAGCCTGCATCATTCCACAGTAATACCTCTCTTATACACAAAGTAATATTTGGGTTTGTAATAAAAATCACATGCACATTTGGGATCGATCTTAATACAGAAATTATTATTTTGATTTATAAAGCCAAAATTCTATCATGTCATTTACGGTAGTATGATGGTAACTTATGAAGTTGTTTTTTAAAATAGTGAAGGAATGTTCCATCTAGTCCTAGCGAAGGTAGGTAGGGCTACAAACCAAACTCTACATGAAAGGGTTCCAACAGGAAATGCCAAGTGAGCAAACAATCAAAGCCATCTCTCCTTGTTACAGTTCAATTCTTTTATGTCGGTGGCGAATGGCGGCGTCGTTGGCGTTTTTGATCAAGAAGATTACGCTTCGTTAAGCTGCCCCCCCCCCTTTCAGCTAAATCCAATCCTTGCAGCCGCTTCCTTCCTGATTCTATTACGTTTACCGTGCGTTTAAATAAACACTGCATTGTGTTTGTGCACATATGTAGGGATGTAATCAAGTATGCAGAAAGTCTGGATATCTGAAAGCGTGGGTATGATATGAAGTTTGCAGGGAGGGGGGAAAGGAGGTCAGGCTCTGAATACCAATACTATAGAAACAGTGTCGCAATGCCTTGAATTGAATACAATCTCTAAAGGCATAGTGTCATTTACTCGTGTCACATATAAATTTTAATTACAACGTATGCACTAACTCTATCAAAAGGTCATAAACACTGTTGCTTAATAATGGAAGCAATGCGTTAATAATGGGACTTAATAATTAAATTACTAATAATGAGACCTATCATTATTATAACAGTAAATTATTCTTGAAGTCAACAATCGCGATTGATTGTACGCTAATCTGATTGAAAGATAGGAAAAGTGAAACTGTGCGCATGCGTATAGGTGCAATGTTTGGTTTTTGTAAGGTAAGAAAGCGACAGTCTTATCGAGAGACTTGAGCGGGTCAAGATGCACAATTCCTCTCTCTGGTCATCGTAACAGCAACCTATAGGTAACAATTATAATTGTAATGCTATAAGGCAATATCAATAAACAGTTGCGATAGCATCAAGTCAACTCCAACATCAATTTATTGTATTATTAGTCAAGTCCTCGTCCCTTAACTTAATGATGTTCAGAAATTCATGAATTAAAGTCAGGAGCATACCCCTAGTGTCCAACCTCCTGCCAAGTTAACTGAAAAGAATAATATAAAATAGAGGGTTCTACCGGAAGTTATTACAACACCAAATAAGCTTTATAACCAAATATTTTTTCCCACAAAAAACTCTAACATAAATATAACGAATAGCTGATAAACATTTCAAACTTAACACCTGAAGTCAATGTGATGCAGAATTTAAAGTTAGAAATGCTTAACATATGATTTTCTTTTGTACTTTTGATCTGAACTATCACAATAACTAAAGAATAATTTCCAGTCTTGCCAGAAACTCTGGTAAAGTTTTTCCATCAATTTAATGTATTGTCGAAATCTTTCACCTATTTCGTCACTGACCTCTCCAAGATTAGTCAGGAAATAAAATCTAAATGCCGTGTGAAAAAGAAATGCAACAACAGATTTAATTATTTCTGTACTTCTTATCTGTAGTCAGGAAGCTTTATTTTCCGCCAAGAAGTTCACACATAGTCATTTGAAGCTTTTTCAAGTTTTCATCAAATGATTCATCTTGCATTAGCTCCCTCTCTTGTCCTATTAAGGCACGTTCCTTTAGTTTTACAGCAGATACTTAAAATTCCTTTTGATTTGTTCTCCCAAGTGTTTTCAAGCCAAAGCGTAATATGAAAGGGTGGAAGTTAATTTTTTTTTGGACGTGATGGATATTATTTCTTCTGGATTCAAGCTCTACCATGTTTGTAATGTTCTGCTATATTCCAGCTATCTCAAAGGTTTAGGAAGCAATATCATTTATAACCCCCCTTATCGATCAATATAACAATGATTCAAATCTCTGCCTATGTACCACTAGTGGAGACTGCACTGAAGTGCTTCGAGTTTCTTTCAAATGGACGTTTTGCGTTATTGGTGTGGAAGGCTACAACTTTGCATTCAGCAGAATAACTGCTTTCATATTTCTTTAATGTAAGTCAATAAATACTCTCCAATTCAAAGCTCTCTATGGCTGTTTCAATTTCTCAAATAGGCCCTTAGATCACTGGACATTCTACAGAAAATTCTTTCTATTGTTTCGTATTCTGTAAAGGCAGAGTCTAAAAGATAATTTTCCTCTTGTGTAGAAGACAATATTTTTAGTTTTATCTTTTGAAAATACAAGATTGTTCAATTCAGATTGCTTAAATATTTGCGGTTCAAAACTGAATGCTCTAGAACTACATTCTGTATCTCACAGCATTTAGCCAGTCTCATTAACCACTTCTTGGAAAATTTACAAAAATGTCCAGCTGCCAAGTGTTCGTCATGGAGTACAGATTTAAAGATATAAGATTTAGGTATTAATTTTGATGCATTTTCTTTTCGGAGGTCCTTTGATATCCAGGTAACAAAATCAATAATTACTGCTTTGACATCTCGGTTATCAACAAATCATTAGAACGCCAAAGAATTTCTATTTTTTTCACTCAATCCAATAATAACGTTAAAAAGGTTTATATTGAACTTGCGAAGCCCAGTATTTATCGTTGATCTCGAAGTTTATAGCCAAAATAAAACGTGTATTATTTCTGGTCTAGAGATGAGATTGCATGCCTTTGTGATATCGGTGTATACGAACCACAAACGCACTGAAGTTGCTAGGATGTTTCAAATCTTTCCTCCCAGTAGCTATAATTGCATACTCAACTCTTACTGATTACTGTATCTGAAAGAATTGTCAGTAATTTAAAATATACTCACCACTCAACCCATTTTAAAGATTTAACTTGCAAAACACGACAAAATGTTTTATCACTGATCCGTTAGCATGTTGGAATCTGTTTGCACAGGGAGACAGGTGGCCAAAGCTTCGTTGTTTTCCATGCAAAGTTCTTGGAGTTAGGAGCTCTTTGTTGGAATAGACAGGCTCTTTGAGTCTGAATATGTTCTATGTGCGCGTATTTATTTAAGCGTTTATACTTAGGTTTGTTTTATTTATTTACAGACGCTCTTTAACATCTCAGGCCAGTAGCGTCCCATTCAATTTAGGCCATGAAACGGCCGATAAATTTCTTTCAGGATTGAGGTTCTTTTACGTGCTGTAAATCGTCGATATAGGGACCCATGACTTTACTTCCCATCCAAATGAAGCCATATTTAGGATTTAATCTATTGACCCTAACCGGATTTGAACCCACAACCTGGGTCTACAAGGCAATTATGGTTACTACTAGACCGCCCATGCTTAGGTGATAATAGTTGTAAATGTATTTGATTTAAAGTGGAAGTTCATTTTCTATATATGTCTGGCTACTAAATAACATGTGTGGTCGAAAAAATCATGTGAATGATGATGTTTAAATATTTGTAAATATTGAGCAATAAATACGCATTAATACTACAAAAATGTAGATGATATATGAGTATGCATGAACAGCAAAACAATGAGCATCAGCAATATGTGCCAAACACGGAATAGTTTGCTGGCGATCACGAAAAATTACGACGTAAATAAAAATTGAAATTAAAAACTATACATGACAAAGATTCTGTCTGACAGCGCTAATAATATTTTATATTTATGACAACAGCCTAGTATTTAATAGTAGACAAAATCACCGTAGAGTGATGTATTGCAGCTTATACAGCTGCGGAAGAGTTTATCACAAGTAATATCACAAGAGGATCTGAGATTGCCACATAGTAAATAGTCTGGAAAGTTAACACCCTCGAGTGATATTTATTAGGACTAGTTCGTTATAGTGTCTATAAACTTGGCGTACAATATTATAATTGAACATTTGTATTACGGATACTTAACCTTTTCAAGTCATCTACCAACAGACGGATGTCATTTGTCACAATGCCCATAAAGAAGAGCCAAATACGGGTTTGTGATCATTTCATGAATATCAATAGAATAAAAGTAATGTGTATTGGAAATTCGCGCATAGATTATTAAAAATTATATAAATTATACTTATGAATACGTATCTATTCAGAAACCGTAAGAATGAAATAGACGAAGGTCCATTATTACTCTCTCTACCATTCCATTTACTAATATAACTGAGAAAAACGTTTTATCATTGTGAACAACGTGTTTATTTACATTTATGGTTGCTAAGGCAGATTTTGTTAAATAATTTACAAAATGATTTCAGACTGTTTGGCTGAATACGCAGAAACAATTATTCGAGTGGATACTCGTTAAGTTAGTTTAGTTTACAATTACTGAAAACTCGGAAAAATGGCCAGTGATGGTGCTCAGGTATTATATTGTGGAGTTACAGAGTTGGCTACGCTGACAAAAGACAGATGCATGTAGCGTGATAAAATCAATTGATAAAACTCTTCAATAATTTCACTGCGATATCGGGCCGTGATTGGTCAGAATTCAAACTTTTTTTTCGTTCCATTGGTCGATTTTAAGATGATGTCACATAAATGACATAGTGGTATTGTTGGACTATTATTTGACCCTACGTCTATGTGGAGAATGTCTTCGGAATTTGCTATAACAATCTAATCGTCATTAGGAGTGTCTAAAATACAATTATTATAATTATAAAATGTGTTATATTTCTCTGTCATTTTATTAACCAGAATGGTAATAATTCATATCATTATATACTCCAGAATAATATCTTCAGTTCTTTTGGCATATTTGGAATGTCAGTTAAAATGTTATTACCTGCATTCTAGCTCTCGGATTAAGTGTTGCATAATGCCCTTATTTCTCATAATCCTCTAAGAGTTGTTCCTGTTTATTTTATCAAAATCATTCTAATAGTCTATAAAAGCTATGTGTGTTGACACGCTATGGTTAACTGTGTCATTATGAATCAGGCCATGATCTGTCTTGCCTAAACCTATGTTGTACTTCACAGAAAAGAACTTCCGTTATTGCGTTAATGTGAATAGAGTTGTTGCTGAAGAAATAAATTTACTGCGATCACCTTTCTTGAAAATACGAAAAAAATGCAGCTATTTTGCAATCTTCCACTTTTTCAAGTGAAATTTGTATAATGCAATATGTGAATGTATTGTTAAGGATATTATTTAATTTAGTTTTTTATTTGTAAAATGCTTGACTTCTATCAGCAATTTTTTTTCTATTGTAGAAAAACTTTAGAGTTACGAAAGCGTTGAGAATACATTGATAACAGTAACAACACCTATTTTATTTGGTAACAAAGGAAGTGACATTCACTTTGAATAACTGCAGCGAATTAAGAAAATAGAAAATATATTTCTTTGAAGGCTGTGGTACATTTAAAATAATTAAAGTAATAATTTACCGTATGATAAAATATTTTATAAATAATTGAAAAAAATAAGAACGATTGATATCAATCAGAAGTGAACCTATAAACCCTAAGATTAGTCATCAATCAATCAAGAAGATGAAAAGCTAGTGTCGATCTCCCTAAAATATTGTACCAAAGATATTTATCTATTTTAATTACGTTGCAGTTCTAATAAAGACGAGGACAACAAAACAGTGCAAATGGCTAACTTAAAATGACAAAATATATTCATATTCTTACATATGTGTAATAAAACTTTACTTTGCACCAAATTAAAATAAAATTCAATGCTATATTATAAAAATCGAGGTATAATTCTCTCCATAACATTTATTTACAGTATACACTGATTAACGTTCGGATAGGGCTAGAAATGTTTGAACGGTCCAGGAATTACAAACATTGTATCAGAAATGGGCTTACTAGCGGTCCCTCAAACACACAATCTGCTGCGGTCCCCCTCATCACCAGAGGTTTAGAGTTATGCAAAACAGAACAAACCAATTGGCCCTTAAGAGTTAGTGCAAGCAATGGAGTAACACAAGGGGATCTGATAAATTGTGTATAAAGAAAGGGGACGAAATGAAGACATGGATGAGGGACTCGGTTAAGTCATCTGTGAATTTCATTTAAATGTTTACATAATTCGGTTTTTTTAATGCTAGGGGAAGGGTTATGTCGTTATAGTTTAAGACCAGGCTTCCTTTGTCGGGTATCCTTGACAGTTCTGTGGAATGGAATTTAAATGTTGATCCTTTACACAGTTGCTTTTTCTTTGCATGTGTTCCTGCGTTTTATCTGATATTTAGATACTTTGTTTTCTACCTTTGAAGATATTGCTCCCCCAAAAATCTTCCCCAACAAATCGCCCACCTCAAACTCGATCTCTAACTCTAAAGTCTTAATTACAGTACCAGAGATGTTGGAGGCCATTAGTATTCATCAGGACATGTGGAGGTAACACGACTGTGTACCAGCGCACTTTTCTCAGTGTTTCTGTTATTTTCCCCATAATTGTTTTTCACTGGAATGAACCGGAAGAGGAGATCCATTAACTTGGTCTACTCGTTACACTTATCCCTACTAGATTTTTACATTTGAGGCTATTTCAGTGGTTTAGAAATTTAATCACAATTGCCTGTAATACCATGAGAACGCGCTGAAAATCTTTCAACGGAACAACAATCGATTCAGCGGTGTTGCCATATCTCTAACAAAACTAGTAAAGCACAGCTTTCTATACATATAAAGTAAGCTGTACTGAAATATGTATATTTGGTAGTTTTGCAAGTGTTCAGTGTTTATATATATGTATGTGTGTGTGTGTGTGTGTATATGATGGTAGGTCCATAACTTCCCGGCCTAAACATTTTCTAGATATGATAAAGACAAAAAACTATATTTCACTTTTCAATATAGTTATCCTTATTGAAATAGACTTCTCACATCTTTGAATTAACATTTCAATCCTCCCTTCCAAAATAGTCAGAAGTCTATCTGCAAAATGGGCATAAATCACATTCATCACTACTTCGTCAAACTTAAATTTCCTTATTCGAAGGTCCTTCTTGAGTTCTTTTGAGAAGAGAAATAGTCATTGGGAAATAGATCTTAGCTGTAGAATGGATGGTCGATCTTCTTGAAGTCACATTTCTTCACAGCTTCCTTCGCAACAAGAGCTGTGTGCACGGGCGCGTTGTCGTCAAGAAGGCGCACACCACAACTCACCTTTCTTTGCCTTTTCTCTTTGATGGAAGCACGTAGTCTGTGCAGTAGGCCAGCATAGTACTCCTCATTTACTGTGGTGTTCCTTTCCTTGAATTTAATGAAGAGTATTCCTTCACAGTCCCAAAAGATTGTGGCAATTACTTACTTATTGGTGGATTGAGTAACCTTGGCCTCTAGAGGCGGTGATTTGCCATATTTACGCCTGCTACTCCATCAATTCTCTTTTGGACAAGGGATCATAGTAGAGGACCATAGTTTCATCTCCTGTAATAATGGTTTGCAAATCTTCTCTCTCATTGCAAACTCGTTGCTGCTTTTGGACTGGGGAAAAGTTTAGGGCCCCATCTTTCACTAACCTCATTCATGTTTAAACATGCACGAATAATTAGAAGGACTGTTGTTTCTGTAACTTTGAGCCGCCAGTCGTCCATAATTCCTCCTTCCACAAGAGCAATGTTTTCAAGAGTGAGCACCACCAAGGGCCGACCTGCACGCTCTTTGTCTTCAATGCTTATCTGACTTATTCGAAAAAGTTCGGCCAATTCTTTTACGGTAGAATATGAGGGGGATCCTTCCCCATATACATCGTCCAATCGCTGTTTAATTGCATTTGGTGTAAGTCCTTCTTTCGTGAAGAACTTAATAACAGGTCAAAACTCCATTTTGAACATGTTACAATCTTCTACACATAGCCTTCTTTATGCAACTATATCTGAACAACTGAACACAGCAGAGGCAAAGTTACAGCTCAATTATTTACCTAACAGGTTAGGAATGACACCAGATACGATTTTGTGAAGGTGATAATCCTTATTGGCGAGACCGGAAATTTATGGATCTACCCACGCATATGTGTGCATATTCTTCCATTTCTAAAAATGTGAAATATGGTTTATATGTTCATTTAAAACTTTTTAATAAAATTATATGTTAATTTTCAATTAAAATTTCAGATATGAGCTGTTTTAAATTGCTGTCTTCCTGGATAATCCATGTACATCCAAAGTGCCTCAAATAAAATCTACTGCAGTCTTTAAGGAAACAGAAAAAATGTTATAATGCTGGCAGATGTAGGCTACAGGGAAATAAATTTGAGAAAGACAGCTATGAAGATAAAGGGCAAAGTAAATGTAACAAAAAACTAAGTGATGTCCATGGAGTACTAAACAGAAACCTGTATCCTATTTGTGTCTGCAACAAACTAGGCCGCCGCTTCTGTCGTTCCTCTTCCATCGTCTGTATTTGTGTGCGGGTTGCATAACCACTTTACTCCTGCCCTTAGTGTTGTTGCCATCCACTCTTTTTTTTTCTTTTTTTTTTTTTTATCTCTTTTCAGTAACGTTATACTCAGCCCACTCCACGTCCATAAAATGTTAAAATATTATGCTCTTAACACCCCGGCCTCTTCCTTCTTTTTTTCCTTTCTTTCTTTGCATACTATATGTGAACTAGCGACATCTGCCGCAAGGAAGGCGTATATCTTCTCCATTATTTGCTCCAAACTTCTGCGTTCTTCTTTCTTTTATTATCTGCTTTTAGTTATTCTTAAGAACTCCCGTTTTAAAAACCTGTCCCTAACGTGCGTTGCTGGCACTTTACACTTCAACACCGGTGATAAAATCCTGTAATGCACACCTAAAGCTTAGACTGGAAAATTTACTAGCGGGGCTAAACTTTTGTGAATCCTTTTGTAAATAATTGGATAAAACGATTAATGTACCTAGAACCATTAAGACCCAAATAAAAAAATCTGTTCTATAAACTCAACGTTTGTGAAATGATAAATGTTTGATAATTCATCAGAATATGAAAGTGTATCTGTTTTGAAGTTGTTCCTGGCTCCCCCCAATTATACACCAAATAAAATAATTCATATTTATAATTGTATAATCAGCAACTCTGTAATTAGGTGCAAGTATGTTGTGCATTTTCATTGGAGGATTTTAATGACATGTGTAGAATTAATATTGTATAGTGTTTAATGGCATTCATAAAGGATAATTTTTGTAATATTTAAGGATTGACGTGTATAAAGTGTAACCAGGTAAGGGAAAGCTCTCGTCTCCGAGCGCAGGAAGACTTTGCAAAAGCCAGAGAGTGCAAAGGTAAGGGAAAAGGTCCTGCCACAGGGCAAACAAGCGGCAAAGTTGCATGTGTCCAAGTAAAACAGTGGTTAACAGTAACGTATGAAAGCTGTTTAAATTCATCTGACTGACTAACAGCAAAGCATTTGGGTTGAACAAAAATTTCCATCGAATAGAATTGAAATTCAGTGAGGTAAGCACTCACCTATCAGGCACGCTAACACAAAGTTGACGGAAGTATTTCGCACCGTTGCTCACGGATGGCGTAGTTTGGTATCGTGTATAAAAGAGCTAGATTTTTCCTAAAGCGGGGCAGTCTCAGAATTTTCCAGGCTCAGATATGCGTGGCTGTCGTCGCGCGGAGATCAGTGGAAGACCGGGCTAAGTACCAAGTACCGGCAACTTTTGGTCAGCGCAATAAATATACACGTTTGCCAAGATTACCTTGCTGTGGTTCGACGAGAGACGTGAGTTCACCCGGATATTCACGTTAGAAGAATAAGCTATATCAACAAAGTAAATAACCAAGCGTATTTTGTAGTCAATTTTCGGAATCCCGTTCCACTCATGCCAGGCGGCTAGCTCACAGCCGCCAAAACACAACGAAACGCCCTCGAGAGAATCTCATTAAAGAAGATTGGTGCCATTAATTTCCATCCCTCACCATACAATCTTAATTCAGTTTATGACCTTGGGTTATTAAACTTTCGGATCCACTTAGTTATAAAATATTTAACAGTTATTATGATAAAATTACATCCTGTCACAATATACAATATATTCAGCTATACAAATGGAAACTGGTTTTGCCTAGAAGTTACTTCGTGAAGGCCAGGTCACCTGCCCAGGATAATCAGGTTGGGTGGTCGCAACCCCACTTTTTATTTATTTATTCGCAGTAAGTAGAAGTTAATATTCTACTCCTCATAGTGCCTAGTCTCCGCTATTAGACATGCTTGAACCCTTTTGAAAGTATTTTGACATACTTGCTGCAATTCATCGAATATTGCAAAATACCTACCGGATATTACGTTTTACCGCCTCCACAGTTTTATGTCATTACAGCAGTAACTTTTTATGGATGAAAATGCAGCAACTGAGTGACTTTATACGCACTGACGAGATAAACCAATTTTCTGCTTATTATGTTCGAGAAGTTTCTAATCGATAGTTATTTTATCTATCTTCTCCTCTATTAAAAGCCCTCCCCCCTTTCCTTTCTGTCAATCATAATACTTTGGGTTCAAACTTTGTTCACCATCTGAAATTTTTACTTCCCAAGTGAGGATGTTACTTCTTGAAATTTATCATGAAATTCTTTCCTTAGTAGAAATGTTTTTCTTAATAGTGTTTAACGCTTTTTTTAATACTATTGAGGCATCAGTCTGTGGACACTGATGGTACCCCAGAGAAATTGGGAAAGGAATTATTTTAAGGAAGGAAACGTTCCAGGTCTAAACTTAGGCCCCCTCCTGGTATTGATATTTATACAGGCTGAGGAAAACCTAGGAAAAAACCTTTGTCAGGAATAACGTTTTGTCGGAAATCGAACCCCGGACCTCCTGCTCACGAGTCCTAAACTTAACGATCTCGGCCACCAGTGGCGGCGCTTGTACGATTTCATTTACACATAACAATTATGAATAAATATTATGTTCTAGTGCATATCTCACTTTTGACATATTTCATAATACACAACCTATAGTAATAACATGCACTTCTATAGAAATGTAACTGAAACTTTTAGCATGATAAATAGCACAATCAATTACCTGTATCACTGTGACCTCGCCGGAAGTCTCGTGTTTAGTGAAAGACAACCGGCTATCACTAATGCATTTAAACTTTTAATTGCATTGTAGAATGAGTGCACGATATAAAGGCAGCTCTGTTTTATATTTAATTGGTCTCTACGCGGTGCATGTTTTTTCTCAGGAATGGAAACATGCAGTTTGTTTTAAAACACGCGGGCACTCATTGTCAATGCGTGGCAGAAATGGCAGCACTGTAATGCACACACAAGTCTTAACTGTAGCGGCGAGAGTGAGGACTGTTTTTGATACTTCAAAATGGATATGTTTTCAGGTAATCATGCATGGTTTGACACCGATTGAAATTCATCGCCAGTTGAGTGAGACATATGGTGATGGTGTTATGGATGTGTCTAATGTGCGTTCATGTGTGCGACAGTTCAAGGAAAGCAGATCGTCGTGCCACAGCAAACCAAGGCAATTTCGGTCTCTCAAAAAGCCGAATGAGTATGGAACACATTGCCCCCAAAGTTGACATTTCCGTGGGATCTGTGCACACAATCCTGCATTAAGACCTGAAAATGCGAAACGTGTCCTCCAGGTGGATGCCACGAATGCTGACGGACGACTACAATTGTGCCAATGGATGAGACATGGATGCCGTTTTTCAATCCTGAATCAAAGTGCCATTAGCCAAAACAGACTCCTACAGAATCGTTCGCAGCCGCCATGTAATCGTGGCATCGACGTCGTGAAAAATGTCTGCGACTGCAAGGAGATAACGTCGAGAAGTGATACAAATTTCATAGTTTTCACGTGATTAGTTAGCGAGGGAAAAAAATCGGAAGTGTTATAACTTGAATGCACCTCGTACATATGTTAAAGATATTTCAAGTTTATTCTGCTTAGACTGACCGACTGTCTCAAAATTCTTCTTAAAATGTTGTTGAAGGCTGGCTTTGGAAATCTGCTGAAAATTTGGAATTTTGAAATTTCTGCAGTCAATTTTTTTTATAATGTCATATTTTTGAGAACTTCTTCCTATATTTTAGTTATTATAAAATATTTTGTTGGCCTTCTCAAAATCTGAAATTATTTATTTTATTTTAGTTGACGCCAAATTATTTATTTTAGGAACAAACTCCTCTGATCTATTTCGTTCTCTTTTCTTATATTTTTTATTTCCTATTTATTTCTTACTTTTGACACAGTTCTCTGTCGCAAGACATAATTGTAAAAACTGCAAGCAGTCCTACGAAAGTATCATAAATATGCAAGGGGTCTATTTATTACCATGATTATACTAACAGATATTCGTTATCCCACACATCTTAAATATCACTTGTTACGTTTTAATTGCACAAATACAATCAACTTGTGGAAACATTGCATCCCTCAATCAAAAAACATTTACCATTATGCAATACAATCCATATCACTTCTGTAATGGGTTCAGTTTCATGTCTCATTCACTGATGTTTTATTATTCAGTTATTAAAATATTCTTTAACAAACAAATTGGGGCAAACAAATTAGGGACGCAATGTTCAGTTACTTTGAAAACGGTGGGATAGGCCGTAT
Organism: Metallyticus violacea; assembly: GCA_030762175.1. NCBI lineage: Eukaryota > Metazoa > Arthropoda > Insecta > Mantodea > Metallyticidae > Metallyticus > Metallyticus violacea. Next base: position 85,848,779 of record CM060844.1, read on the forward strand.
CAGAATTTCTAGGAGTAACTTCTTAACGAGATATCAATTAGATGTAAAATTTATGTATAATAATTACTTTTTTAATGAAAATGCCTATATATTTTGTTCATTTGTAATGTAGATATCATTTTGGCAGTTTAAAGTTTGTACGCAGTCAAGCATTTACTTAACCACTTTGTGCATCGTTCATGGTTACATGAAGTTAGCGTGAAACTTTATAATTAATTTCTGTCCAACCCAGTAAGAGATGTTTGAATCGCTCAACAGAGTACAGATATCACAGCAAAAGAAAGTTATTATAATAATTATTATTATTATTATCATTATTTCATTTATTTACGTACGCTCTTTAACATCTCAGGTTATGAGCGTACCATTAAATTCAGGCGATACATTTTGCTCAGAGGCCTCTTCTTTGTGACTTGATTTTTTTTTGCAAGCCGTTAATTTACGACATGGTACCCTTCCAAAGAAAGGTATACTTAGGATTTTTACGCCAAAAAATTATCGACCCTTGCCTGAAATGAATACTACAAAGCAAGTATGGCTATCACTAGTTCCAATAGCAAAGAGATGAATAAATAAATATACATGGTGACCCAATGAAATATGACTGTTTTCAGAATCTTCTTGTGTGACACTCCTATAGAATTAAACAAAAATATTTTTTAAGGAACAAGTAGTACAATGCAATTTATTAATCAGAACTTTTTTTAAAAAATATCACAAGTGACCCAATGAATATGGCGGTTTTCAGAATGAAGCTGTTTCTGGCATTTTGCATTACAGTTATGGTACTGGTTGGTATGTAACTATTCAATTTACTCTATCCATTAAATAATGGGCAATTGGGTGGTTGAAAATGTGTATTCACACAACATTTATTGAACTTAAGTCGATCTCCTTCCAACATTTAAGTAGATTTATGGTAGATATTAATGTGGCAGAAAATGCTGGCAACACTGGACTTTCAGATGGTTATAATGTTGATTAAAATGAGTTTTTGTCCCAACAGGATGATGCTGGACCTCATACCGCTCATGAAACAAAGAATACACTGTGGATCCAATTTCCTTGAAAAAGTATTTTTATTTAAAGAAGGAACCATCATATTCATTTGGATAAAGAGAGATAAGGGGAAAAAATAAAATACATTTTATGCTTTAAAAATGAGAAAATTTTCAGGAGACTGAATAAGTTAATGATTTAATCCGATACACAGTGGTTATTCTTTCAGTTACAACTTACACCCGGGCAATCATGACATTTAACGAATGTTTAAACAAATGCAATTATTTTATTTTCGTATTCCTATAAATTATTATACAAAAATGTTTAGTTTTAATTTCGTTTTACTGAATGATCATGTAAAAACAAGGTTTTATTTTCTTTCATGTTACTTCAACTTAGAGATATGGTGCTAACTTTAAATACGATTAAGTAAATTTAGTTTTATTTCACTCTTTCATTCAAAGTTCAAAGAAATGTGTGTAATTCTTATACACTTTCATTAAACGTTGAAACATTTGTTGCAAAAGAAAGAATTAACTCTCTTAGGAAGTAAATACCAACCTCAAACATCATTACCATTTCTTTAATGCAATTAATGTATGAGTGCTCGGTATGACTAAACTTCATCTCGTTTTCCCCAAGCGTTTTCTTACAACTCTATAAAGAATAAATAAATAAAAAAAAAAAAAAAAAAAAAAAAAAAAAACAAGGATAAAGAGGAGGAGGAGAAGAAAAGTGTTCATAACATTTTCGCAGAGATCTCTTTCTGGTTCAAAGGAGACATCTGTAACCCTTTCATCCTATATATACATAGATCTTGCATTAAAGTGATAAAACGGTATATTTAAATCAAGATCTTGCAAAATATATAATTACTTCTTTAATTTTCTAAATCTTCAAGTCGGGGTGAGCTGTTGAAAAAATAAGGCATTGATTGCTACACAGTGAGAGAAAGGACATTTCGCAACAGTTAGAGATACTAATATATACAAGGATAACCATAAAATTGAGTTGCAGTTCTTTTATATTTAAAAAAGTGAAAATATTTTAAAATATGCAGAACAAACACTATTAGTGAATAAAACATCTAGCAAGTAGAATTAAATATCGATATATTTATTAAAAAAGATGTGTTCATAAACTTAAGTTAGTGCAGGAATGAAGCCAATAAAAGAGAGACAAAAATCAACATAGAAGCATTTTATATTTCGAAGAAATGCACTGAGTAGTAGGTACCATTGTCTACCATATTTTGAAAAACGCATATAGAAATATACTAATAAATAGAGACATATTTAACTGTTCCTCCTATCCACCCCCACTGAAATATAATTATAATATATAGATAGTAACAAACTATATATAGAACAATACGGTCAATTTCAGCAGTCCTGGATACTAAACAATTAAAAAGTTTGGGATTGCACTTGACTTATTCTCAAGGAATTGAAACGGGATTTTTATGGCTTCTAATATAATGTATTTGGAATGGGATCTCAGGGTAAATTTTGGACAATTTTTAATGACTTACAAGTCATTAGGGGGGGGGGAAGGAGATTGTTCACTGAAATGATGTTCGGACTGGCTGAACATTTAATTTATTTTACAACTTGGAAGGTTCTGGAACATGCTGTTCTTCGGCTGATTATAGTTCGGGGTATTCACTCGCGTATTTATTCACTTGAACACGATGGTGGTTATTGTTGCTGTTACGTTGCACTGCCTGACTGACTCGTGCTGCTTTAGAATTCCTTAGACTGCCCTCGACTGAACTAGAAATGACTTAGACTGCCCTCGACTGCTTTAGAAAATTACTTTTGAATGAATAACTGATTTCGAGTGACCAACTTTCAACTGCTGTAGAAATAACTCTTGAATCAACAACTTCTGACCTGTACTCCAGTTTTCTACAACGTCACGCCTCTCCCTAAATTAAATTCCCTTGATTATTATTCAATTCCTTAGTTATAGGTTAGCCATTGGCTATCTTAAAATATTCATTATGTCACTCAGTTCTCATTCGTGGATTTTTATTCCATGCCCATTGGCTAAAATTATCCCCCCCTCTGATTTACAATGTCTTCCCATGCTTGAGTATTCCAAGAACGGCTTGTCATAAATGTCGGCACTTTCCTTACATGCTTGATTTCTAAAGTTAGTTTTGATGAAATCTGGCTTTCTACGAAAACGCGTGTTTCTGCCCACGGTAAATCCTTTTGAAAAGGGCAAGTATCGTTTCCAACAGAACCCCTAGCTATTTGCACTGTTATTACCCTGGCGCCGAACAGGTGTCTCGGCTGCACTGTCCGCGAGAGTTTGACAAAGGGTAAAGCTAAACCGAAAGACCGTCTCCCAAGTACGCTAATGCCTTCCGACAAAGGCAGCATGCCCCATTCCTTTTACAAAACATGACAAACATATGGTATTACAGAAAGATAATTTCAATATTGCTTAATAGTAACAAGACATATCTATATATACATACATTAATACGTATAATATTGAGGTCCTCCTTTTTAATTGCAATATTAATACCCTTGATTAAATGAAATAAGATACAATTATTATTATTATTATTATTATTATTGTTGTGGTTGTCATAAGTAAATATACTTAAAAAGGAAATTTTGGGACATTTCTTGCTTCAGATTGACACAATAAACTTATAAACAGTACTTTGTATTTGGAGGACCAAATCCAGAACGAGTAAAGATTAACATCAATTAGCAGTTGAAGTGTTTTAATTATTAATTCAGTCTATAATATTATAAAAAAATGTACAACCAAGTACTTATATATATATGAGAGAGAGAGAGACACCTAGTTTTAATTATACGTTTATAGTCTACTTAAAATTATGCTGCTCATTATAGCTACTGTCCATATTTTAAATCATTTTTCTCCCCCATTTTTACTTCCACACTCTGTTCTCCTTGGTGGAGTATTCGTAAACTATTTAAATAATTAATGCTCCATGACTTCGTTATTCTCTCCCTTCATGGCACTTGAACAGAACAGAACATTCCAGCACCAACATTCTCAATTTATAGAAAATGTAAGTTGCCAACCCTTGACCTATATTATACGGTACCAAGTGGGGTGACTCGGGCCAGAGACTCGTATTCAAAAGGGTTCACTTACCGTTGAGCCGGTAATCTTGACCTTAGTTTTTAATTTTATTTATTTATTTTTTTTATTTATTTCCCCCCTGTTGTTTCCCTTGGTGGCTTAGAAGAATGCTGGGGTAGATATTTATATGTAACCAATTTTCCACTCTCCCATTTACTTTCATTTCATTCTATTAGTTCTGTTACAAAATCGAAAGTTCCAGGGTGAGGTGGTTTGGTGTGGCGGTGGCTTGCGTTTTCAAAAGGTTTTTATCTCGGCCTCTGGTAGGAATGTGGAAACAATGAGAGGCTTGGATTTCTATATAGGAAAGAACTCTTTCGATGTCGTGGTTCCTATTTGGAAATAAATGTTACGGACCCTTCTACTTCTGCGTAGTCACCGCCCGGGATCTCATCTCACGCCTTCCACCCGAAAATGCCTCCATTGAGGGCATAGGCACAAAGACTCAAGTGCCGAAAATGTTCTTCTCTCCCGTAATAATCCAATGCAATCTATTCGGAAACCTAATAATAGAGATATGCATTTTATTCGCACTTTCGTCTTTTGGAAAGTTGATGCAAGACATTTATATATTATGTACTTTTATTGAATTAATCGTAATATTAGTAGTTTTAAGCCCTAAATATTTACATTTATTGTATTATTTAGTTTCAAAAATTATTTTTTCTTTACTTCTAATTGCCATCAATTACAGTTCTCAAAAAAAAAAAAAAAATCAAATCAAAGCCCATTAAACATGATATTCTATGATCTTTTTTAATTATTCCAAATTATGAAATTCTTTAGCAATGAATTAGAGTTCTTTCATATTCAAAAGAATAAACATAACTGTACATATAGCTAAGGACAAACAGTACTAATTCCAAAAAAAAAAAAAAAAAAAAAATCTAATTATTTGGTTGAACGTTTATATTCAAAATAATTTAAACAAATTATTAAAATAGCAGTACTAGGCGTAAAAATGACAACAGATGTGTTTAAATATTTCATTATTTCCAAGGAATGGAGAGGAACATACTAATATAGGATTTCAGAGCAGTCAGGGTTAAAACCCTAAACAATATTATTAATATTGTTAAATAACACTCAAAATACTAATAGGTGTTAGGTAAATGAAAACAATAAATGAATAATATAGAATTATAGCCATTGTAGTTTCTGCAAAACTATTTTGTAAATGCTTAACGCTATCTGTAGGCTCTTCATAGGTAGCCATAGTAGCTTCAAACTATTCATTTGATAATAAGTCGGTCCTTGGTGTATTGGTAACCATACTTGCCTTCTAAACCCAAGATCGCGGGTTCGAACCCGGCCAGGATTTTTTTTCTGGCGTAAAAATCCTAAGAATGGCTTCCTTCGGAAGGGAATTAAAGCCATGGGTCACGTGTCGTACATTTACGGCACGATAAAGAACCTAAGCCTGAAATAAGAGGCCTCTGAGCAAAATTTGTCGGCCGTTTCACGCCCTGGACAGAATGGGACGCTGATGACCTGTGATGTTAAAGATCGTCCTAAATAAACAAATTTAAAAAAATTTTTGATAACAATAAGTTATTTTCTAACTTTAGTGGCGGAGGTCTCACGCGCCAGCTCAGGTGGGTAGGGAGGATGATCAACGTTTTAATACTGGCTGCTGTTGTAATTGTTTCCTGTGTATTATGCAGCAGGATTCTAGGTAGTGCTGTGTTTAAATGCTGCTTTTCTCAAGGTACGAGGCAGGCATTTTGTGGTGTACCTTCTTGTAGCAATGCAATCTGACTTTGGAGCTGTCACAGTTGGACATTAGAAAAGGAAACTCGCATCTTTTACTCCTCGACTTCTTCACTTTTGTTGGGGAGCCTCTCCTGTGAAACTTGTATGTTTTTCGGTCATATTGTTATACTCAACTTTCTTTATCCGTTACAAAACTAAATTTTTTTACGGCCGTGCTCTATCAATATTTTCTACCAACTTCTGTTTCCACGTTTTTCTGCTAATTCCTTAGGTTGTGGGGTTTTCGAGCACATTTTCCTGACATGTTCTGTATCCAGGGCCCTTTTAATTGCTGCTGATCACATGCTCAGAATCTTCTGAATACGAAAATAATGTACAGCTTAAGACAAAAAATATTATAAAATAAACAACATGTCTGATTCAGAAAACATCGAAAGCATTTGTTGACGCTGGGTTCACAATGCAGCCTGCAGTGCATGTTAAAGTTATGCGAGGAAATACGTCTATTGGGACCATGCTTACATTTATATTCAGATTTTGCAAATAAACCAATTAAATATATGTCAATAATATACATTTTAATAAACAGCATATATTTTAATTTTAAGGCCTTAATGCTCAAATACTGAAACTTAGATTAATTATCTTAGTTTACAAAATAAATTTAATAAATGTTACAATAAAAAATAAATATAAAATATAAATTGTTCTCATTTAATGTAAAAAAAATTATCCATTTCCTATTTATTTTGAAAACAAACGATATTTTTTGTGTGTGAGCATATATGCCTTAAAATTCAAATAAACCATTGCAATTAGAAATTTTGTGTTTATGATATATATTATTTTTACTTAAAAATAGCAAATAAAAATTCACTCATGGGTAGGATTCGATCTTGGGCAACTCTCATTGCTAAACAACTGCTTATAACTATGAGAGTATGCGTGCCATGCAGAATTCGACGTGACTGTTGATGAATAAATGAAACTAAAGGTTGTTAAGACCCGCTCACAAAAACATACCGTGACTCGAATGCCGAGTAAAACAGAACATACACAAATTAACGTTTCGATAGTCTCTCTCTCTCTCTCTCTCTCTCTCTCTCTCTCTCTCTTAGGGTGTACATATTCGTTGCTATCTCGGCTTGTTTCCTAATCTCTTAAATGTTCGTCCGTTCGTGTTGATGGTCGTTCTTAGCAGTCTTCATATTCAAGGTATAGTCATTTTCTTTTATATTCAGCACACCATCGATAAGTGGAGGTTTTCTGAAAGGCAAGGCTCTCCAAAAGTCGCTGCAATCTTTCAAGACTTTCTCTTTTAACCCCTACTTTAAAGAGTTAGAAAATCGTGGCACGGAAATGCTTTTGCTTCAGATCAATTCTGGTTTATGACACAGCAAAGTCTAGCAATACACTTGCCGTCACAACACCTGTTGAGGCGTATTCAAATTTTCAGATTTTGTTACCAAGACTTCAATCTAAAAATAGGAATACGTGCAGTGGCGTATGATGCTTTACAAAGTTTTCAGGGACTCTGATACTGCGATAGGTAAAATAACAGTAAAATGCTATTATAGCGGTATATGTTATAGTTTTAAAGTATACAAGCATCTTAGAGGGATGGAAAAAAGTCCAATCGCATTAAATTAAATAAATTTGTAACCCCTATGATAAATTAGCGTTAACTGGTTTACTATAATGTAATAGCAATTGTCATATTTTAAATGCTGCTCTAAAATGAATTTCAAGACAGAATGCAAAACATTCAGCTTAGGAAAAACGTTGCAATTCCTGAATGCTGTAAAGAATGACTATAAGAATTAAATTTAAAATGCTTTTACTTTTTCATTCGGTTTAAAATATTAAATTCACTTCAACCCTGCTTTGGTACAATGTCTGCTGCTAAACGTTTTGCTAGTCAGTCACTTTAGCTGAATATACAGGGAACTATATGTTTATTGAATGAACATTCGTCTCGTTCTGGCTTCGGTCAAATAACCCACTACAGCTGCAAAGTGTTCTAACTGGTGTTAAGGGATGTCTATAGATGGAACAAGAAATAAACATTAGCCTGACGCGAATTAAGATGAATGACTTCAGAGGGATGGGGTCATAGTTATGTAGCTGTATGCCAGAACTCCACTCTTGTTTACTTCGAAACGCTAGGCACAGATCAGAGTAAGCTAGTTATACTCTATGGTTGACGCTTCCATGGTAGAAAATGTTCATTCATTTGGAAAAGGGATATCAGCATGTCCCAAACAGTTTTAATTAAAACCTGTAAATAATAAATATATAAGTACAATTAATTAAATCGAACGAAAAAAAGAAATGTTATTTGGCTCACATTTCCATTATCATCTGCAATGGCAAATTTTGTCAACATGTGTTTCTTTTTCAATAAATTGTAGGCGGCTACATGGAAAACAGTAGTTGCATGTTGTATTCAGGAATTACACAGTTCTGTCATTTCAAAACGTCCTAGTGTGAAAAATATTTTATATAAACTTAATGTATGAAGTATACACCAAAATAGATATTGAGGACAAAATTTAAAAGCTGTTAGGTTTCATATTCTCACTTCCAGCTACTTTTACTTGAAAATTTAAAATGCCCCCCATGCCTTTTGATTTGTCAGTTTTAAAGAGGGTGAAATTAATATCACAACATTTATTTTGGTAACTGAATTATGTTTGCATTTGTAAAGAATAAAATTATAAAAACACTAAGCATTTAATGTATTAATTAAAGCGTTTTGATGATAAATTTCTTCAAAATGGTATATATGGTAAGTAGATAAATGTCCAAAAATTTAAGATATTAAAACTTTTGTAAACCAGATAATTTGAATAACATGAAGACTAAAGAAAATTCTCCACAAAGATCCTAATGTTTAATATTACGATTTTAATTTACATATACATTTTTTCATAAGAAAGTTTAGATAAAAATTGCTCAGATAGGAATGCGGACATGAATACACTACCTAAAATGAATATATATGTGTGTGTGTGTGTGTTTTTTTTTTTTTTTTTTTTTGAAAAAGTACATTGAGAAATAAATATACCTCTTAACCTACTGTGAATGTAAACACTCAAGTCTGCCTGTTATTGTTAGCCTGGATCCCCCAAGTTTATAGTACTTGACCAAGTTGTTAGCGTTAACATGCCTTCTCCCACGCTAATCTCTCTTACTTCATAACAGCGGTCTTCGAACTTTCTATGCATTGTTTGAAGCATCGATTTTTCACCCCTGCAACCTACAAATCATTTTGTAAATCAAAATTATTCTTTAAGGATTAATTTTGCAGTTTCTAATTGGGTAGACATAATTTTTCCTGAACATTTTTCGTTTGAGGGGAAATTGACCAATCTCATTTTTTCTTCTAATTATATTATTGACGCCGCTCAAAATTATCACATTCGGCTGATATCTGTTTCTGAACCATATTACTAAATAGGACCCACCTTCGAACTTTCTTTGCACTGTTGAAGCATCGATTTTCACCCCTGCAACCTACAAATATTTTTGTAAATCAAAATAGTTCTTTTCAGGACTAATTTTGCATACCTTCTAGTACAACCAATAAAATAAGTAACTAAAATTAAGTATATCAACAATGGGTATCAATAATGCTGCGTAGAATTGGAGGGAAACCGTTATTAGCGCTGAATAACTTATAAATCTTAATTTACCTACTTGTTCACATTAATTCGCACAAGATTGTATCTTCTATCTCTGTCGCTGGTGTTTCAGCACGGTCAAAGATTGTTAATAATTTCTTGTTGAATGCCCTTTACCTTTATGATCCACTTGTCTCTCATTCTCCATTGTTATTTGTAGCTGGGTTCTCTGACTTTCCTCACAAACATACTTCACCTGCTGAAAATTCTCTTCCTTTGATAAATCTTCCCTGCGGCACATTATCTGCAAGAGAACGCCATAAAACGCCGGATGAGAGAACCTTTATCGTGCATGGAGAGACACAAATCCTGTGGCGAATAGGTGTAATCATGGTGAAACACACCAAGTACGGCAATAATAAAACCAAATTCCGATCTAGGTCGCTTCTTTTCTTATCCGAAGAAAGGGTTTCGAGATGTTTATGCTGACTCCATAACCGTATACTTTATCATGCATTGAACGTTCTTTTAGTAGTTTGTATAACCTTAGAATGCGAGCAATAAATCAACAAAATTGACATAAGTGATGGAGCATTGTGCACAAATATGAAAATGGCTGCTGGCACGTTTTTGTAGCGCAAGCGTGGACACCGCAATGTTATAATTTGGGAGATAATCTTAAACAAATATTTTTCTTGCATGAAGTAAATTCCTGTAACCAAGTTTAAAACTCCGAGGGAACAATCTGTGTAAAACATATGGGAATATAGACAGGATAAACATAAATGATTATAGCGGTTTTAAACTTTAATTTTTTCTCTGCGGTATACATTATAATTTTGAATCATAGCTTAAATTGAAGAGTAACTGTGGTAGTTTCACTTCTACATGCGCAAATTTTATTTCGTTACCATGGTAACGAAATAAAAATAAGACAACTCGCGTATGTCTTGGAAATCGCGAAACATAATCCAACCCAGAGGGCGTATAGGGGAATATTTGGTCTTAACGCTCTTCTGGTAACAACATTCGTACAATCAGATCCAAACGACGGGATATCTCTGTAAAAGAAAGAGCCCCGGACGACGGCGTGTCAGATGAGAATGTCTATAGAGTCGGAACAGTTTACGCGCGTAGTTCTAAAAAATCTGAAAGGAGGGCGACTCGAGAACTAACGATTCCAACAATGACAGTGTGGAAAGTGTTGAGAAAACATCAACAGAGGTCACATCGTCTGCAATAGCTAAAGGCCCCTACATAAAGTCAAAATTTCCCCATCGTTGGATCCGGACAACTTGACTCCCGAGGTCCCCAGATCTGATCCCCCTGTGTTTACTTGTGGGGGGTACATAAAGATCGTGTATATATTCCTGCAGACCCACCTGAGTTTAGGATTATTGCAGCAGTTGGATCTGTTATACCAGACATGCCAACAACAGTGTGACAAGAAATGGACTACCGGCTAGATGCATGCCGTGTCACAAATGGGTCTCATGTTGAGTAATGGTAACTTTCATTGTTTTTCTTCAATTTATGTAATGATTCAATATTATATTGTATACCACAAAGAAAAATTATGTTTAAAACCGATATAATTATTTGTATACACCCTGTATTTTTCAACAAATAAACACATTATCTGGATTTAATTTAATTTAATTTAATTTCCCTCCGATTTATTCTAGTATCTGCTGCTAATTTTACTTTTTTAAGGATAAGCTAGGCTGTCATAGTAGAAGTGTTATGTAAATGCATACAGGATGGTTAGCATCAATTGGGGGAAAAAATCTTTCTTAAAGCTCCATTCAGAATTCGTTCCTTCAAACAAAAACCTCCGAACTTCCTCTTACGTCTTCATCTAAACACGCTGGTATTTATGGCTAAATACAGCTCTGGTTTCACTTTAAGAATACATCCTTATGTAAACAAATAGGCGTGCACAAAAGTAAATAGTGTGTACGTACATTGTCTAAAGTCGCGTCCTAAACGACAAATAGGTCACAAAATAGTTCGCAAGATACTAACGAAAACTAATAGATCTCATTTGTATTACTTAATACAGTTACGTTTAAAGTATTAAGTGAAGCTACTGCAAAATTAGTCCAAATTAAATAATCAAATTGTACTTACACGAATAACAAGCGAACATACGCCCGGACTGCCTTCTGCTGTTAACTTCCGGAAGAGGATTGTGGGACCTTTTAGTAAACAATAATGGCCGAACACTAGCAGTATATGAAACATCGCAAGGGGAAGCTTTTAAAAAGTGGTGAGAAATGTATTATTCTTAATGTAAATCACAACTCTGTTAGAAGTAAGGATGTTGTTAACTTGACAGCGGAGCTTACTGGTGTGTCTGCATTAATTCTACACGTAATGAAAGGTTAAATATAGGCAAGCTATCAACTCCCGAAAAATCTAGGAAAGGTAAATATCCAGTGCTCCAAGTTCTATGTGGTGAATTTGTTAATAGTGCAGTGCATCGAAAAGTACATAATTTCTTCCACAACAATGAATGAGTCGCCTACAATCAATAACCTCATTGTAGATCGTGAGGATATATTGTTACAGCGAAGAGATTACCTCAGGAAAATTCGCGCGCACAGATATAATCAAAGAAAAAATAGGGCAAAAATAATATAGTAAATAATTGAAAACTAAGGCGGAAACACTCTCTTCTCGAAGAAACATGTGTAAACCAAGGTCACACAAATTCAAAGGTATCCATAGACTCCAATATTAAGAGTAAAAAGCAATTATTTATGTTTGTGTTAAGTACTGATATAAAAAATCCAACGGGGAGAGATTGATTGATTGAAAACGCCTCATTTTGCTACACATGGAAGTGATGATGGTTTTTTTACCAGGAGGGAAATTAGTAATGAAATCCAAAAACACCAGCGACTATCATGAAGAAATGACAGGTGAAGTTTATTACCTAACAGTAATAGTCATGGATAAATCTTACTATGGCGTACTACTACATCGCATTCCCAACAGATCATGGCTAAAGAATGACATGTGAATAGAAGGAAGAAACTATCGTATAACACAACCATGGTTAAAGATGAGGTAATAAGCATTGCCAGGAATGCGAACGAGAGGAAAGCTTACGTTGAGTTTGTCATAGACACCCTGACCGAGGAAGCAGGACATAAGGTGCTGACTTCCTGCATACCATCGTGTTTTAAATCACCTGGCATGGAATCAGGTTAAGGTCATGTTGCGCAACAACAGACGGAGGTGAGAATATTGTTAGTGAGTGGCATAAAGTGGGAAACAGCTGATACGTGGTGGGCCTTTGTACAGCACGTGGAGGATGAAGAGGAGAAATTCTGGGAGGCTGATTATCTTCATGACGTAATTGTTGACCGTCTCATTATCAATCCTGGAGAATGCGATAGCAACATAGAGGAGGAAGAACAGGACTACAATTTGGAAGGAATACAACCTCTTTCAGATTAGGTATGTTTGATTTGTTTATTTTGTATAGTGTTATTTATACTTCTTAATTTTATTTCATTTTCGCAATGTAAATAATAAATTTTTTTTCTAAGCAAAAGCGATGACATTTCACAGTGCCTTATTGTTACGAAAGTAGGGCCATTACTCCTGTAATCAGGGTGGAAGACGTAGGGATACACTTTTGTACATGAAGACGTGTTCTTAAAGTGAAATTACCATAGGAATAATTTTGAAAGTTTTCCTCTGGAAATAGTGCCTCGTTTACAGAAATACTTAATAAAAATTAAACATTTTTTTAATTTTTATTTTTATATGTCAGCATAATAAAATTTCTCTTGGTAAAAATCGTAAAAACGATGGTACATTTTGACATTGATTGCATATTATTAATACAATACATTATTACATTTTTTCTGTACTAAAACGCTGCCCTCATTAAATATTATATTACAGCACTGTATTAATGAAAAAAACAACATTTATCTTCATTGCAGAATACATAAATATAGAATTAGCAAAAAAAAAAAAAAAAAAAAAAAGTTTAGAATTACGAGTAAGCAATACCAGCCTGTTCTGAAATGTGTGCCAACACTAAACTTTCTGAAATTTCTTAATGTCTGTACAGTTCATCCAATTATGAATCTGAAAATAATGTTATTTTAAGCCTTTTCAACTTCCGCTAAAATTTCTTGCAGAAAAACCACAGCTAACAATAACAGTAAATAAATGAACAAAACAATATCGATCATTAAAAGGGTTTCATAAGTAAAATATAAGAATACGTTCGTTTTAAAGTAATTTATTACATAATGGACATAATATTAATTTTATTAATATCATTTAATTATTCTGGTATATAAAAATTGTGATTCAAACTCGTTTATGATGTTACACAATTATTGCATTCATAAGCATTACTTCGCTTCTGTCTTAAAATTTACTAATGCAATAAAGTACAACTATAACTAATGCAACTCATAAACTTTATGGCCATGTACATAATCCTCTATGAATGTTTGACGGTCGTCAAATCTTTATTAGATTACGTTTAATGAGATTTTTCGGTGCATCAACAATGATCGAAACGAGGTAGTTGATTATGGTCAACTTTGACCGCGGATGCTGGACCGATCAATTCCGTTGATTGTGGTAATGTTGCACAAAATGGCTGCCCGTTTCGATTTTTCTTGAAGATATTGAGAACTAGATAATATACCTGGATTAGTTAAATTGGGACAATCGTTAAAACAGTATCATTGTGGAAAAAGGTAACACTTTAGAAGGACAGGAATTTTGCAGAAAGATTCCAACTATTAAAGGATTTGGTATGGTGGCTAGTAAATGCGAGGTTAGAGTTTTCTGACAACCGCAATGACCCGGTTTCACCCATGAATAGACTTTTAACAAGTTTTAGATCATACGCTAGAGGAACTTTTAATATTGTGATTTGGAAATTAAAGCATCCACCGAACAACGGCCTTGCATGTTATCAGCGATGTGTAACATATAATGGCTCCTTTTTGTCCACGATTTGTATCACTTCCGTTGAGGGTAGAATTAAGGTCTATGATGTACACACATCAGGAACCAGTTTCCTGTAGGAGACCATGCAGAGAGCCATACTTTTCTTTTAACTGGTAAACAACCAGTGACCACAATTTAAAAGATAACCTGGGTCTGTGAATGACACTACCATGGGGAAATAGGACATTATGACTCGGGCAGTTTTAACACACAGCGACTTATTTATTTGGTAATTAGAGCTGTTATATTGAAATGCATGGCTAAATCATTCCACGTATTCTTCTTTCACTTTAAAGAACATGGATCAGTCTTTGTATTTATTGGAATATGAGATAGCTGGTTCCAGCTGAATGGGTTACTCATGCTGAAAAGAATTTGGAGATCTTTATTTGTTTTTCATTTTCGTTTACCTATATCTATTAATCAAACACAAAACAAAAAGCAATATGGTCCAGGAGATTATAATTGTATTACAACCTCTTTGGCTATGGAGTTAGATGCTTTCTTTTGACTAATTATCGTAGAATTATGATCGTTCAGCAACCTAGCGCCCGGTCAGCTGATGGCGGTTCGTTGAACGACAATTAACTATGACCGCGGTGAAATTGTAGTTGCAGAGCATCAAAGTTTGATCACGTTACAGTAACCCTCGATCAGCACGGATCTGATCGAGAACTGTGCACATGGCCATTGGTGTAAAATAATTAACAAACTGCAAGAATTTACTAATCTGTCTGAAACAACTAAAGTGTTGCCAGGGTCACAAGTTCTTAAATACATAGTGGAACTTCTGTTAGAGAAGAACTACGGCTAGAGTGTGAAAAGATCTGTAAGCAGTACAAGTAGATGAAATTGGGTGTGGCATTTTCTCTTTATACTGACATTCTGTGATGTTGAATGATAATTTTCTACTATAAAGCGTTGTCTATATGAATTCCTTACGTATAATGTGGAGATCACCTAAATAGTTTCTTGCAATTCTGAGTGCCTACTAGTAATTAACATTCAGCCTTAATTATCGACACTCCTGTTACAAACCTCTAATTAGGAAGTGGATTCTTAAACAAATGTTTTTTTAACTGCACGGAATGTGGTAGAATCACTTTTTTAATAAAGAACAGTACATTAATATGGTTCGGTAATATACAGTCTTGTGCGAATTGATATAAATAGCAGATAAATTTAGTTTTATAAGTTATTCAGTGCTAATAACTGTTTCCCTCCAATCACATTATTGATACCAATTGTTGAGATAGTTATTTGTAGTTAATGCATTTATTGCTTGTACTAGAAGTTAAACAATTTACTTGTGTTTCTTGCTGTTTTAACATTTTATTTAGCAAGCATATTTTTATTCATAATGCATGTCACACCTAAGAAGAGAAGTAAGGTCATAAACCTCCATGAATTTAGTAATATGACTTAGAGACAGATAGCAACATATTCAAGAGTGCCTCTCATGGGATGAGAGCATTGCAACAGCATTAGTGAATTTTCTTACACGAATAATAGCCTTAGTTTCTGTATCATAAACAAATCTAGTGTTCAGCTGGTAAAGAAAGAAGAACATAATGTCTGCTCTTAAAAAAACATTTACATATATTTGAAGCAGTTTCTTGGATTTCGAATAAAAAGGTTTTAACCACCACCGTTTCAAACAATGAGTTACCACATATTATAGCAAAAATTCAGCCTAATCTGCAATATACCTATAACAATATGTACTAGTAGTAATGGGCGTTTTATTGTTCCAGTTTTAGAATACATTCAAATGAATATAATTGCTGCATAGGCCTTATAGCCTATGCTATTCTAATATCGTCCTTATAACATATAACATGCAAAAGGATCATATACATAAATACATACAAATATACAAATACTTTGATATATTTACACTTTCTATTAATACTTTTATATGCAAGTACATAAACATGAATGGAACCTTACTATCGAGACCCCTTTCCATTTACTCACACCACCTCTCCAACTCCCCCTTTTTATTATAGCCATTAACCTTCTTTGCCGGGTCCTGTCTAGAAATATTCCCAAATGTGTATCTCACATACACCAACAATTCCCTGCAAATGTTCAAATTTCTTTTGGCATTTAAAAAATGCGATGAAAAGTGCTCTTTTCTTAAAATCTCAGTTTCCCTGCAACAAAGTATATGACATATTTGGGGGCTAGGAATGTTTAGGTTCAGGTTTAGTTATTTATTTAAATGCGCTATTTAACATTTTTGGCTATTAACGTCTCATTCAATTCAACGCGTGAAACGGGCTATAAATTTTGCTCAGAGGCCTCTTCTTTTAGGCTTGAGGTTCTTTTACCTGCCTTAAATCTACGACACTGAACCAACGAATTTATTTTCCCTTTCAAGGGAAGAGATACTCAAGATTTTTGTGCTAAAAAATGGATTCTTTATGGGTTTTGAGCCCGCAACTTGGGTCTATCAGTATGACCAAGTTTTTGCTACTGAGGCACCACAGGTAGTGGACACTAATGATACACGAGTTGAAATGATATATTGGGAAAGGATTTTTTCAGGAAGAAAACGTTCCAAGCCAAGTTTAGGGTACCTCCTCGGCATTTGCCATTTATGAGGACTGAGGAAAACCTGGGGGAAAAAAAAAATCGAGGAAGACGGTCCTGATGCAATTCGAACCCCATAGCTTCCCCTCACGAGTCCGCACCTTAACGACCTCGGCCACCTGTGGCGGTTTAAGAAGCATGCAAGTGAAAAAGTATTTGTGAGAAACGAAGGGAGAATAATATGACACATACTATGAACTAATTTTGTACCTAAACTAAAATTAGTTTTCTAATAGATAAAAATAAGCTCTTATTACACAGATTGCTTCACAACAAAAATACTATGATGTTGCGTATTATGGGGTGTATAGGAGAATAAGGAATTAAAGTTAATTCCGAAAATGAGCTTATATCTTCAGTATATGAAGTATTTTTTGTATTTTTCAGAACCGTAATTATTTATTTAATGCTGTACCCCATTTTCTCAAAAAAATAAGAAAAAAGAAAAAGAAAAAAAAAGAAAGGGTGAATCCATTTTAAAACAAATAAGTAATCACTATTTTTTTTTTTTTTTTTTTTACTTGTCAGCAGTCAATCCCCTCAGTTCCACAGAAAAAGAAATTAAAAAAGTGGTGTTCTCATATTTGGACCTACTGTTATTACTTAAATAAATTCAGGACAAAGTTAAGTATATTATATTTCAACCATTTTCACGCAAAATTGTTAACTTGTAACATGCTACCATTCTGTAAGATATCAAACATGAAGTGCAATAAAAGAGGTCGATAACCAAGCGGGGTGGCTCAGGAGGTAACGTTTGGGATTTGTATTAGGAGGTCCATAGTTGAAATTCCTTGGAGCGATGATTTTAAAGTGCCAGGGAAAACTGGGCTGATGGGATATGACGGTGGTTTGCACTTTAGAGAGGTTTCTGTTCGGGCATTTGGTATGGAAGCGGCCCATCTAAAGAGCTCTAACTCCTTGGAGGGGGGCTACGTTGGCGTCGCGGTGTTCTATCTTGAAACAATGTTCGTCCCGTCTGTGTTAGCTTTAGCGTCCGTGTATCCCTCCCCTCCCTGATGTGCTGTCACTGGGGACTTAGGCATAAATGGTTACCATCGAGTAGATTTAAGTAATGAAATATCTTCCATCATCAATTCAATGAAGAGGTCTATATCTCAGATCAATGAGCTCAAAAGTTTTTGTCGAAAAGATTAGAAGAACAGGTCAAGGTTCAGACATCACAGAAATGAGTTAAGTTTCAGATAAAAGTAAAACTATTCAAAATAATGGTAAAATAGATGTTACTACAAGATAGGCCGTTATATTCTTACCTACTTCATATTTAATCAAAACTATAAGAAACAAATATGTTGCTTTTATTTATACGTCGTAAAATGTTTAAACTTTTGATGAACACAATTTTTATTTTCATATAGATAATATATTACCAATAATATGTGTATTTATTTTGAAAATGTCAACTTATTAACTTGAATTGCAATAAAATTCATTATTCTGTGAAACAAAAGGTTTTAATAGTAGACCATCCGCTCTTTAAAACTGCAGAATTGAAAGCTATCACTGGACCATAAAAATGTTAACTTAATAATTGTATCATCAGTGCTAATTACAGACAAAGCTTGCGGTAATATTTCACAAAGCATGATTTATCTTCTAGGTATCTCTAATGGTTTCAAGGTCAAACAGCCTTCATTACAGTTTACCTATCATAACTTTATATATATTGCTATAATGTTTGCATTATTTTCAATTTCTGAAAATATTTATTGTTGTATGCTGTAATATATGTTTGTTTCTTCGCTTAGTTGTTCTCCTGATAGATTTAAGTCAGTAAAAGATATTTGAACTTCTTTCATTAGCTTGACGCTGCGGCTAACAATAACATTAAGGTTTATAATGGAAACATAGAATCTTTACGCATGACATTCCTTATTTTTGCGCACCCCTGTTTCAATGAACATGTAAACCTCTGACGACTATGTAAAAATTAGAGAAAGCCGACATTGTTCGAGAGTACTTGAGAAGTATGGCAAAGTCAGTGTGAAGCTCTGGAAATATCAGCTGCTACTGCCGCCTGTGAACTTTTATTATGCCACCATGCATCTCATTGCACACGCCTCCCTGCGGCGGCATATTCTAGGAAAACTTTGAAATTGGTGGCTTGCTTTCCGATAAATTGAGCTGGAGAAGGAAGGTTATTGACGGCGTGACCCTTTTCCACTATGCTTTTCTTCCAACCTCCTCTTCTACTCAATTATCCAAGGTGCGGCATATAAATTTCTACTCGTGCCGCACACGTCCCGAGATATACCACACACATTTTGATATTCTGCTACGGGCTTGTCGTAGATTGTCTGCTGTACTGCCCTCCAGGGGGCTGTGCACAAGGTGGTGTGGTGTGTGCAGCGTCGATCGTTGCCGTTACATGCATTGGTAACGATATAGAACAAGCTTATACATTCCTTTGTAGGTATAGCCATATGCCTTATCTTTACCGAGATAGGTTGAAAAAATCCTCAAGTGCTTGCATACAGAGCTGAACTATGAATACCACACTTCAATAAGAATTCGATTTCGAGAGATATAACATATACAATACTTTTATATTTGATTATATTTTGTTGTTAATTCTTACATTTAGTTCTCCATTATTATAAAATGAAAGAATACACAATTAAAAAACGTATTTTTATTAAGAACCTTAAATGAGAACAATAGAAACAAAAATTTAACTCTGGTGAGAAGTTACAAAGGACGTAAAACAATTGCAAGTTTTGTTTTAACTGTGAGTACACTTTTCGTTGTTTAAAATATTAAAAACGCTTCACCCCCTCTTTATTCATAACGTCTTGGCTTGCTTTCTATCAGGTTGGCAATGGTTTCTTGAGCAGTATGCTCCCATTCTTCAAGAAGTGCTCGTCTCAATTCCTGTAAAGTTCTGGCAACCTGTACGTGTTCAAGCGGATTCATGTCGAGACTCCTTGCTGGTTAAAACATGGATTCCCAATTCTTGGGAAATTGCATTAAAAGAAAATTATCGCCTGTAAATGGGACAAACATTCATTTATGTATCTGTCTGCTGTTAGACTTCCATTTTCTACTAAAATTAATAAGTACTAGCATCCATAGACACTCCTGCCCTAACCACCTTGCAACAGTCTTCCCTTCTTCTCCAACCGGTCCTGATGGTCTGTGGTAACCATATTTGCCTCGTAAACCCAAGATGGCAGATTCAATCCCGTCCAGGTTTGATGAAAAATTTTGAGCGTAAAAATCTTTCGGAAGTGAAGTAAAGCCTTGGGTTCCTTGTTGTAGACTTGCGGCACGAAAAAGAACCTCAAGTCTGAAAGAAGAGACCTCTGAGCAAAATTTACCGGCCGTTTCACTACCTGAATTAAATAGAACGCTAATGACCTGAAATGCTACAGAGCGTCTGTAATTAAAACAAAGCAACTCCTTAATTTCCATCGGGTGAGCGCAGATTGAAACAGAACTTGTCTATGAACAGAACACAGCTCTACTGTTCATTTCTCCAATCCTTATGATCATTTGCAAAACGCAATCGTTCGACTCGGTGCATTCTGAGCAAATTGGGACCAGTTGCAGGTAAACTTGATATGAGTTCACTTGCTTTTAACCTTCTTCTATCCTTTTTGGCAGAAATCGGGCGTCCATGCTGTTAACAAATTGCTGGACTACAGTCACAGCTGGCAGGTTGCGCACCCCAAGAACTGTCAACAACATGTACAGTGTGTTCAGAAAGTCCGTATACCCCTGTGCTTTACTAATTTCTTATTAGCATTATAATTTTAATATCGTTGATGTATTGTAGGTTATTATTGTTGGTGTATTGTTTATTAATTAAAATATAGCCTATATGGCTTCCCGGACACGCTGTGCATGCCGTCCTTTTAATTTGTAGCTCTCGGCCGACCCAGATCTGGTTATCTGGTGTATTCAAGGGTCTCTCTAAGCGCGTTCATCATTGTTTAGGGCTACAGCTCGGGCCATATCTTCAGGTCGCATTTTTTAAGGTTAAATATGACAACCCTACTTACATTTACAACGTATAAAAATAAAGAAATAACGATAATAAAAAGTTAAGACCAATTTGCTGTGCCTGAAACGTCGTACACATAATTGGAATATTCGGTTACAATGGCTCATTTATAAAATAAGAAACATTCAGTACAGCCTACATATCTACATGACAACAAATGCCTACGATAATATTTTATGACAAGCAAATATAAAGTGTTTGGAGTTTTTTTTTTTTTTTTTTTTTTTGCCTCTGGGTGTATTTATGTGGATCCTCATTTGCCAAAAATGTAAGAAATATTATATGATAGTACTGCTCTATTTCTCAGATAATTGGTATAAATTGTCCATACCTAAAAATGTAAATTTATATTCGGTTTCTACTTTTAAGTTTGCGGCTCTACTGGTGTCTGTTATCACTGCTAATCATAAAATGATCAGAATATCCGCAATTTATTCATTTTCTGCAGAAATTTCTTTACCTCTGACCACAGCAGAGTCCATGTCTATCTTTCAGGAGAATTATTTAGAAAATCTGGAAATTTTGGCTATACCATGAACCTAATATCAGCTTAAATTAAATACTTTAAAAATCTAAAGTCCGTTTTCCACAAATGATACCCTCAGATTCCGACTGAAATGCTCTTAAGTCTTAGAGATTATTGTAATTTATTATATGAACATTTAAAACAGTTTAATTCTATAATGCACATTACTTCTAAATATATAGTTACAAGTATGTTGAATCTTAGCAATGCATAAGTTAGAAACAAGCATATCAACAGAAAAGTTATGGCAAGGTACCAATAATATCAAATTGAGTATAGAGCAAATAACTTTGAAGTTAAAAGGGACCTATTTCCAAAATTGAACATCTGCATTTGTTAGCTATTGATAAAAATGGGGGAAAAAATTAACAGTTTTCAAAGTAACCAAATATGTTAAAACGATAAATCACTAAGCGAGCTTTAATATTAAAGCTGTAATTAAATTAAGCCACACAGTTTCCTGATATTTGGTAATTAAAATTATTAAATCCATTTTTGGAATTAAAGTGAATAAAATTATTGCTTTAAAACTAAGTTTATGCATATTAAACTTTGGAACCCTATTTGGAATTTTTGGAAAAGAAATTTCAGCATTGTTTACACAATATATTATTAAAATTTAAGTTCTTAATCACACAAAATATGTACCTATTCAGTTCGCAAAAACGCAAGAAAAAGTCGAATAGATAGATAATAATTCAATAAGAAACTACGTTTCTTAACTTAGAAATTAATTTTCAATTCATAATTTTCTTTTTGAGGTTCACATATGAACAAATCTGACGTGTTTCTGTGTTGCTTTCTTCATTCATAACGCCCGAAGACAGTCTTTTTCTTTCCATTCTACGCGTCTATTCTTCAACAAGAAAGATGGACCAGTTTCCTTTTATTTTTGCAAAGCTGAAGTTTGAGGTGCTGTAACTATTTTCAGAGCATATACCTACAAGACAATCAACTAGATGTGTTTTCACTGTTTTCAAACTTAAAATGTCTTTCTTTGTTTCCTTCTGGATTTACAATGGATTCCCGCAATTTTATTTCCATCTCAAACATTTCCAAATCCCTGACCGGAGGAGAACGAAAGAATGACTCACAAGAAACGCAATTCCTACTTATTTAGTGTCCTTTACTGCCGCACCAATAGTCTATAAAACACAAACACTTGTGTTATTCTAATGATGTACTTTGAGCCCTAAGAGACAGAAACAATTCTTTCTAACAGAAAATTCTGACGGAGCAGCCATCAGCAAGGGAACTGTCCATTGTTGTGACAGGCGGAGACCATTGTTACCTAGTCCAGCAAGCGCTGCTCTGAGCTGCGGACTCGCATAAAACATGGCTCTAAAATATAATCGAATTATTTTAGGTGTTTTTATTTTCACCAAAATATATCATAAATCTTGAAATACACAATTTTTAAAAAACGATATAGCTATTTAAAATAAAATCCAGGGCTATTTTTAGTTACTATGTATATGTGAGTTTCTGTACTAAAGTTCACCTCTATAACAAAAGACTTTCAATGAGTATAAGTTTGAATTATAGTAGCCAATGAGAAGAGGTGTAGGAAGAATCCAAGTCAACCTAATTTTGCTGGTTGCATCGCGGTAAAATTCTTTCAAGTAGTCTATGGAGTGGTAAACTAGATGAATGTATGTAAGTGAAGCGGTGTAGGGATATAAAATATTCAAGCAAATAGAACTAACTGTTCGAATAATAATTTTGACCAATTTAAAGCACCCCTAAGCCGTACATGTAACAGTATTAGCTAAAACTTTTAGTTATCTTCATTCAGGACATTATAAAAACTATTCAAGATTGTCTAAGTTTCTGAAATAAGTAAACAAATTAAATGCTAATACGTACCTTAAAGGTGCATAAAGAACTGATATATATTTTTATGATTTCGGCTGTTAAATCTGAAAAATAAATATTTTACATTCTAGAGGCAACGGTGAAAGAATTTAAAAATAGTACATTGGAAATGTATCGCTTGCTTCATTACACATTCAAATATATATATATATATATATATATATGCTGCACTTTACAAAAACTACAACTTTGGTCATTAGAGCTTTTATTAAAGAAAAATGTTAAAACATTTTAAATATAAAAAAAAAAAAAAAACAGATTTGAATTTGCATGCACTTAAGATGTGATTTAATTTAAAATATATTCTCTTTTTGCTCTTCAGAAAGTGTTATAAATTTATTTAAGAGATATAAAACTATTAAATTAAAAGTACTTATCTCACCCTTTTTCAGCATCTTAGCTTTTTTTTTTTTTTTTTTTTTGTAATACTTTTGAAGAAATCGATCATAAATCATGTTCACTCTTCCAGAAATAGCATCGTCTAGACACTTGCATACCAGGAATAAACCCCATATTTTGTCTTGGCACTTATACCTTTAAATGATCACCGTAGAGTTTCAAATGACCGAAGTGCAGTAATAGCAAACTTTTTGGAAAGGTAAAGAATTTCCGGCAATTTCTTTACAAAAATATAACATGGTTTTTAATTTTTTATATTTTTCATAATTTATCTCAACCCCTAAATCCTTGCTTACGGATCATTAACAGCCTGGTCACGCCGAAAAGACAAAAGAACAGCAACATGTGGAATTTATGGGTTTGTCAGAAGTGTGTCATGAAATATAATAATAATAAAAAATAAATCAGTTACTTTGAGAAGAATTGACAGGTGCGTCATTGTATACACAATGATCAAGCAGCGCTAAGCTCACTCGATGGCGTCTATTTGCTAAGTAGCCCTGCGGAGATATTAATTGATACACGCGTTGTAAACCCAACGCTACATAAAAATTCTCGAAACACTCAACATGACTGGATAATTTCTGTCATATTCTATATTATTTATAAATATGTGCGATTTTGCTTTGTTTTATAAAATTTCAAGCATTTTCCCTCAAGTTTTATTTCATAAATATTGCTATTTAATTTAAATAGCATCGTTCTAAGATAATTTATCTAATTAGCTACATTGTTCATTCGATTTTATTTTTTTAAAATAAGAGTTCAAATAATTTAATTTAAATCCTCTAAATGGAACTTTATTATTTCGGTTAAGTATAAAATATATATCGTTTTATATTAATTTCAGACATATATTTATTATATTTGCAATTAATATACACACTTACAAATTGTTTATTTAATTTTGCATATAAGTTCTTGAGCAACACGAGGAAGTTAAGAGAATATCTTCAAGAAAAACCGGTTTTTTTCTTACGACTGTGCAAAGATCGCGCAAAAATGTGGTAGCCATCAGGTGAAGCGAACAAAGTAGGCGTTGCTTTCTCCCGAGTGTAATTTAGGAGACAGAATTCGTCGTTGGTATAAAGTGCTCAAGTCTCTACTGGCAGTGATGGTCTCTATCACACCTGGTGGAGCCCTTAATGGCAGCCCCGAGCTTTCCAAGCTCGTCATCCGAAGCTCCACCAGGGCCAATTTCCAACACATCATCCCCTACCACATCTCTGTGCACTCTGATGAGCTTCCTCCTTTTGCGACAAGGGTAGAAATTCCTTAGCACTTGGCGAACTCTTGATAGTGTAAGTGATTTGATGTGTTTTGTACGGCATCGTCTTCAACTTTCTCTTTCGCTAAGTAAATGAAAGGTTCCGGCAAGAAGTCTTGTGTTTTTCTAATCAGCTGAATGCTCGTGGCTTATGAACATTAATTTCACGATTAAAAAAAAACTCTGTTTTATTTATTAGAATTGTTTATAGGATGAAATGCTCAAAGAAATAATGAAGTATACTATTTGTAATAATTTCATATTATTAATTGAATAGCTTTTGTACCTATATTCGCATCTCTCTTCTTGGCTATAGCGACCTATTAGCAAACTTAGGTGTTAAGTTATCTTTCATAATCTTGTGGGCACCTGAATGTGTTTATTAGATATAAATGTGTGTATGTATTGTTACTTTCTAATTTTGTCAGTTAAAAGTTACGTAACGGGGAAAAAAATGCTGCTTTGGATAGCCATTTAAAGGTCAGTTAGCAGTAGTCCCTTGAGCTCGTAAATGGGAGAGGAGTGTAAAAGAAATGGCGATCGAGTAAACATTTCAATTCATCATAGAGTTTGAATAACTTATCAAAGCGTGGTCAGTTCTTCTAGTAGGAATCCCTACTTTTTGCCAAATAATGGACGCTTCTTGAATCAACAATTGAATATTTTGTTAAGATTTACTACTCTTACATTGTAGGAAAAAAAAAAAAAAAGAAAAACGCTTAAAACTTGCCGGTTCGAAGGTAGTAGCTTACTCCGACGATTTGATTGTAGTTGTAGCTAACATGAGGAACATAACAATCGTTTCTTAACGTGTGTGACAAACTATTTGAAGAAGTCGATGCCATTTTATAAGTCTAGGAAAAGCACGTCATGAAAGTCACTTTTCACCAGCAAGGGCAATTGAGCAGCACCACAAACACCAAGCTCAGAAACATGTCTTCAAAGACGTCATATATTTAGTTACTGAAAGTTAATGAAGCACATAAAATAATAATAATAATAATAATAATAATAATAATACTAATAATAATAATAATAAATGGTATTTAATACAATAGAAAAAATTGCTTTCGGGGCTAAAACTTCAAACCTTCATAGTCAATGAGGGTTGCCTCGCATTTGTTCGATTGAGATGAAAATTTGCGCATTTTTTTTATTGCAAAAAGATGAGCAGTTCAATTTTAACTTTTATAAAATTACCTACCTATATCTTAGAGCCATTCTAAGGCACATAATAATCTGTGACATTTTATTTTGGCAATAGAAACTCCCACATTCAAAGAATGGTGGGCTCGAAGCTACCGGTAGTTAAGACTTAGAGCTTGCTTGATGCATTAATGTATTATGGGAAAAGCGAGATGGATCATTATAAGCATTTCTTTCTAAATTGGAGATCGTTCCACAATATTAAATTGGTTGGAAGGGGAAGCATAAAATAAATAAACAAAAATACCTAAATATAAATTAATGCTCTTAGTTTTATAGATAGTCATAAGACATTTTGTGTTACATGTCACATCTAGCATTTGGAGTTTCGTGTAAAGCTTTGCAACGAATTGTACTTTTACTTGGGTTAAAACCATATAACATTACTGTCTGTCACATGATCCTGAGATAAGTAAAGTTTTATTTGTGAATTGTTAAAAAAAAAAATCGATATAATGGATTTTATTTCACCAGAGAGGATTACCTGCAGTTATGGAATTATATAAATTTGCAAAATACTTAAGGTCAGAAAATCCCAAATTTAAGCCAGAAGTGCTCCTCAATGATGAGGTAATTTATGCAGGTGTGCATTATTGGCAATGGAATTATGTTCCTCCCCTGTTTTAATATGAATATATAATGCTATATACATACCTGTGAGTGGTTTTGATTCCGGTTTTGGGAAGGCAATCTTCCTGGCATAATACTCAAACATTTCACATACATGGTGTTCATAAAGTCTGACGATTTCACTTATTAATATCTCAAAAACTATTAGTAGTTGGTGTATCTTGATTATACAATTCTATATACATATTGCAACTTATTTTATGCATAGGTCATGGACCGTATATGCTTAAATATGATACATAATATTAATAATAAACATAAAAATAGTAAGATCTATATTTACAGATATGTGAATAGAAACATAATACATATTATTTACAATTATACTAGTTATTGCGTTCTAACCAGAAAATAAATTGATTCTAGCTTCACGCTGTTTGACTAGCAAAATGCCTATATTTAACCAATTAGTGTGGTTTCCACCACGCCAATCGCCCTCTAATTGCGTTATAAAGTTTTCAGGACACAGCATTTTTCTCGGGTGCTCCCAATTTGTACATTCAATTATTTCAAAATTTATTTCTATTCCTATGAAAATTTCGGAAAACTTGATAGCAAGCGTTGTCGAAAGAAGCATCCATTTTACTAAGGGAACTATATATATTAACCTTAATTTCTGCAGAAAGTGCCAAAAATCCGTGAAAAAGGTCACAAATTTCAGAATTAACTTGCTAATATAACGTCATTGTATTGTATGATTCCTAATTAAATATTTCATTAGCGAGAATGAAAGGCATTGGTTCCTAAAGAAATACTTCGAACTTTGCCCACAGGGCTTGTTTCGTGTGACACCAGTGCACTGATTATATCGCTCAATATGCTCGGTGCCGCTTGTTATTTGAAGGGAAATGAGAGTTTTACATATCTATACATTTCAATGGACTGAATATTTGATGCCAATGTTTTTAGAATTGAAGTTTATAATTGGACAGCCATATTTGGAAGTGAAAACAGTGACAAGTGAGTGTTTCTTTTTAATATATCTACAGTGTAGGCCACGAACCTCTCCTAAATGAGCTTATTGGCAGATTATAGACACCAGATGCAAAATATAACAACATTTTGGGTTGCATAGGTGGAAAGAGGGCTCAGAGGAATTGGCCTGGGTTTAATATGGCTACGAGGCAATGCAAATAATAAAAATGTATGGAAGTAAGTTAGAACAAGGCTAGAGGCTATCAGCAGGCAGGAAATCGAGGCAGAATGTAACTGGAGGTCTCCTTGAGCCTATGGAATGAAATTAAACTAACCTGGGGTAAAGAGTTACACATGCTCGTTCTAGGGTGAAAGCCAAGAGTAGGAATGCAGTGGTTTAGATTGGGAAGTCGGAAGGCTGACAAAATAAAGAATAGTTCTGGTAGGAGAATCTCCCATTTTGTGGAGGAAAGAAGGAATGGGTTCATGTCTGGCAGAGAAAACATTTTAAAGGCAATTAGAGATCGATTGGCATGCTGGGATCTGTTGCGAGCCTCAGTAATTGGTTGAATATGGGCATTTTCTTAGTCAAAGTGCGCGAAGTTAGAAACAATTTATTTGCTGGTTAGAAATCGATAACTAATATAGTTATAAATAATATGTGATATGTTTCAATTCATGTATCTGTTAATATTGCCCTTCCATTTTTAATTTTTGAACATGTAATTATTATTATTATTATTATTATTATTATTATCATCAGTCTAAAACCCATGCATAAAATATATTTGTAATGTGTATATAGACTTTTATAAAAACTGTTACTGCTACTGGCAGATATTGCTACGCCCGCTGTTTGTACGAATCTGTCCATGATATAGTGATTTTTACTTATATGTCTCATACTATTAAAAGGAGTACATGTTTCTTGGACATGCTGTGCTTAAACCAGATTTCTTGGAATAGCTTCTTCTGCAAGCTTTAGGCTTTTTAGCCCCTTTCGGCTTTATTTTCTGCTTGTATTCATTCTTTTTACGTCTACTAGTCAATTATTTTGATAACCAATCGTATTTAAAACGTTATACTTGTTAGTATTTCGTTCTTTATTTAATGTACCCGTTACACTCCGGATAAACTGCAAAGAAATCTCATTTCTGCCCTTGTAGTTTCATTCAGTTGCTGGTTTTAAAAAAATATTTGAATATTTTGGCTTTTCCTTGTGTATGCGTGCTTTATATTATGAGCTTTTAGGTTGATATTAACATTATTTTATGAAAAATATGAATACATAATATCTATATCAGAAAAAAGTTTTCATAAATGCATCACTAATTTATCTTTCTACCAAATAGTGTCTATTATGAATACTTGGGAATATTTAATGTTCTCCTAAACAATTTCTAATCGTGGTTCCAATGATGAACAAAAATACAAATCTCCTCTAAACGAATACATATATAACAAAGCCTATTACTCTGCACAAGAATTTATGAATGAACATTTTATTTTATTGAAAAAAAAATTAAATGTTTTTTAAAATGTATTTCATTTATTTTAACGGGATAGTGAATGAAACTAGATTTTTATAAATGGTATTTATAATGTGTTTCTCACACTAAAATGTAAGGCGGTTTAGTCCGGGGCTTAAAATTTGAACATTAAAGAAAACAATCGCACACGCTAATTATTTTCTTTTCTTCAATAAGAATTAAATTTCACCCAAGATAATGTGAGCAATTTACGGAAGAAATTAAACTGATTGATATAACCCCATGCTACTTTAAACCCTTTAATTATGCCTCAGCGGGTTACAGAAAAGTATTTAATTCAAAATATGAAAAATATCCGCAACAGAAATTCTAAAATATTTTATGAAGGGTTAACCTTTTAATTAAGCTTTTCTAGAAGGTATGTCGCTGTGAACAATCCTCTGTAGTGTTAACTTCTCTTGTGCAAGAAATACCGGCAGAACCTCAGTCAATGGGCAGAGCATAATTAGGCGAGCAGTACCACGAAGCCTACTGGGTTCTAGTCACACGATATCGATACGGTCTGACAGTTGAGATCTCAAGCGAATGTTTTGCGATAGATCCCTGGCAACAATACGAAATGGTCCCACGCTGGGCGCCAATTATGAACCGGTTGTCAGTGATAGTATTGTTGTAGTTGTTGGTCCCAGGTTGGCACTAAATTATGAAGCTGTTTATTAGACTCCGGCCACGTGCCCCAGGTTGGACACAAATTTTGAAGCGATCTGTTGTCGACGTCAAATGGCCTCACGCTCTTATGCCAATTTTGAAATGATTTTTCAGATTATTAATCGCTTCGGTGTTGTTGTCCACGCTTCAACGACAACAATTTCTCAGGGTGAATTCGACTATTTTGTTGACTCGTATTCAGCGGTACTGAGAGAGGAATTCAATAGTGTAAATGAGCACGTGATGTGACATGTATTTTAGTATTTTATTATGTTAAAAGCTTTCGCGTCCTCTGGTGTTTTGCGTACGATAGATTTAGCTCGCCGATACATATTTATTTGCCGCGTGTGAAACTTACAGAGGAGTGCCGTGGTGCGTGAAATTGAAAGCTAAACTTTAAATGGGTACTTCGAACTGAGAACTGCCTGTATCTTGCCTCGTGTAGAATCTAAACCGCTTGCACCGACCAAGCAAATTCTCCCTTATATATTAAACTCAAATAAAATAATCGTTGGTTTTAACGATTACCGTCGGGTCACACAGGCACGGGCAATCTTCGCACCTATTTTTAAAAGTTCAACCACATTTTCCATTGGCTGGGTCAAGCTCATCTGCTCCGTGTGCCATTCGCTATTTTTTGAAAGTTTAAAACATTTTTTTGGCATTGGCTATTTTGTAAGGATTGTGGTCAAAGATCCAAACGGATTTAAAAGTCCTAGAGTTTATTAACCCTGCAATGGCAGTCCTTTTAAACGTAGCACAATATTCGACCCTCGGGTTCATTGTGAAGAGTTGACTTTCCTGTTGACTTTCCAAGCTACTGCAACGGACCGAAGATAAAGCTTATGACACAGATATATACATAATATTTATATTACTAATTACAATGACAAAATATGATTGGGTTTATATAAATGTACGTTATAATTATATTTCAGTGGAACTGTCAAAAATGTACAGATTGATCTCGCATACCCAAGCTAATTCACAGGAATATCAGGAGAGCATTTAACTTTGAAAATATTTTCTGACCGTACAAAAATGGTCAATGCATTGATGACCATGTCTACTCCATTTCTTGTCGTAGTCAAGAAACCACTTTCTTATTATCTTGATTAGAGACTTTTGCTCCCTTATAACTAAAATATATATTCTTCAACAGGCTTTGTTTTTATAACCCTACCACAGAAGCAATTTCTCTCTGAAAGTTTCTGTATTTCCATTGTTTGTAAAAAAAAAAAAAAAAAAAAAAAAATAGAAAAAAATATATACGAGTTAGATTAATTAAAAATTGAATGCAGTGTGTGAAAAAAAGAGGCAAATTGAAGATTGGTTTAATACCCCTCCCACTTCCTGCGCGTTTCAGTGACCTTACCTAGCGTGTAATTAAAGTACAATATACCCAGGCTCACTAAATATCTCTCGCTGATATTTATTTCCTAAAATAGGAGATAATTATTTTTAATTTGAATCCAAAATGGGCAAGGCGGGTGGAAGTGCGAGAAACATAACGCTCTGGTCAGCAAAGAGAGTGTGTATTTTTGTTTATGAATTCTTGTAAGCCTCGGCCTTTTATTATTTGAAATGTTGAAAAAGGGCAACTGGTGTGAATTCAGAGACTTTTGATCTGTGGGTACTTATGTGAAACCTATTAATATTTAAATAGATAAGACAGTCATACAATTAAGTTTATTATATAGAAATAATTTTAAAGAAACGTCAGGCATTTACTTATGTTATACGAGGTTTGTTCAGAAAATAACTAACTTTTTAAATTTTGGGTTTACCTACATCACACTAAGCTTCGTTTCCCTCGAGGTAATCTCTCCCTCTATTGAAAATACATTGCCCAAGTGCCTTTGAGCTTCTAAGAAATTTTGATACGCGTTTATTGAGATCGTTCAAAGTTCTATCTGCAAATTTTGCTATAGCTTCTCAACTCGCTCGCGTATTCGCTCTCTCATCGTGGATTTCAACTTTGGATATAAAATAAATTCCGCAAGTGTTAAGTCAGGAGTGTATGGGTGGTGGGGAAAACGGTCGTCTTGTTTTTCGTACAAAAGTCACGAACAAGCGCTGGTGCGTTATCGTGCTGCAGAATCCATGAATTATCTCTCCACAGTCCAGGCATCTTCCTCCTCACGTTCTCGCAGAGGTCTGAAAACAACTTCATAATAACCAACAATTCACGGTTTGACCATCCAGCAGAAATTCGTAATGAATGTCAAAGAAAACTTTGATGCCCTACCAGATTGGACGAATTTTTTTGATTCTTGGTGAATAATTTCCAACCATTGTGATAATTCGACTTTGGTTTCGGCATCATAGCCTGTAACTGTTCTACGTGGCCCCCACACTGAAACATAAGTGTAATACATACTTTGTAAGCATAATCATATTTTGTGCTTTATAAATAGTAATATAGATATTATGTATACTTGTGTATCATAATGTAACTTCAATGTATGAATTGTATCTATAAGTTTCCGACCTAGTCGATAAGGATTATCGCCTTCGCAAAATCCTTATCTGTTAAATAATTCCAGCTGTAGCTTCTGCTTCTCTCTGATCAGTTGATCAGATGGGCAAACTTTTTCGAATGGTTCGAGAAAGCATTGAAGTCGAAGAGCTTGCAGGTCGGCCCTCACTCCTGAAAACATCACTCTTGGGAAAGTAAAAATTATAGAAGACCGCGACTCGAAGTTGCAGAAATAGCAGCAAGGTTGGGCCTTTCTAAGACAACAGTCCTTCGAATTATTCATGAACATTTAAACATGAATAAGGTTAGTGCCTAGACTTCTTTCCTCAGTCCAAAAGGAGCAACCAGTCATCTGTTGTCAGGCATTTTTGGAGCTCTACCGTGGCAACGAGAGAGAAGTTCTGCAAACCATTGTTACAGGAGATAAAACTATTGTCCTGTACTATGATCCCTTATCCAAAAGAGAATCAATAGACTGGCTTAAACCTGGCGAAGCACCGCCTCTAAAGGCCAAGGTCACTCAGTCAACCAAGAAGATCATGTCCATAATCTTTTGGGACTGTGAAGGTATACTTTTCATTGATTTTAAGGAGAGGAACACCACAGTAAACGAGGAGTACTATGTTGGCCTACTGCACAGACTACGTGCTTCCATCAAAGAGAAAAGGCGAGGAAAGCTGAGTGGTGGTGTGCGTTTCCTTCACGACAACGCGCCTGTGAACAATGTGGCTTCATAGACATCGATCATCAACACTTCAGCCCAGATCTAGTTCTCAGGAATTTTTTCCACTTCTATAATTCAAGAAGGACCTTCCAGGAAGGGAATTTAAGTGTGAGGAAGAAGGAATGGATGCTGTTTATGCCCATTTTGCAGACAAGACTTCTAACTATTAAAATGTTAAATCAAAGATGTGAGAAGATATGTTGAAATAAAGGGTAACTATAAAGGTGAAATATAAGTTTTGTCTTTACCATTCCTAGAAAATGGTTAGGCCGGAAACTTGAGGACCTACCCTCATACCTGGACCAGTAGAAGCCGCTTGTATATCAAAGCTGGAGAGGATTCTACAACGCAACCTAGCCTTATGGGTTTGACGAGTACTTGTGTAGTTCACAGGCAAGTTGCTTCATTAACCCAAATTATAGACTTCAGTTCACAGAAATATTACTTTTAAGTTTATAAATTTGTTATGAAACAACAGAAAATGTAGGTGTTAATGCAGTTGTAAAATGCAATGTTAAGGGTAATGAAAACTAAATTATACAGCATGTTTTAATTGCCCTGATCTTTAACAAAGTAAAAAAAAATTAATAATACTAATAATTAATACATCTTTTAAAAGTGGTATAATTATAACTTTGTATGCTACCTTGGAAAATGCGCAATTGCGTATAGAAAAAAAAACCCTAAAATGAACATTCATATGACGTAAAATCCTAGTCATATTAATTAGTTCATTAAAGAGTATAAAATGGTTAACAAATTAAGATTTGAGCGTTTTCAGACATTGATAGGAAAAATAGTTCCACCCTTTAGAAATGGCGAGGACAGGGATGTGAAGTAATAATAAGATATCAGAAGTTGATGCTCTATAAATCAAAAAAACTAGTAATAAAGCCCTAAAATGTAACATCAGAATCCAAAAACAACTTCAAATGAATTGTATGAAATATACTATGACGTTATAAGAGTTATAGCGTATGCTAATAATGTTTGTCACATTTATTGATTATTTTTCATATTCCAAGTGTATTCTTTGTTTCCAAGCTGTCGGTTAATTTCTTGCACCCATTTTCTGTATTTAGATCTACCTTTTTTCTTCTCTGGTCTCAAGTATGTGGGTTCATTTCCGGCCAGGATCGATGGATAAAAATGGTAAGTATGGCTTCCTTCGGAAGGGAAGTAAAGCCGTGGGTCCCGCGTCTTACATTTACGGCACGATAAAGAACCTCAAGTCTGAAAGAAGAAGCCTCTGAGAAAAATTTTTCGGGCGTTTCACGCCCTGAATTGAATGGGACGCTGATGACCTGAGATGTTAAAGAGCGTCCAAAAATAAAAAATGCCAACAACTTCTCCTGGTGTTAATTTTTTCATCTTTTAGTTTTCCAACATTATCCTAACAATTTATTTCAACATGATGAGAAGTTGAAACTTTAATGTGTAGTCTACATTGCTACGTGATGTTTTATGGGAGCATTGAGGAGTGGTCTATGTCCCAATTTACGCCAGTGTTTAAATGCCTAGCCTTCTAGTGTGTCAAAAAGTTTCTCACATTATTTACTGTTAGACAATTAGTCACTCTGTATCTTTTTGCTAACCTCCTTAACATGTTTCCCCCAGAAATGTTCCAACCTTTCGGATATATTTTATCCTATCTAGAAGTGAGCGATTCTGTCATGTTATTGATGTTGTCAGTGTTGAAAAAAATTGCATTTGACACATGTCAAACTCCGCTTCGTGTCAGGAATTGTTATCCTGAAAGTTTGCAAGGGAAACCGCGTTCTGCCAATCACTCATCAATACATTAGAACTACAAGCTGTGACTCGAGCGCCTTGATATCCGTCCCTAAGGCAGGGTGCATCACTTTCACACATCTGTTTAGACAGGATCTTAACGCTTGACACATCTGCACGAACTAACTCGGAAACTCGGTTAAGGAGGACCATTTCACAAGCTACATGGATTATTTTAAAATGTCTTTCTGCTTTAACCATACATACAGAGGGTACCAAAATATGTATACACACTTCAAGCAAAGAGAAAACTGTGTTAACATAACAAAACTGAATTCACGATGAGATCTAATCATCTTAGACTTTTACAGTTATAACAGTTGCTCAAAATGCCCACCATCGGCGTCGATACACTTCTGAGTACGTTGAACTATTGATTGAGCAACGTTTGCGAAAGTGTCCTCAGCGATTGCAGCACTTGTCGTTTCAATTTCTTCCCGAAGTGCTGTCAGTGTAACTGGTTTTCTACGATATACAACATCATTAAGAGATCCCCTTAGGTAGAAGTCCAACGGAGTTAGATCCGAAGAACGCGGTGGGAACTCAAATCGGATCTCTTCGCTCTATCCGGTGCATGGGAAGATTATCGTCAAGGTACGCACGTACATTTCGGTGGTAATGTGGTGGTGCACCGTCATGTTGGAAGTATAATTCCTCATTTCCATAGAGTGTATGAATGGTGGGTAAGGAGAATGTTCAGGTACACTGGGCCAGTTATTGTTCCTTAAAAAATGGTCCAATTGGACCCCTAGCTGACAACCCACACCAAGCATTAATTCCAGGTAAATTAACAGCCTTTTTCAAAATAACACGTGCATTGTTTGCACACCAGTAAACAAAGTTATGCCGGTTAACAGTTCCGTTCAACTTAAATTGTGTCTCATCGGACCAAACAACTTTCCCTACGAGGACCTCATCCTCCTGCACCATGTTCCGAAACCACTCACAGTGCTGCATTCTCCGGTCAGGTTCATCTTCATCTAATGCATGCAAAAGTTTTGCTATGAAAACTTTCAACTTTGCTGTTTTAATAATACGACGTACGCTGGTTCTGCTAATTCCAGTCTCACGTGGACATTACTGTGTAGATTTCTACGGTGAGTGCTCAAAATGTTCCAAAACCATAGCCAAGGACACGGGGCTTGTTGCTGTGCGATATCTCCATGCCCTTGTGAACATCGCATACAGTACCATGAGTCTCGAATGCGTGCAATTGTTACTCGCGTTGGCGGTTCTGTTCTGTACGCACGTCTCAGTTTCCTTTGAACTGCAACATTTTCTGTTTTCCAATACCGCTTCAAAATTTCTTTGCGCTGTTCAAACGATAATATTTGCTCCATTTTATTGTAGCAACGTTAGTATAATGTAATATGTGTCGCATCTGTTTACAGAACATCATACTACACATTACTGTTGTTTTTCGGTCCAACTTTGAAACATATTAAATAGATATCTACTGTGAAAGAGTGTATACATTTTTGGCACCCTCGGTATATGAGAAAAAGCCAAATATTAGCTGTAAAATCTTTTGTTCATCAAACAATTTATACATAGAAATATTTTGCTGTAGGATTATGTAATGGTTGTTCTTAATTTTCTCTTGGCCTGTATCGATTATTTAGCCTAATAACTCGTGCATACTCGCGCCTCGTCACTAAATACAAACAATAACTTTGTATCTTTACGGGCTGAAGATTGTATACTATTGTGCAAGTCTCTGATATTATTTCTGTAATCAAGAATGGATCAAGTTCAATAATAAATATGCAACGTGTGCCGAGATACAGTTGATTTCCTCTCGTTTAGCTAATTTTTAGAGTTTCGCCAGTCTCACTTCTATTAAAATGTGACTTCTTGGATTTGATTTCTGGCAATTTTTACAAGAGTATCAACCTTATGAAATTTGCATTCTCTACGACTCGGAGTGCTTAATAAATGCTTTCAAAAACATATTCCCGCAATGAGCTCGCTCTAGTATGCAGTACAATTGTTTTACTTGAAACATGGAAAGTAGAGATAGAACTATATTCCGCACGGCAATAGGCAATTCTTGATTGCCTAATCTCAAAAACATTGAAGAACGTAGGCGCTCTACACTCTTTGTCTCTTGGTATCTGATTTCACAGTTTTTCCTCATTTCCCAACACCCACATGTAGGAATGCGAAAGCCAGCAACCTAAGCATGCTTAAACATTTCATATATTTCACTGCTTAAGGTAACTAGGAAGTGAAAATCTAGCAAATAGTGCAGCGATATATTTTTCACTGTATCTCAGAAATGTACAAAGCTATGAATATGAAATTTTTATAAGATATTAAGAATATTTAAATAAAAAAATCTATGTTCATTTTAATTTTCTAATGCACATAATTTTTTTTAAAAAAATTAGATATTATTTCCCATATATTAAATGTGCATTTTTCTCGGGATTGGTTGGGCCATTCTTTTTGAAAATGTGTACACATTGTGAAGTGTGGTAATTGGAAGTATTTGATTATCATTATTAGTTGATGAAAATAAATACCAACAAGAAATGATTTTTTTTTTTCAAAATTTGAAAAAAAATTTTCAAGCAACTAGCATACATATATTATTCTGGTTCCCAGGATAGCATGTTTAAGTAATAATGGTATTTCCAATTCCAACAATGGTTTATAAGAAAGATATATGATTATGTCAGAGTGATTTAAAGTTTTTAAAAAGATTAATTTTGGTTTTAAAAACTTTTAATAAACTTTTTATGTGCATTAGAGAACTAAACTTTACGGAGCATCTTAATTAAGTTTTCTTAATATCTCTTGAAAATTCATATTTATGATTTTAAAACTTTGAGATACAGTGTAAAATGTGCTGTTGCATTATTTACTAGATTTGCACATCCTGGTTACCTTAAAGTTGCAACTGGTCAAATATATTACAAGATCAATTGCCACTGAGAGATTATGCAGTGTAGGATGGCTGTGATAGTGCTTCTCAACCCCTTTGACCGTCATTAGTACACCCTTCTTTTAGACAGCTCAGGTAGCAGCAAAATGGTCATGTTTCAAGTTCAACCAAACAGCATGTAGATAAGTAAAGAGAGATTTTGTAGGTCATGGCAAATTTTTTGGGGCTGTCAATACTAATCTCGGAACTTTTTTATTTGTACGTGTTTTAATAAAAGTCCCACATAAATGTTCACTTGGCCAATAAACAACATGGATCTTCAGAGACAGGCACAAAGCCGAAAAAAGTCCATAGGTAATGGTGGGTAGAGCTTTTAATTTTAGCAAACATGGATGCTTCACTAAATCAAGGTAAAACGAAGAAATGGATTAGAATTGAAAAATCTCCTGACTTGAGACGTTAAACCTTCCTTACCAATGTTACAATGAATATGTAACAGCGATTCAATGAAACATTGGATGGAAATTTTTAAGCAGTTAAATCATGTTGTTTTAATTTTAATATATTTCCATATTACTACAGCATATAAGACGAACTTTTTTGTTAAATATGACATTCCTATATGTAATATTTTATGAACAATTTCACATATTTACGTATATTATTAAATGTTTCTTTTTTATGGTTACACAGCTCTTGAATTCCATAAAATGGAAATCTGTAAAATAGCTCATTAAAGTTCATATCCTGGCAAACGTAATACTTTGTAAAACATAGCCATTAATTTAAAAGATTAAAAGAGGTTACGTTTAATGAATGTTTTAAGGATTTACTACAAAGACAACGAAAACTACAAATTATTAAGATAAACAAAACTTCTGAAATGTGTGTTTCAAGATAAACGAACACAAAAAAAAAAAAAAAAAATTTGGCTGTTATACTTAAAAGTAGAGTTCCTATTTCAATCTTGCACGCCAATAGAATTATCTATAATACAACCAGAATTCTGAAGTCACGATGATGCTCACTAGGTCTCGCATGGACCAACTAACAAGGTCCGCAGTCTCCAAATATAATGATTCGCCCTTTTCCTAATAATTATCGTTGCCAAAACATGAGTATAATATCAACTTTTGTCATAGTAACAGAGAGGAAGATAAATTGGCCATTATTTTTATGTTATTGTTTTTGGTCGGAAAATTAGTTAAATATAAATTAATTCATTTATGCCCCTGTTGAATTTTTATGTAAAATAAAACTTTCCCCACAAAGTTATAGAACATGTACTATCACATATAATATAATTTTTTTAACATTTATCTTTTTGGGTTTGTCTTTCAAAATTACCGATTTTTCACAAATAAACGATAAACTTTAGCTTGTGAACCTAAAGAAAAACGCATTCACACAACCATATAATGCTTAATTCTTTTTAAATGTAACATTTTTCAAAGCAATAATACTTTTAAAGTTTTTTGTTCTAATTTACATGCATCGGCCATAATGTTTTTAAGAAAAGGAGTTTTCCTTCATTATTCAGTTAATGCCGTTTTTAATTAGTATCGGATAACGCTCCTATTCTCGGTTAAGTTCAAACAATGTGCCATAAAACTTAGAAAAAAGCGAAATGTTCATAATATTTGCTAGATTTCTGATATTTACGCTCTAGCGCTTTAAATAAACTCTAAAATGATCAAAATGGTAATTAAAATAAAATTTCAGCAGCAAAAGTACAAATTTATATAACTAAAAGTTGTTTCTACATACTAAAAGTACAATAATTAAAACATGCAATTAATTAGCGAGCATTGATTAAAATTTTGTTTTTATTGAGAATAACTTTAATAAAACCATCGGCCTCATTGCTATATGACTATCGTTACATGCCAACGTTACAATTAATTAATTTACTAACGAAATACAAAAAAGAAGTTGTAATTTCCAGTAGAACATATATAACAATAACTTTCTGCAATTTTCTGTTGAGAAACTTTACATTCTCCACAATAGAACTATATTATAAGCGGAGAAAGTTTGCCGCTGATACAGAAATAATGGGTTCACGTTTAAATCTAGCAACATTTTCCATGCTGATTTCTTTAGAGAAAAATAAATCTCGTAACAAGCTATACTTAAAATGTAAAATCCACTATTTTATTTCAACAATTTTACTCATTTATCACAACCTTATTTCCATACTTCTCTAATGCTTTTCCAATTTTTACTGTTACTTTTTTAAATACCGAAAGTTACTTCTTGGCTGCTTTATTTTACTTAGTCATTTAATTACCTATTTTTTTTAAAAACAAAAGCGGCAAGATATAATTTTCCCATGATAGAATAATCCCTGAACATGCTTGTACTACTTGCTGTAGCAGCTCTCTTCTGCTTCTGTTGCCATTTTCTTTTGGTATGACAGAGATTCTCTACAGTTTAATCTTGGATTGAATAAAACACAAAGTACTACCCCACTCGTGATCTTTCCCTAACACTAATAAGCGCATTTGAAAACCCAAGGTCTAATAAATATACCGTTCTTTGTATATTCCTACCACTTGCAAATAAAACCAGTTAACTTTAAAGGTACGAGGGTAGATCCATAAGTTTCCTGCCTCGCCGATAAGGGTTATCGCCTTCACAAAACCCTTATCTGGTGTCATATCTTATCTGTTAAGTAAATAATTGCAGCTGTAACTTCCGCTCCGCTGTGTTCAGTTCAGATATAGCTGCATAAAGCAGGCTATGTGTAGAAAATTGTGACATGTTCAAAATGGAGAATCGAGCTGTTAAGTTCTTCAGAAAAGGGACTTACTCTAAATGAAATTAAATAGCCATTGGAAAGTGTATATAGGGAAGCATCTCCCTCATATTCTACCGTAAAAGAATGGGCCAAAGTTTTTCGAATGGGCTGAGAAGGCATTGAATACGAAGAGCGTGTAGGTCGGCCTTTGGAGGTGCTCATTCCTGAAAATATCGCGCTTGTGCAAGGAGAAATTATGGAAAACCGGCGGCTCAAAGTTATAGAAACAGCAGAGGTTGGGCCTTTTTAAAACAATTCTTCGAATTATTCATCAACATTTAAACATGAATAAGGTTAGTGCAAGATGGGTACCTAGACTTCTTTCCAAAAGCAGCAATGAGTCGTCTGTTGTCAGGCATTTTCGGAGCTGTGCCTTGGCAACGAGAGAGAAGTTCTGCAAACTATTGTTACAGGAAATGAAACTATGGTCCTCTATTATGATCCATCGTTCAAAAGAGAAACAATGGATTGGCGTAAACATGGCGAAGCACCGCCTGTAAAGGCCAAGGTCACTCAGTCAACCAAGAAGATCATGGCCACAATCTTTTGGGACTGTGAAGGAATACTCTTCATTGACCTCAAGGAGAGGAACACCACAGTAAATGGGGAGTACTATGCTGGCCTACTGCACAGACTACGTGCTTCCATCAAAGAGAAAAGGCGAGGAAAGCTGAGTGGTGGTGTGCGCCTTCTTCACGGCAACGCGCCTGTGCACACAGCTCTTTTGCAAAGGAAGCTGTGAAGAAATGTAACTGCAAGGAGATCGACCATCCACTCTACACCTCAGATCTAGCTCCCAGTGACTATCTCCTCTTCTCAAAACTCAAGAAGGACCTTCGATGGAGGAATTTAAGTGTGACGAATAAGTGATGGATGCTGTTAATGTCCAACTTGCAGACAAGACTTCTATTGGGGAGGGGGGTTGAAATATTAATTAAAACATGTTAGATGTGTATTGCAATAAAGGTAAATATAGTTTTGGTCTTTATCTTGTCTGCAAAATGGTTAGGCCCGAAACTTATGGAGCTACCCCTGTATTGTATCCTTCATGCAACCAACTTATAATTTGAACCAAATCAAACCCATGTTATACTAACACATTTTATAAATAAATGTATTTAAAACCTAGGCATAGATAACAATGGGCAAAATAACCTAAGCATGAGTGACTTAGCAAGTATCGCTTGAAAATTCGATTCGGAAGGTCTCCGATTCAAATCACTTGCGATCGTCGATTCTTACCCAGGTTTTTTGGCGAATTATTGGATTGATATTTTCTTTCCAAAATTTTTCAGCTTTCCCTTTTTATCTTGCTGATATCTTGGTATTTTATTCCGTTACAGGGTCGAAGTGCGAGTGGAAATTTACTGCTGGGAGTGTTGGTGGCTTGTGTTCTGGATAGGTTTCTGCTCTGGCGTTCTGAGGGGTACGGAACGATGTTTACGTCTATGTCCTGTATTCTGGCTGCTTGGTGCTCATCTCACCTTTTCCTTCCGAAGGTGCGCCATTTTATTTATTTATTGTTCTGAACATAGCAGCCTTAAGCCCAATTATAATGCTCATTACAAAATACAGTCACATACAATAGTTTATAAATCTAACTTATTCACAAAAGAAGAGACAGCTATAAAAAGAAAACAAAGGAAACAAAAAAAGGTGGTATGACAATTAAATATGCAATTATTTTTAATTTCAATACTTATGTAAATCTACAAAAATAATTATGGATTATAGCAATTCTAAACTAAGTTTCAGATATATTAAAAATATCTACTTCAAAATAATGAAGTTTTATTGTATAGATAATATAATTCTATTTAATGGTGAGTTGTTATGAATTTCTGTATTTATTCAGGAGGTGGAAAAAAGCTTCATAAATCTGCTTATTCTATTTGGTGCATAAAATAAGATATTTGCAATAATATTAATATCACTAGTAGAATGTAATATTTTATACAGAAATATTAATCCCATAATACCTCTTCTAATGCTTTAAATTAAAATATTCTTAAGAGGGTTTTGTAATTTATGACCATAGTATATCATGCACTTCTTTTAAGCAGTACATATTTTAGAAATTTTGATTGTACTTTTTCTTTAATGGTCTTAGGATTCCAAATAATAGACTCATATTCAAGATTTTGTCTATCAAAAGAATTGTAAAGTTGCATGTTAATGCTTTTTGCCTTAAATATGTATGACTTTTAGATAATTAACCGAGACATTTTAGGGATTTTGTTACGATTATTTAAATATGTTCTTAAATTTAAAATTTGTGTTAAAAAGAACCCCTAAAACTTTATTTTCAACCACTTTAACGAGTGAAGTTCTATTAATATTATAAAGATATTTAAAAGGATTTTTAATTGTAGTAAAAGACATTTTTACACTTTTACAAATATTGAATGAAGTTTGCGTGTATCTAGATCATATAGTACTTCTAAGCAATCTCAACTTTTATATTATTTAACATCATCTGCAAACATTAATATTTTGGAATGTTTGATGACAATAGGTAAA
Source organism: Metallyticus violacea (assembly GCA_030762175.1). NCBI lineage: Eukaryota > Metazoa > Arthropoda > Insecta > Mantodea > Metallyticidae > Metallyticus > Metallyticus violacea. The sequence goes on from CM060844.1 coordinate 85,892,071, forward strand.
TCGTTTATAAAACACAAAAACAATAATGGACCTAGTTAGAACCCTGTGGGATAGCTGAATTAACATTAAATTGATATGACATGCACTTTTTATAATACATTTCCTGTGATCTATTCTTTAAATATGATCGAAATACTTTAATTAATAAAAGGAAAAAACCCAATTTTGATAATTTAATAAGTAAACAGTCGTGATTGAATTTATTAAATCCCTTTTGAAAATCGGTAGATATTGCATCTACTTGCTTGAACTGGTATAATTCTGAAGATACAAACCCTGTGCAGTTAAAAAGATTTGTTACAATTGACCTTTTGGTGTAAATTGATGCTGCAATGGTGAAATCGCTAACTTAATATGATTAAATATAAATAATATTTACAGGTATAGACAAAAAATCAATGGGCATGTAGTGGTTTATCATATTGGAATTTCCAGATTTAGGAATAGGAATTACTTTGGTTTGTTTCCATGCTTTGGGAAAACTTCCTTGCTGTAGGATATGGTTATAAATTAATGTTAGAGGATATATAATAAATTACAGCATTGTGATTTACACAGTGTAAATCGGAATTCAATCTGGCTCGGTAAATTTTGCTTCCAGGCTTTTTTTATTCAAATTTTAACTTAATTTTCATTTATTTCACTTATATTAAAAGAATCTAAAACGTTAATGATATTATCGGTTATATGCCGAGGGCGTTAAAAATGTATACACACTTTCACAGGAGGTATGTATTTAATATGTTTCGAAGCTGGACCGGAAAACAACGGTAATTTGTAGTATGATGTTCTGTAAACAGGTGTGACTCACATACATTATGATAGCGTTGCTACAACAAATGAAGCCAAGATTATCGTATGATGTTCTGTAAACAGATGTGACTGACATAAATTATGATAGCGTTGCTACGTGACAGGTAAATCAACAATGAACAAATGAAGCCAAGATTATCGTATGATGTCCTGTAAACAAATGCGACTCGCATTGCGTTATGCTAGCGTTGCTACAACAAAATGGAGCCAAGATTATCGTTTGAACAGCGGAAAGCAATTTTGAAGCGGTATTGGAAAACCGAGAATGTTGTTGAAGTTCAAAGGCAATGGAGACGTGTGTACATAACATATGTATTTGAAGATGTTTCCGTTTATTTTTTATAAACTGCCAAAAATCATTAGTATTATGTGACAATTTTATTTTCAACTTTCTCAACATAATTTCTGAAGGCAATTTTAATGTTACTTTTTTTAACATTTTACGAATACTTTTATAGTACCACATATAATATTCTGAGATAATTTAAATTTCACCGTGCTTCTCTTTTAGTCTTGTTTTTAATTATTTCTTTGATATACCAAATAGGATATTTATGTTAGTTTCATTTTGGAACATATATATCTAGTATTTGGGTAAATTTTGTCATGAGAAACTGCCACTGTATAGTCAACGTTTGAGATAGTGCTGTATGATTCTATTTAATATCATAAGTTTGAATATGTTATTTAAATCGGCTTTACAAAAATTATAAGTATTTGTTAACACAATACCTCCTTTCTCTGCATTCTCAATTTTAAACGTTAAATTTAGAGCAGGGTGGGTATACATCAATGGGTACCAAAGAATTGCTGTCTTTTATTACTTTAAGTGTTGTTATATTAGATAGAATTAAATCTAAAGTTCTTCAACGTATATTTTTTACATTATTCATAGACCGCATATTAGTAAATGACAACATATTAAGTAATTTTGGTTTATTACTATCCCTACTGAGGTCATAAATTGTATCGGGTATTTGGGATAAATTAAAGTCACCCCTAATGAGAGTTAAAACATTAAAAATTATGTTCCATTTGATCAAAATATTCGTTAAAACTATTTATATTAGTATTTGGAGGAAAAAAGCCGTATTTATAATAAATTTAACATATTGTAATAAAACTGTGTATTTTTCAACCGCTATTAATAACACCCACCAGGAGTTTGCGAATTTCTATCTTATCGAACCAAGATTCAGTTATACTAACGACATCATAATTTGAGGAAATTGTATTATAATACAATTCATGAGCTTCTGTTCTTAGTCCTCTTAACGTTTTGATAATAAATACCTAATAATTTTGTTTACTTATTAAATATGAACGTCAAAGTCTCACTTTAATTAGATTCACTAAAGTGTTTCAAATCATCATTATTTCAGCCTAGCTATTTTAAGGTCTAGGATTTACGTGTTTCAGGTTCAAACTGTCTTGCAATTCTGGCAGAACAAAATAGATGATATTGACTATTTCACTTATATTACGTCATCTTAAAATTGACCAATGAAACGGAACAGAATTTTGAAGTTTGGCCAATCACAGTCGGATATCGCAGTGAAGTTATGGGAAAAAAAAATTATCAAATCAGTTTTTTTTTTTACGCAGTGTGCATTTGTCTTGTGGTCAGTGTAGCCAACTGTATACCTCTACTATATAATTCCTGAGCACGCATCACTGACCACTTTTCTGTTTTCAGTAACTGTAAATTTAACTAACTTTATGTGTATTCTCTTAAGCAATTGTTTTAGTGTATTCAGCTAAATAGTTGGAAATAATTTTATATATTATGTAATAATATCTGCCAAAGCAACCATAATTATAATAATCATATTCAGAATGGCAAAACGCTACTCTATTTTGTTTTTCTTATTTGGTATTAATCGGAAGGCAGCGATTGTAATAGTCGACGTTCGTCTATTTCATTCCCATAGTTTCTGAACAGTTAGACATTCATAAATAAGCTTAATGTTTTACACAATAGTTAAAAATCCGTGGACGAATTTCAAATATGTATATTTTATTTTTATTCTACTCGAGAAATAGTCCCAATCTGTATTTGACTCGTCGTTATTGGCATTACAGACAATCAACATTCTGTTGCTATATGGCTTGAAAAGGTTAAGTATACATAATACAAATATACAGTTATTACAATTTTGTAACTCAAATTTAAAGTCTTATTTTATGCCTGATATAGTCCTAATAAATATCAATCGAGGGTCTGAGCTTTCCGGGTTAATTCATTCACTAAGTTCGTAGATTTATCAATAATCTCAAACTTTCTTGTGATAAAAGGTATAGCAAGGTCAATTTTTTGTGCAGGGCATTTGTTATACCCTGCAATATTTTCAATCGCATTTTTTTTTTCTTTTCCAAACCAGTTCTGTACGGAATGCTCATAAATAATAACTGACTTAAGGATGTCTCGATGGAAACGTGTTGTGAGCCTACAGAGCGATTTACTGGTAAAAGAGAAGCGGTGCAAAGCTGTGAATGCTTGATACAAAATGGCGACTTGATTGCGAGACAATTTACCCCTCCTCTCCCTCCCTCCCAACCTCCCAAATAGTGATTACAAGGGCTGAGCAGAGAATGGACTATTAAGAGTGGCGTAATCACGTGTAACATCCCGCGTTTTTCGACCCATTTTTACCCCGTAATTTTTGTGCCTTTTTCCAATTAGGGCTATAGTACTACTTAGCGTTCCAGTAAAACATCATTTCCTGTTCCCTTGCAGTTTGCACATTACCTGTCAGGCTGCCATCGCATTTTTACCTGTGTGTATCGGTTAGTCCATGCGGGTCATGCAAAATGAGGTTCCTTTGAATTAGTTTTTGAAAACTACATATCCCCTTTAATATCATTATTCGAGTAGGGTTGGCCTCCACGATAAATTGCAATCGTTTGAAATATGAAATCATTGTTTTATATATATCATTTAATACAACTCTAAAGTTGGTGTAACGACATTATAAATTTACAAAAGTCTATAAAGATAATTCTTCATTTTAAATTATTAAAAATGGGCCGCTGAATTTAAACATGGTCATACCCACGTAAAGGGCGTCCAAAAAGTGAATGAAAATTCATTTAACAAACAGATGATGCGGGATTAGCTGAATATAATTGCTCAGCCTATAGGATTTGGTGTATCTTATATTCTACATAAAGAATTATATGTTAAAAATCTTTGTGCAAGATGGGTGCCCCGCTTCGTCATAGCAGATCAAAAAATCCATTCGTATGAAAATAGCGTGTGTTTTTGAGCGTTTCTCTATCAACAGAATTGATTTTGTGTGTAAAGTGTGAATGAGACAGCAGTCAAAATAGTGCAAAAAGTTTTTATTACGCCAAAGAATAAGAAATGAGTTCCATCTGTGGGAAAGATTATGGCAGGCTACATGAAATGCATTAACGATTATCTTTATAAGGTAAGGCTATATCGAAGAGTACCATTTTAGCTTTTTAAACCAAATAAACGAGAAAATGGTCCATTTGTAGGGGTAAAAAAGTACGCTCCCACTAAGACAAGTGTTTTAGCAACGAGAAAATCATGTGAATTGTTGTAGCATCCACCATTCTCACCAGATTTGGTTCCTTCCAACTTTCATTTGTTTCTAAAACAAATTCTTCCTCGGTAATCAGGTTTTTCATCAAATCAAGACCAGATTGCTGTAGAGGAATATTTTGCAGACCTCTAGACAAACACTTCACATATGCGACATTGAAGCATAGCTGGGATCACTTTATTGACATTATGGGAAATTATGTAAAACACAAAAGTAATGTTCCAGGTCATTGTCAGCCGAGAATTTTTCAGACCGTCCTCGTATTTTTGTCGTCCCGTGAGTGGAATTAACGTGTCATTTTGCCCAATTTTAAGATTTTCTTTGAAGCGCGATTTTTAGGTGCTGGTGATTAAATGGTGAAAATGACTAGTGAATGCATTTACTGAATTATTATTGATCGGGTAGGAGTTTTGGTGTCGGAGGGCAGGAAGCAGTTTTGTCTTAGGAGGTTTTCTCAGGGTGTGTATGGGGGATGCAGGAGATGGATTGTCAAGTGTCGTAACCTCCTCTGCTGATCCCGTCTTCCTCATCTCTGCTCCAATCTTCACACGTCTTCCTCGCTTCTGTTAACTACGAAGGGAAAATTCCTTCTCTGCCCTGACTTAGGTGAGAAGTGTAGTGCATTTCGGGAGACGCCTCGGCGCTCGTTGGGTAGAAGAATTGGAGGGACTTGTCCAAATAAAAAGCACTCAATTAATAATTAATTAATCTGGCTCTTTATTTAATCTCTTTAACGGGGAGAAAGACTAGGGCAGCCACTGCGACACCAGGCTGCTTCAAATGATATCTCACTTAACAAAAGAACAAGGTCAGCATGAAAAACTTAGTGGAGCACGATCAGTGTAAAAACTGGAGGAGAATTCCCGGTGTTTTGATAATTTTATTTTACTTCAGTCAGGCCGTCTCATGATGCCGCAAACATCTTCTGATTGCAGTTCTTCCTTTCCCATTGGTGACTTCATTTCGCGCTTTTCTCAGCATTGTCACTTACAGCTTGAATTCTCTGACCTAACTCTACGCAATATACCCAATAGGAGTTGTTTACATGTCATTGATGAAGAAACTTGGGGTCGAGAGTGACAAAAGCTAACGGTTCAGAAGAGAAATTTGTTTTCCCCCCTGCGTAGTCTTTAGAAAAATCCTCCAGAGTTTTACGGTTCTGAGTAGGGGTATAAGGCCATAAATCATTACGTCACTATACAGTTTTGCACCTTCCTCGATAATGTGTAAAGCAACTTTTCGCTTTATACAACAAGGAACCTATGAATATCTAAAAATAGTTGGGTCAAATATACTGTGCTTATGAGAATTATAAATCGGTTCGTTTTTATATGTATAAAGAATTTAATATCATCGCTCATAATTGCCTTGGTTTTAAGGGGTACGGGAAATCCCTGTTTCATGTTCTATTCCCGATTATTAAAGTCTTCAGGAAGAATCCACACATAGCCAAGAGGATGGAGGAAAAAAATTCTGGCCTAGACATACGGAGAAGTTTTTTTCACATACATAATACATAACAGTTTACAGACTTTTCGGATCTTGAAGCTTTTCCCCGCACTTCGTGACCACTGGGTACCGAAGTTCGTTCTTCTTTCATCCTCTCAAAGTACTTTAGCTTTACCAAATTCCTTTTCTCTTCTCTTTACTGGGACTGCAGATTCATTTATTCTGGTTCACTGTGAAAGAGAAACAGTGAATGAAATACATAGCAATGATTTGGAACAATCTCTGCAGTTCATTTCCTGGTGACGAGCGCTTCGAGAAAGCTTGGAAAAGTTTCCAGAACCCACCTGGTTGTACCTCGGTAACACTTCTATTCATAAAAAGTGGCTTTATTGTGAATGCTTATACATGTAGTAGCATAAGTAAATATGTATCAAAATACGCGTGTTTTCATCTCTTTAGGCCAGCTTTAGGTTTGGTTGTACATAGCGTTCGGGAAAATATGTACTGATTTACAAGTAGAAAGTGGTTGAAATATAAGTATATCATTGTGGTACTGCAGGCGTTCTTGAATAGTTCTTTGATTTTGCAATCACATCACTAGTCATTGTACTTAGCACATGATTAATTGTGACAGTTTCAGCATTCAGTTCTTTAGCATCTGAGATTTTGTCACCGTCATGTCAAGTCGGCGAGATCTTTACTGTATTTCATTAATCTCACTGATACCCCAGTTGGCTTGGAAACCATTTTACGAAAACTTTGAATTTCTTATAGTACTTTTCCGTTTAATTTTTTTTTCTGCCTCGTTTCTCATAAAATTCTACCAATTAACGACAAATTCACACATTTGACTACGTGAAGTTCTTCCTTTTCAACTTAGAAACTACCAGTGACATGCATCTAATTAAAATGCTCTGATATGCAAATTAAAAATGTATTAAGAACAAAGTTTCACCAGTTAAAACGATCTGAAAACGGTGTAAGGGCAAACGAATTTTACTCTCAATCCTATCATATTTTTCGTGTAATGTTTATGTAACACTCTGAATAGAACCAACAAAAAATTAGACAAGCTGAACATATGCAAATGCTTGACAATATTTTACATAACTGAGGAATAGAATCTGGAAAGGGGTGAGGTTAACGTTGTTTCTAAACATGATCTATGGACTGTTAGGCCATAAAAGTCGCTGCCAAGAACCCTGGCGAATGTTTTATAAATGGCCAAAAGAACTGAAAACATAACTTGCCTTAAATAAATTAATTAATATTGCAAATAAAAGGTAACAATTTAATGAAGCAAATTTGTTATACACAAAAGTTCAAAATTAATCGAATTACCATCTGATACGCTAAAAACCAGAAGAGTGTCAGCTAGTTATACTTGAAAGTAAAGTAATTGTTTATAAAACTCGCCTACTGTAGTACTTAAAATGCCTTACCACTTCCACCGAGACCTGTATACTTAGTGATAGTATTTGACTTGAATTTAGAGTGAGGGCAATCTGCTTATAGCTGTACTTTCACCATTGAGTATGATTTATATTGGACTGCCTGTGAGCACACGTCACATAGCAACGTAGCTATGACGTCCATCCACATTGATGTCCATTGCTTCATGCCGAAATGATTCAGGCCATTTGTTCTCATTCCTGTGAAGCTCTTTTACTTCTAAATTCTTGTATATATCTGTTCAGCCCTTGTATTCATCGTGTAGGTAATATGGAAGTTGGAAGTGGTTTGGTATAGGCCTCACGTTGTGATGCCACTTATGAAATGGTTTCCGTCTATTGATTAATAATTATAATCGCTTCGGTGTTGCTGCCCACGCTTCCTGACTACAATATCTCAGAATTTTGATTAGTTATTTTGTGACTCGTGCTCAACAGGGATGGGAGAGAATATCGACTGTGTAAATAGTCATGCGATGACACATAATATATGTAGTAGTTTATTATTCGCAAGATCGTTCGCGTTCTCTGGTGTTCTGCGTACGGTAGACCTTAGCTATGTCGAATACAAACTTAGCTGAAGCGCGACTTCCAAGGAGAGGACATAAATCTTATTATTTAAACTTAACTGACGCCCTAGCAGATGAAAATTAAAGTGACTCTTGCCGCGTGTAGTACTTAAAACTGATTATGTCTCGCCGCGTGTAAAATTTATAGATGAGTGCACAGCCGAATGTAGAGCTTAAAATTGCGTGCATCTGTCGAGGAAAGGTACACTTATATATTTGATTGAATTTAACTAGACATTTGCTTCACCAGGCCCACCGTGGTCACACAAACGCGCAGGTTTTGCGCCTTGCTTTGAAAATTCAAAATATATATCTTCTATTGGCTGGTTCAAAATCACCTGCCAACTCATGCCACCTGCTACTGTTTGAAAGGTTAAAACGTTTATTTACATTGATTGGTTTAAATTTAACCGTACAACCGACAAGAGGGGCAATTCTTCCAGCGTATTTAAAAGGCCTCGACTTTAAAAGACCTTCCGTTGGCGAGGGTTAATAAACAGTGGGTTTACTATTCCCATTGTATGGCGGCCCATGGCCTCCTCAGCGTTCCGGACTCTCGTAAGCAGCTACACCAGAGAACGGTCCCTTCTGATGACATTCATACACTGAAGTTAATATGATACACATATATAAATAGCATTTATATTACTAATTAGAAAGCACAAATTATGATTATGCTTACAATATTTATATTATATTTATATTTCAGTGGAAGTGGGCGGTAGAACTATCACACAGTAGATCTTGTTGATTAGGTTTATTTATGGACGCTCTTTAACATCTCAGGTCATCAGCGTTCCATTCAAATCAGGGCGTGAAAGGGCCAACAAATTTTGCTCAGAGGCCTCTTCTTTCAGGCTTGAGGTTCTTTATCGTGCCGTAAATGTACGACACGGGACCCACGGCTTTACTTTCCTTCCGAAGGAAGCCATCCTTAGGATTTTTACGCCTGAAAAAATCCATCGGTCCTGGCCGGGTTTTAACCCGCGATTTTGGGTTTAGAAGGCCAGTATGGTTACCACTACACCACCGGGACCGACAGTAGATGATCTGAAATGCATATAGCTAATGGAGCACACCTGAATATAATCTTGACAGAATGATAAATGGAAAAGGGGTGGGAAATGAAAGGACCCATGCATCCTGTTACATTTACTCTGAGAGCACCTGTTAAATAAGTTATTCAAAATTGTTCTATCCAAAATGCTTATATACTTTTAATATTTTTGGGACCCTCTGTATAATTTACTGTAATTAAGCAGATTGACTAAGGTTATCTTGAACTGTTCTCATACTGTTATTTTGATAATATCCATTTTATTTCACATTATAAGGTAACATCTTTTGAGCACCATTAAATATGAATAAACTGACTTTGTTTTAGCTAAGTAATAAATGTCGCAAGTGCGCTCCAAAATCCAAAATCACTGCTTTGAGCATTTTGAACAAATAGAAAATGATAGCCCGTTTTGTTTATTCACTATATAAATATTTAGTAGTTCACAAGCAGCCGTAATCATGCACACAACAAACTTACAGGGTCCCAGAAAAAGCGCTATTGACACAAAATTACTGGTGCAAATGTTTTAAGCTCCTGTGAGTTTTTTATTTTTTTCAACGAGAAGACTCGTAAAAACGAAACATCATCCCATAAACTACATTGCCCTTAAAAACTATGTATGCCGAAACAGTGAAGAAAATGTACTAAAGGCTAGGAGCAAATGCAAATTAAGTTATTTGGTTTTTAAAAATAGAGAGGTACTGAATACCTTAGTAATGTTCAAACAAGTGAATAGGGGAACGATTTTTGCCAGTCATAATTTTAAAACTTTTTAGATAAAGCTGGAATGTCTTTAAAAAAAAAACTAAATACAGGTGTGTTTACTAGTGCAGATCTCTGATTCAAATCTCTTGGAACCGGCTATTCTGTCGGTCCTGGTGGTGTAGTGGTTACCATACTTGCCTCCTACACCCAAAACGCGGGTTCAAACCCGGCCAAGACCGATGGATTTTTTCGGGCGTAAAAATCCTAAGTATGGCTTCCTTCGGAAGGGAAGTAAAGCCGTGGGTCCCATGTCGTACATTTGCGGCACGAAAAAGAACCTCAAGCCTGAAAGAGAGGCCTCTGAGCAAAATTTGTCGGCCGTTTCACGCCCTGAGTTGAATGGGACGGTGATCATCTGAGCTGTTAAAGAGCGTCCATAAATAAATCAATCAATCTGACCGTCTCTTAACTCCCATAAGACCACGTGTTAAGTTTCTGTCGTTTTACACAATTGTCACACAGTTAATTCCTGAAATATTTGTGTTGTACTGTTGAATGATACCTTCTACGTCTGCTCGTGTTATTATTTTTACATTAGAAGACCTAGGTCAGACAGAAAATGCATACTTTTGAGACTATGTCAGTTATAGTTACCGCATTTTCGCGTAGTACCACATACGAACTAAGCGGCCAATGACGGGGCATTTGCCGGCAGAGAAAAAGACTGTCATCGGTAAAAACCGAAATCGCAATATTAAACGTAGGCCTTATTAATTGCATAATTTTAATACGTGAAACTTATAGTTTCACTTATATAATAAGGATTTCTCATTTTATTTGCTATTCAGTATTTAAAGAATTGGTTGTAATGCATTTATTATAATAGTGTTGACATAAACTGTATTAGGCGTACAATTAACCTGTCAGTTAAGAATGAATTATAAGAATTATAGGCTTAGAGGGCTTCCTACCAAATTCAATTTAGAACAAAAACTTTGTGTAGTTTAACATTTCTCTGCTCTAAATTGGTTTAATGAGAATGGCTATGACAACCAGAAATCTATATTTTTAATTTGTGTGTCAAAACAAAGATAAATAAACTAAATGATATGCCTGAAAATGTAAACTATTCATAATCCATAGATCTGCATTTTCTATTTCGTTTCTTCCAATTATGAACCTGCATTTAGTTATCTTACAGTAGCGTGTTGCATTTTTTAAATTATTTTTTCTACAATAGTGCCATTGTAAATGAACTACTTAAATGTAATTCCAAACACCTTCACACATTACATACATTCATCTAATTTTGAAAGCTATGGTAAATGTATTCGAGAATAAGCGCAGAGTATACTGTAATACAGTAATAATATTGTATGTATAATACACTTAGTAATAGTCGCTGATAAATACAACGTAGCCATGTAGACAAAATTTTATTATGCAAGTTATTTTGAATGCAGTTTACATGTCAAATTAAACTTTGAATGCGATATAACGTAACGCCTTTCTTTCCTTGAGTTGTACAACCACATTCACAACACCCAGGCATATTAACTAAACTAAAATAATTTTTTTAAAAATGTTCACCATATAAACATACGCGAACGTCATGAAATGGAAATTTTTTACATTCGTAACGTAACATTTAAGTTTACCACTGGTTAATTATGACAATGAACTCCGAACTATAATAATAATAATAATAATAATAATAATAATAATAATAATAACATACGAAATATTTTCCTATAATTATGGGTGTTGTAATAATGTGTGTACTCACTTTATCATAATTGTTTACAATTTTATAAATTTTGTTCGAGTAGCGTACCGATAAGGGAGTTTGTATACGTAAGTTTTCTGACAATGCTTACAGAGCTTAAAGTATGGCAATCAAGTGGAGTTGCAAAGTGGAAAAGACTGGCTTAGCTCTTAGAACTGAAAGATATGCATATGCTAATGTAATCTTACACTTCCTGACTTGGCATTAAATACAGTATCCTCTCTCGACAGAGCTCTCCGTTACTCGCGCAGAATTTTCCATATGAGAGAAAGGGTGGAAGTACCAGGAGTTACTTGACCAGCCCATCAGTGTACAATTTAACCTTTCCTGCCCCTTGCTAACTATGCTAACAGGGGTGAATGAAAATGAAACAAACAGACTCTCCCTTCCACAGTCCCTCTTCTATCCCAAAGCAAATGATAACTAGGCACGTAGAGGGATACAAACAAGATTTTAATTCGATTCTCGCCAATCCCTTATACGTTTGCAAATTGCTAGGGAGAAAGAGGGACCTTGAGTTCATCCCTGTCAATTCTACTGCTCTATAATTTGACGGGAAGTGCATTAACCAGCCACAGTGTGGTTTCTTACAGGATATTATAGGAAAAAGTTTCTCTGAGTCATTGTCAATAGCCACTAATGGCATGCAAGTGTCTGTTTGTGGAATAAAACGGATGGCTTGGGGCGTCACCTTGCCGCACTATATCAAAGTGTCCTCATTGAAACACATAGGAGATGCATTTTCAAAACGGTGTTTGATCGTAGAATAAGATACAAAACATGTTTGATATAGTTAGCATTCATTGCAAATACCCTTTACCTCAAAACTTCTTGGGTAATGAAGTCATACATGGCGGCACCTCAGTTATGATCGAAGGTAGAGCTTTACTGCAATAACTTTGGAACCTACGAAGGTAGGCCCGTAAATTTCCGGCCTCGCCGATAAGGATTATCCCCTTCACAAAACCCTCATCTGTTATCATAGCTTATCTGTTAAGTAAATAACTGCAGCTATAGCTTGTTCAGATATAGTTGCACAAAGAAGGCTATGTGTAGATGATTGTGACATGTTAAAAATGGAGTATCGAAATGTTATTAAAAAAAAAGACTTTTTCCAAATGAAATTAAACTGCAATTGAACAGTGTATTCCCCTTCATATTTTACCATAAAAGAATGGGCCAAACTTTTTCGAATGGGTCGAGAAAGCATTGAAGACGAAGAGTGTGCAGTTCGACCCTTGGAGGTGCTCACTCCTGAAAACATCGCTCTTGTGGAAGGAAAAATTATGGAAGAAGTTACAGAAATAGCAGCAAGGTTGGGCTTTCTAAAACAGCAGTCCCTCGAATTATTCATGAACAATTGAACATGAATAAGGTTAGTGCAAGATGGGTATCTAGACTTCTTTCCTCAGTCTAAAAGCAGCAACGAGTCATCTGTTGTCAGGCATTTTTGGAGCTTTTCCATGGCAACGACAAACCATTGTTACAGGAGATGAAACTATGAACCTTTGTCCAAAAAGAATCAATGGAGTGGCGTAAACCTCGCGAAGCTCCGCCTCTAAAGGCCAAGGTCACTCAGTCAACCAAGAAGATCATGGCCATAATCTTTTGCGACTGTGAAGCAATACTCTTCATTGACTTCAAGGAGAGGAACACCACAGTAAATGGGGAGTACTATGCTGGTCTACTGCACAGACTACCAGCTTCCATAAAAGTTAAAGGAGAGGAAATCCGAGTGGTGGTGAGCGCCTTCTTCACGACAACGCGCCTCTGCACACATCTCTTGTTGCAAAGGAAGCTGTGAAGAAATGTGGCCTGATGGAGATCGACACACCCTACAGCCCAGATCTAGCTCAGTCACTATTTCCTCTTCTAAAAACTCAAAATTTAAGTGTGACGAAGAAGCGATAGATGGTATTTATGTCCATTTTGTAGACAAGACTTCTATTTGGGGAGGGGGTTGAAATGTTAATTCAAAGATGTGAAAAGATTATCGCAATAAACGGTAGCTAGCAGGGTGAAGTATAGTTTGTCTTTATCATACCTAGAATGGTTAGGCCGGAAACTTATGGATCTTATCTGACGATGTGTTTCTAAGGTACATCCTGAGAGCTTTCACCCTTGGAAGTACTCAAACAAATAACGTTTAACAATCTCCTAGTTTATTCAAATTGATTTTGATTGCTTTATATTGCAATACATTAAAATTTTATTGTTATTTATTATTATTAATGGAGAGAGAAACTCTTGAAGTTTTGTTCTTACTATGCAAGTCACCGTTTGCATTCCATCAAACATCGCTCCGTTACCATTGTCCATTGTCACCCGCACGACATTTAGAAACGATTCATATTCTAACAATTTCATTCTAAAATAATACGACACGATACATGTGTAAAGAAAAAATCAGCTCCTTAACGTCAGATGCTTCTGTCTTGGCAACCTTAACGCCATGTAATGTTTTTCTGTGAACTTGGGTCAAGGGTTTATTTCATATCTCAGTCATATGTCAGAGACGTCTGACAGAAATAAACTGTGTAGATATCTACAGGGGACGGAAAGCGAACATATTGAGCATTTATAATTCATGTAAAAACTTGGGCAATTTTGTTACTAAAGGAAACAAGATTTATGTTCCCTTCTTATTAATACTATTTAATTTCATTTTTTCATGATAAAACAGCTACCAATAATACAAGAATGACGTTCTACACCATACCATGCCATGCCTCTGTCCATTGCATTAGGAGAAGGCAAAAGAACAAGAGATTGTAAAAAGATTTAGGAAAGGGTATATATATATATATATATATACATATATACTCATAAAAACACTCAGAGTGCAATATAAAAAGGTTCACATAAAATTTCACACTAAAAACCGTAAAATTGAACACTAAAATCACACTATATTTCGAGCTTGGCTCTTGGTCACGTGATGAAAATGAACTGAGCTCTGGCAGGCAGCGTCTGTCGTTGTGAGGCATAGAGATGTGACGTGGCAGCAAAACTGCCAACTCTAGCTGAACAAAGTAGTTTGGCAAACCTGGCAGTATTACAGGGAGATGTTGAGGCCTGGAGGAATACGGGTTTTATGTAAAACTATTGCTGCCATCTCTACGTCTCTACGTAAGGTGTGTTTAGATGGAGGAGCGGCATCTATGAGAATAAGGGAGAAACAGTTATCGAACGTGGCCTGGTGAAAATTGGCATGTTGTGATACCGGTAATGGGGAACAGGTTTTAACTGAATGCCTGTGATTGTTCATTCTAATAGATACCTTAGTGGACGTTAGTCCAATGTAAAAAGCGGGACAAAATTGGCATTTAAGTAAATACACAACATTTGTGGAGGTACAGTTGAAAAAAGAGTGAATTTTAAATTCTGATTTCAGATTTGGACTAACATAAGATGAGCATGGGGATATCTACAGATATCTCTGGCTGCCTGCTAGAGCTCATTTCATTTTCATCACGTGACCAAGAGCCAAGCTCGAAATATAGTGTGATTTTAGTGTTCAATTTTACGGTTTTTAGTGTGAAATTTTATGTGAACCTTTTTATATTGCACTCTGAGTGTTTTTTATGAGTTTTTATGCTTTTTAGAAGTTTTATTACTCTATTAATAGTATATATATATATATATGAAATATATTATATAAAATAAATTGTTTTAGAATCTTGAAAGCTGTTTACTATAGTACTTAACAATTATTCAGATTTAATAGCAATGAAATATAATTAACCTTGCTTATTTTCCATAGCATTCATGTATAAGCAATTTTACATTTTGCCTCTCTTGCTGTGATAAGAAATATTAATTACTTGCAGGAGGTACCAGCTGTAGCTTTACGGTGTAAGAAACTAAGTATTGCCCCTATATTTTAATAAGATAAAACTGATATCAAGATTTTAAAAAACTGGAATTGTTTGTATTCATAAAGCGTTTCAGAAAAAGAACAAGAAACAAATATCAACTTAGAAATTTTGTTACCAAAGTCAACAGAATAATGGCTAAGATAAGGAAGAACCTTGGAGTGTAGCAGGTCTTGTAATTAAGGTATAAACTCTAGGTGCTTCTCCTTTTTAATTCCCATGCAGCACCGCTTGGCTTTATCTCTCTAGATTCTTCATGGCACACAGGGGGAGATCTAAAGTAATTCTTCCCTGAAGATATCATTTCTCGCCATTTTTGTGTATAGGCTTGAGCATAGATATTGCACTTTGTTTTTAAGTGTTTGGATTTGATTCTAGCAATTGTTTTGAAACTACAACATAATTAGTACTTGTTAATAAACACCAGCAAAAATATCAGATACATACATAATATGCGATTATTTGAACTAATAGATCAAAATCTGGAATATTATTTGCCTCTGAGTGAAAAACTGCAAATATTAATTAACTTCCATATATTTAACGCGAAAAGGGTAACACAATCTGTCTGCTGGCTTTTGCAGGCTTCTATAGCAACTTGCTGATTTGCACCACCTCCAAAATTCTATCATTTAAATTCCTATAACTGTTGTTTAATGAGTTTTATCTAAATATATATATATATATACATATATAAATATATATATATATACATATATATATTCTGTAACTAACTTCTTTCTTGCATATGATGTTAATATTTTCGGCTATTTTATGTAGGGGGAGTTTGGTTTGCAAAGTGGCTTAAACTAATGTCTTTATGTCTGTGTAGTTTTAAGGAATAGGAGGAACCTTTTGCCCATAAAAATCGTTATGAATACCTCTTGAAACGTAATCTCTCGTCTAGAGTGCGTTGCCAGGAAAGTTTGCCTCTAGTTTCATGCTGCCGATTTTTGTTGAATGATGAAATTAAAAATATTTTTTAAAAGACTATTGGATAACTATAGTGGAAACAGTATGTTAACCGTAACAAAGTCATAACCGTTTACTGGATTTTAAAGAGTTCACCCTTTTCTTTACATGTTATCACAGAACACAATATAATCAATAATACGATTTATAACTGTTTAAAATAGGCAAGATAGTGTGATATAAATTTACCTCCTCCCCCCGTTTTTAGTGTGTATTCCCTTTTTCATCAACAACGGTCTTTATTATTTTTATTTTACAATATATGGCAAAATTTATATTATGCAATAATAGTAAACAAAAACGCTGTATACATTCATATTGGCGAGACGAAAGAAACACATGTATAACGAACTCACTCCAGCTGGACTTGCCCAGATGCCCTAATAAAGGTGTAGTCGGCTATTCTGAAATAGACTGCATTACTTTAAAAAATAAATAAAAAATTAAAAATAATAATAGTAATATCTTTTTTTTCTACAATATTTACCGTCCAAATTAAAACAATAGAATAGTTCACGTTGTCGGGGAACTATAGAAAACAAAACATGTGTAACTAAATCCCCTTTAAAATATCGTAAAGGATATATTTTGAAATTTTATAAGTGGAGATGATAGGGGGTAGGGAGTGCAATCTAAAATATAATCAACTCTGGTTTTAAACTTTTCAGTATCTAAATTGAATTGTCGTTTGTTTACTTTAAATTTATTTTTAATAGGTAATCATTCAAATTGGAAATCTTTGAAATGAAAGTTCTGTATTAGCCAATGGCAAGAGAAGTTCTGGACGAATTGAATAAAAACTTATACGAACAAATATAAACTAATAACTGATTTCCAGAAACTTTTAAATTTATAAAACTGAAACTCAACCTAATTTTCTGTAATAGAATATACGATAAATTATTATAAATTGCGTTGAACAGTCATTATATTATTTTTATTGTGCAAACTTAAATTTATTGTCAAAATATTCTTAAGTATTTATATATAAACATTTTAAACAGGCGCTAAAGGAGCTTAAAAGTAAAGTATTTTATATGTAAAATGGAATATGAGCAGTTATTTACCTTATGAAAAGTATTATAATATATGACATTTGTAAAAATTTAAATATTTCTCGCAATAGATGGGAAAAAATAAAATATATTGTAGCACTGTATCTAAATTTTATAATATAAAGATCCAATATGTGGACATTCTCTGTTATGACTTGCGAAAAATATGATAAAGTTATAAAATAGTGTTTTAAGAATTCTCCTTATATAGGGTAAAAAAATTTATATTTAATCCTTAGGCAATTTTTATTGTGGCGTAACTATCAAATAACATAATCAGAAATTATGTTTTTACAATTCTTACCCTTTACTGGAGACACTAGAAGAAAAATAAATAAATATAAATAAATTACGATTGCTGTGTTCAATAAAAGGCAGATGACTAAAAAAAAAAACTCATACAAAATATATCTATTTACAAGTGATTGAAATGTATCGATTCAAACTGCTACAATAAATTCTTTAAGTTCTTTCAACTATAAAACTTGGGGGTTTCCCCTCAAAATGAAATACAAATACGTAGTAAATAATTGTCTTCTTAGGTATCGGAACTTGATGAAGTAAAAGGGACGATTTGGCTAATTCGTTTACCAGCAGAGTATGAGAGAAACCTTTTTGCACATGCGCAGACCATTTCTTTTAATACCTATAACACTCAACATGTCCGCAACCTAACCCACCGCCACGGATGGCCGAAGTCGTTTAGGAGCTTGAGCGAAAGGTCTGGGGTTCGAATCCCGCCAGGTCCGTCCTTCTGACATACTTTTTCCAGGTTTCCTTAATCCTCATAAATGGGAAATGCCGGGGAGGTACCCTAAACTTAGGCCTGGAACGTTTCCTGTCTAAAATAAAAATATCCTTTATCATTTCGTTTCATGTATGATCATTGTCCCCCGTCTGTGGTGCCTCAGTAGTAAAAAGGGAGTTCGAAAACAGGCAGATGAAACCACACTCTATAAAACAACAGAGCTTAAAGGTTGCCGCAGGCCTATCGGCCAACTTCCCTGCACATACACTGTAGTAAGCAATCAATAAGCCTGGATGACTTGGCGAGAAATAAACCTGATGGCTCAAAGTGCCTTTGGAAATAGAGATATCAAGATAGAACATTTCTCCATTATTAAGTCTCCCATTTTCTTGGTAATGTTCATCCTTATATACAAGTAATAAGAAGGGAGCTGTGTGCCGTCGGCTACGTCATATGAAACGCCAATAACGAAAGAGGTGCCTCTAACGAGACAGATAATAAGCCATGTGTAGTTTTCTGTATGAAGAATTCACCAGCAGAATACACTGACAAAACAATTGCGGGTTGTAATGGAAAGTTACATTCACCTAGCAGAGGGGCAATGCGAGCTTGAAATAAACCTGTAATCGCTACCTCGTTGCAGGTTGCGCCAATTTCCTGCCAACCTATTTCCATTTCCCTTTCCTAGCAATTACCATTATGAATGTTTTTTTTTTTTTTTCTTCCCCACGTGTATGTATGCTTTATAGAGTTAGTGTTTGCTTTTCCCCATAGAGAATAGAAAGTCAAATGGAATTTTGTTATGCATGTTCATTCTAAAGGGCACAAGATCACAGTTTGTTTTCATAAAAATACTGTATATGTTTGTTCCAAGTCTTCAAAAAGCAAGGAACACAATATTGAATGATCTGAATAATATTGAAAAGAATATAACACAACAAAACAGCCCACAGAAACAATAGTAAATCCTTTTAACAAAAATCACACAATATTCAACACACCATTAAACAATAATAAAAATGTATGAAATTGCCCCATTTCTAAGTTTCCCAAGTTTATGCAATAAGTAATTAATACAACCATTATAGCACTAAGTACTTCTCGATAACTTTATACTGAGGAAATACGAGGGTAGGTCCACAAGTTTCCGGCCTAGCCAATTTCTGGGTATGATAAGGAGAAAAACTATAGTTTACCTTTTATTGCAATCCACATCACACAGCTTTGAATTAACATTTCAATCCCCCCTACCAATAGTCAGAAGTCTTGTCTGCAAAATGGGCATAAATAGCATCTATCGCTTCTTCGTCACACTTAAATTTTGAGTTTTGAGAAGAGGAAATAGTCAATGGGAGCTAGATCTGGGCTGTAGGGTGGATGGTCCATCTCCTCTCTGCCACATTTCTTCACAGTTTCCTTTGCAATAAGAGCTGTGTGCACAGGCGCGTTGTCGTGAAGAATGCAAACACCACCACTCAGCTTCGCTCGCTTCTTCTCTTTGATGGAAGCACGTAGTCTGTGCAGTAGACCAGCATAGTACTCTACGTTTACTGTGGTGTTCCTTCCTTGAAGTCAATGAAAAGTATTCCTTCACAGTCTCAAAAGATTGTGGTCATGATTTTCTTGGTTTACTGAGTGATCTTGGCCTTTAGAGGCGGTGCTTCGCCAGGTTTACGCCACTTCATTGATTCTCTTTTGAACAAGGGATCATAGTAGAGGACCATAGTTTCATCTCCTGTAACAATGGTTTGCAACACTTCTCTCTCATTGCCACGACAGACCTCCGAAAATGCCTGACAACAGATGACTCGTTGCTACTTTTGTACTGAGGAAAGAAGTCTAGAATGTTCATGAATAAGTCGAAGGACTGTTGTTTTAGAAAAGCTCAACCTTGCAGCTATTTCTGTAACTTTGAGCCGCCGGTCTTCCACAACAGCGATCGATGTTTTCAGGTTTGAGCGCCTCCAAGGGCCGACCTGCACGCTCTTCATGTTCAATGCTTTCTTGACACATTCGAAAAAGTTTGGCCCATTGTTTTACGGTAGAATATGAGGGGGATGCTTCCCCATATACACTGTCCAATCACTGTTTAATTTCATTTGGAGTAAGTGCTTCTTTTGTGAAGAACTTAATATACAGCTCGAAACTCCATTTGAAGAAGCCAAAATTTTCTACACATAGCTTTTTTTATGCAACTATATCCGAACAACTGAACACAGCGGTGCGGAAGTTAGAGCTGCCGGACCTACCCTCGTATAATGGAGTTCATCTTGTTCGATGTTCCGATAGTGATGACAGAGAGTATGAATAGCTGATACAGTCTGGATACTTTCAATATCATCTAAAACTATCTATTGAAGTGTATACTACAAATGCTCGATTTGGGGACTAAGTAGATAACTATAATACTGTAACAGTGTGTCCTAATAATCTATAGATACGCCCTACATCGAGTGCATTAGAAGTATCAAGCATTTAAAAGACCTCGGAACCAAACGCTTCGACAATACAAAGGACTACAGGCTGGAAACATAATTGATGTACTTGTTAGCATTCTTTGTCCCAGGAATCGAAACAATATTTATTTTCTATTTATTATTATTCCTTCCCAGACCTTAACGGTACCTCATTTGAATTTATTAACTTTTGTAATATGCCTGTCTTTCTGCATACTGGAATCTGGATGCAGACCGAATCAAGATTCATCTGTGAAGAGAACATGGTTGATTGTTTACTTTGTCAATTGAGTGTTCCCATGCAATACGACTACTCGCTGGCTAATGGTAAGGAAGTATTCTTTCCGCAGTCTATTTCTAACAGTTTGAGTTGAAACAGTTAAATTGCAATATTCTGAAGGGTACTTCTTAACGTGGCAAAGTAGACTTCCTTTTAATTTATTGCAGAGACAAGAGACACAGGGGACTACGTCGGGAGACTAAGAGTATCACAACTCTGTATTAGTAACACTTTCATTCTGAAACATTCTTTCAATTTCTCTCATTAAAATATTAGCTGTAAGAGTAATGGCAAGAGTCGTGTTGAAAAAAGATGAAATCACGCCCCTTGTCCATTAATTCTCTCAAATCAAGCAGGTTGAAATAAGTTTTGCCAAAGTTATTTCATTTTTTTTTAACTTTAACAATATAGCAGCCATAAGTGAGTTCTATGTCATCCAATATTTCTTCGGTGAGAAAACTACGCAATCATTAAATTTCATAGACTGAGCACTCAAAGCACACATTCGCCCATCTAGTACTTCAAAACACTCCAGGTATTCTTATGCCCTGTGTAGTATGAATTGAAACAATTAGAAATATTATTCGACCAGCTGAACGCCTAGCTAATATAATTCCTGGACACCCATTATTAATATTGCTACACCTGGGACCTGGATTTTGTTATAAAAATACTGGTTGTTGTACGGCCTGAAACGTTTGCACTGCAATTTGGTTCATAGTTCAATGAATCGCTTCGTAGTTTGGTATGCTTCCTTTAATAAAATATATTTATCTCATGTTCAATATCAATGGTATTCCTTTCTGTATGTTCCTAATTTTCATGGTTCACCTATTCATCTTCTAATCTAAAAGTGAAATATTAATAAAATTATAAATATCAAACTCAAAATAAATTAACCAGTCAGCTGGTTACGAAATTAGAGACAGAGGGCAGGTGTACATATTTCCCTGCCTCCAATGAATATATAAATATTTTGTAGTAGATCTAAAATATAAATTTAGAAAATATAAAAAATAAAGACATTTTGTTTTCTTTCGGCAAGAGACTGTGCGACATTTAACGGAATATGAAAGGCCTACCCTTGTAATGTTAAATTTACCAATTTCAGTTTCCATTTTTTCAAGGACTAATAAATTTAATGAAATGAAACTTTTACATCATGCAGATGCACATAATTGAAATTTGATTATCTATTTTCACTTCTATACCATGATTTTGAAGCAAATTGTAGATTATTTTAAATTTTTGCTTTTTTCCAATGTTTTCCCAACATTTAATTTTTTACATTGTCACAATTTGCTCTAGCAGTTCCTAATAGATCCACATCACAATATCATAAATAACTGGCAAAAGTTTCCAAGTGATAGCTTTTATAGATCCTAAAAATAGAAAACTTATGGGAAAAATTGTAGTTTATCAATAAATGCAGCCAAAAATGTTTTAGGAAAAAAAAACTATATATTTGAGGGAAACATTGTATAACAATAAAGGATAATGTCATAGAAACAAAAGTTACCAATTTATGAAATATAACTTTCTATTATTCAAAAACAACCACAATCTTCTAGAGCACATTGTCTCTGAGATATTGAATTTTAACTGAATTCTCGAAATCCTAAAATAAAATCACTTCTGCAGTGACATAATTAAAAAATTGTTAAAATACTTATAATCAAGGAGCATTCATGAAAATAATATCTAAATAAACATAAAATTCGAAGTATTAAAATGGTGCAAAAATATGATTTTAACCCCCCCTTCCCTTTAATAATTCCCTTAAGTAACAAATTGCTATCTTAAATCTTATCTATATGTTGCATATACTCCTCCGCTATAAGTATATTGGTGCAATTTACCTTATGAAAAACATTATGTAGAAAACATAATTTGTTATCCTTTAGAACGTATATATCGTAAATCTTTTGGTATGGTCTACACAATTTCCTCGTGGACTCCATTAGTGTCATCAACTGTTTTCTTGTCTAGCGATATGGAATATCTGACCATAGCAATAAAATTTAGCTCAGCATTCTAGAATTTTATAGTTAACAAACTCCACGTATAATGGCGACTTACCTACAGCTTTTGGGCCCTTTTTGACCTGCCAGTATAATAACACAGGTAATTAAATAACAGTAGTTTTATTCTTAAGTTATGGTAATGTTAGCCCAATTTGAAACACAAATCAGGTCTTGACCGAAACTTAGAGGTTGTGACAACAAGCAGTGAGCACCTTTGCAATAACTCCATAAAGCACGACGTTGTAGAATTTCCCTATGGAACAATTTCTTTTATACTCGGAGGAGGAGGAACCTGAAATTATCAGAAAACTTTAAAGTTTAATATGGAATGAGATGTTAAATAAGAAGAGAGCGAGTGAAATATTTATTTTTTAAAAAATGTAAACAAAACGAAACAGATGAGCAATTGAGTGTCTTGCAACTGACATGAAACAGCAGATCGAGAGCGATTTCGTATTGTCTGTGGTGATGAAACTGCAGACTTACAGCTCTACATATAACATTATCATCCACGAACTCGTGTGTAGAAAAGTGTGAATCAGATGTAACGTTATCAAAAGATTGCACAACCACAAGGGCTGCGATGTTCGTGAAGAATGCTTTTTTCTTGCAAGAAGGCGACAAGTGCTGTGAACAGAAATTAAGAGTCAATGAATGCAATGGAAGTATTGTCCGCTCCGCCAAGAAAACGTTAAATACTGCTCGAACTGTAGTGACCTGCCGATTAACAACAGGATCGAAAACGCCAGGGGCTTCTCTCAAAAGAGTTGCTTGAGGACAAAGCCCATCCTCATTTGAATCATTTGCATGGCAAGAAATTTGCAGAGGCGGCGGTACAAAGTAAATTTTAGCATTTTTTCTTGAAGGCGTTCTCAGCTAATGGTTGGGTTGCAAGGTAGGGTGAATACAGCACTGTAAATAACCTTGTAAAAGCCCTGTTGTCAAATGACTTCACTCTTACATAATAATGTAATTTGTAACCTGAAACTGTTCATACGGCTTCACCCCTAATATTAATATAATTTATGTATGTTTTCCCTTTCCCATAATTACTATGATATTCAATTATGGTTAATAATGTAATTTCTCTCTTCGTATTTTTCTATCATATGTTGTATAACTGGACGTGTTTGTAAAAACAAGAAACTTTTGTGCAATCAGCGTTCAGAATACATCACAAAATGGAACCTTGTGAGGGTAGCTCTTTTGTTCTCCAAAGCGAAGGTCTTTGTACTCATTACATGTACAAAAGAAAGCCTGTTCCCTTTAAAAATCGCATAAACGAAAAGTTTAAAAGAAGGGGAAGCCGGATGACCTGTCAGCTGAAAACAGTTAGAATTTAAAGCTACGTATCGCAAGACAGATATTTGAAGCTCTTGCTAGCCAGTATTAAGATTTGTGTGTCCCATTGATTTCTGTTTCAATTACGTATATAAGGGCAAGTATTTGCGAAGTGTCTCGTTCATTTTTTTAATCATATTCGTTGTTCTGTTCGGTTTTCAGTACTTCATTAGACTTTGCGCTTTCAGGCAACCGGAACTTGGAAGTTTATATCTGCGTAATAAATATTTGTCAAGTCTTCGTTTAATATATAATCCATTGCGACAAACTGTCCGTTAATAAAACATTGTGGAATAATTATACACAGCCTGTCGACTCTATCAATGGCTAAGCACCGAAGTTTATAAGAGAGTGAAACTAATAAATCATTATTAGAAGCAATATCGAAACACCTGCTCATTTACAACTCCGGAACCTCTTCCTAAGTCTTGGTGCTTTTAGACATCAATAAAAATTGGCAGAAATTCCCTGAGTAATTGCTTCTTCTAGGACGGAAGCAACAAATAAGACGTCATCTACTAGCAACAGGCACCAGCCGGTAGCAAGTAAAACAGCTCCAAACCAATACGCTATAATACTACTATGGTTTGATTTAGGAAATAGGGAGGGGGGGATAAAATGATTGTTTTTATAAACGTAAAATTAATAAATTTCAGGATTAACAAACCATAATTTAATCAATTTTCATTTGTATCTAAAGTAGAAATAGAGAGCTGGGCAGATAAGCGCTTAATTTAAATGTGGCCATAGAAATCGAATCAATATATTTTGCATGTAAATAAATTTTTATGAGTAAAAAAAGAAAACCTGTAGAAAATAATGAACAGAAACTGCTTCTAGTATTTAGCAGCTGTAAAAGTACAAATATCTGTCTATAAAGCATGATCTACCAACTTCTGCGCTTCAGACGAAAATGTTTTTTGGGGGGGAGGGTTAAGAGTTCAGATTAAGTATTAAATCGAGTATTTATAAATTTACTAAGATATCATCTACACATTATTACGCTATTGTTGATCACGTCCGACCAGAGAGCAATAATTGGCAGTAATGGAGACTTATAGACGCAGGATATTAGCAGTGTCCTGACGCCACAACCCCTCCCCCGAGTTAACAATACAAGCCCATGATTAATGCAGATGTATGTGATAATAGCGCCTCTGTCCAGGATGTTATTTAT
Source organism: Metallyticus violacea (assembly GCA_030762175.1). NCBI lineage: Eukaryota > Metazoa > Arthropoda > Insecta > Mantodea > Metallyticidae > Metallyticus > Metallyticus violacea. Next base: position 85,917,401 of record CM060844.1, read on the forward strand.
GTGCGCCGGTATACCAAGTTTTTGTCCCTTGTGTAAATGTCAGTCATGAAATAAAACACGGCTTTGACTGGGGGTGCAACTAATGGCAAAGTGTCGTTGTGATTGTGTGCAAAATTCAGCAATAACATTTTATGTTTGCAGTTATAATACTGTTCATGTTTGTGAGAATGTTAAATTTCGCCTAAGTTTACGAAATTGACAAGTTTGTAAAGTTATTCTGGGGTAGGCCAAAGGATAACAGAAAATTCAAATGGAATTCAGGCTGAAATACACAGCTATAGAGTGAAGTTTGCAGCTGCAAAACTACTGTGTTAGTAATAATCCAATTGATAGGTTTTTGTGGAGAAAAAATACCAAAGTTATTCCAACAATTACATGTTTGCATATGTACTTACAGAGGAAAATCGAGAAAACAATTGCAGTACATTCAGCGGTTTAATAAATACTTATTTTCAACCTAGATGTCTGTCTATTATAGAACAAGTTGTTGGAATAGATTTTCTTTGTCAAATTCGTCGCTACCTCAGATTGAATAAATTTTAAGCCAACAGGTTTGTTTTGGGATATCTATTCATATTGGAGATTTATTATGAAATGTGATTAAATGCATAAAACAAAAAAGCAAGTTAAAAGAAAAATAGAAAGATGGAGAGAAAGAGAAATTCAATAACGGGTAAAATAATTATTAATTTAAGATACAAAGTTATTAGTTTTATTTTTTTACCCTTTGTACAGAAACATGTTCATTTTCTTTTTCACATTTAAAATTGTTAACATTCATATAAAAGTATTAAGCATTAACCTTTCTAAAGTTGTTATACAGATAAAAAATTATGACTGTAATTTCTTCTAAAAAATTGAAACTGCCTTATCCGCCTACTTATATTCTTTTTAAATTTGTGGCACACCGTTGTGTTTTCTGTTTTACTTTAGATATATATTACTATATTTCAAGAAACTCTTTGGGGTTCTTTAAAAACATTTAATCAATAGGATGAAAACGAAAAATATTGTTTTTTCCCTTCCCATTACAGGCATTGCAAAACATTATTGATACATAGAGATCTGCCTTTGGTCACTTTGATATACTAAAAGTTCGTCAATCATAGAAGCTTCTCTTTGAACGGACAAAATGTTAAAGCTACAATGTTGGGCACCTTCCTTCCAGCACCTGCAGGACAGCTGCTTTGTTGAAGTTGCCGCCATACGATACTCCATGCACAGTTACAACGTTGCGGTTAGCTTGGAACTTCTCCATGTCCATACGCAGGGCTCTAATTATAAGTGAACTAATATCTGTTCAATTTTTTTCACGCGATTAGAGACCAAAAATTAACGTTCAAACTGCTTTATCCGGCTTAAAATTTCACTTTTATGCTACTAAGATTGTCATCGCAGGATGCGCCGCTCCGATTCCTAAAATGCATTTACAAGCATACACTAGTGCTATTATTCTCTCTCAGCTAACCACATTCTGGTTGAAGGTAATTTAAGTTCAGCCACGTGGCGTTCCTGATTTCATACTTTATATTTGCTTTACGTTTGTGCGAATTTCGGGAGTTATTTCGTTCTTGAATGCTTAAGATTTGCGCAAATTTTGTTTGGATTTTTCTCTTTTAAAAATGCTTCATTTTTGCTGATTTTTAACGAATTTTGATAGGATCATTAATTGAAATCCCGGATGGGGTAAATTCTGAATAAATTGTACACGATCATAACTAGCTGACTAGAATTTTGTTCAAAATTCTAACTTAATTTGTCATGAAAACGACTGGGGACAAGGACGTGACAGGAGTGGAAGCCAAGTTGAAGAATGGCCGTTGTTGGCTGCCGTACATCGCATTAGCCGAGAACTATAATACTCCTTGAGCGGACAAGGTTTATAACTAAATCCTTATATATCCCAGATATTTGTTCTTCTCGTTTATAAATAACACCAAATATTTGTATCTTTCTTTCTGTGATACTAAAGGTTACACATTTTTAATTTATCCATACAGCTGTTCACTTTCAAAGAGCCGCTGACAATTAAGACCTTATTTCTCACTTTATTAATTAGTACTGTTACTAAAGTGAGTTATCGCAATATAGATAGCAATAAACGCAGTTTCATTTCGACAACTTTCCTTCTGCAGTTGAATGCTGTTCATTTTCGAAAGATGAAAGAAAGTTAAGTGAACTCCGGGGCAAGGCTAAATTAATAAATTTAATTAAAGGTCCTTAAGTACCCCTATGAGGAATTAGCACAAAGAATTAAATTAAAATGTAGCAAGTTTAATTTAGTACCTATTCCTGTCAGTGCATCTGTTTCATCTGACCCTAGAGGCTCTTTGCTGTGAAATATTTAACTCTCGCATTTATATTATTGTAATAGAATGCTTCATTGGCAAATTAATGTAATTTTTTGTGTAGTTTATGTCCATTTGTTCTTTTCAAACTGATGCAACGAGCAATATTGAAACTTGTAGTAAGAAAATTAGATATTACTTTTCGGATAACCGTAAACGGACGGCAATTTTCCGTGGTGTACCCAAAAACTGGGCACTATTTTGCATGAGGTGCCTTTTCATACCGTATATTGTATAGTCAAAGTGTAAGGCTATACTGTGCAATAAATTATGTATTTCTTAATTTAGGTGATATACTGAAAATTGGTCAGTATAAGGTATGTAATAAACTTTGTACTCTACACGGCTTACAGTATTAGCTATACATGCTTATAAATAACATATAATGTTAGTTCATTGAATATATGTTCTAATGGTGGGATGGCGGGAAATTATGGTTTTATTCAAACGATGTCAGTAAAACAAAACATGTCCATTAAAAACTACAAAGAATTAAAGCCCATATTGCAGGATGCATACATGTCTGTAATCATTCATACAGTGTGTTTCAGAAATACTTTGGTGGGGGGTTTCTCACACCAAAACAGAAAGAAGTCTATGTAAACATGTTTCCAGAAATCCTTAGTTTTCGAGTCAATGAAATTTTCCAAAACAAGAAAAAGTCCATATAAATATGTGATCAAAAATCCTTAGTTTTTGAGTTAAAAATGAATTTTTTCCAAAACAAGAAAATAAATACAATAAACATGTCAAATGAGCAACTCGTTATAAAATTTCAAACCTCTTGCTTCCACACACGAAAGCACTCGTCGGATCAAGGACTATCGCATCCTTTCAAATACTTCCATACGGACTCGAATGGTTTCGCATGCTTCCACGTCACGTGTATGAAGAATCTCTGCATTAGGAATGCCTGGTACATAAACCATTGTTTTAGGTGGCCCCACAGATAAAAATCCAAAGGATTGAGATCGGGGGAACGTACAGGCCATGGAATTGGTCCTCCCCCTTACCTATCCATCTGCCATGGTAGATTTTAGCCAATGCTATAAAATGCTGGAACCCCATCATGCATAAACCACATGGTTCTTCTTATTTGCAAGGACACGAAATGGATATCCTGCCATGGTTCAACACAACACAAGTGAAAAGTGAGATTTTTTTGTTGCTTGTCTTATTTATGGACGCTCTTTTAACATCTCAGGTCATCAGCGTCCCATTCTATTCATAGCGTGAAACGGTCGACCAATTTTGCTCAAAGGCCTCTTCTGTCAGGCGAAAAGTGAGAAACAGATTAACCCGAAAGCACGCAAATGACAAATGTAAACAAGTCCCCATGGCAACACATTGCCATCTAGGATTCAATGAGTGCATCTGCACACTTGTATAAATAGCATCATCCGATTACGAACTTAAGTTGTTAGGTTGTACCTTGAAATGCGTTGAAGTAAGCTTTCATTAATAATTAAAAAACTAAGAGTTTCCTGATAATGTTTTCTTGTTTTGGTGAGAGGAACCCGCCACTGAAGTTTGTAAAAGTATTTCTGAAACACACTTTACAATTACCAGGACATTGCCTTTCCATGAATGTTACTGAAGTACAATACAAAATAACATTTGGAGATATTTCTCTAACTCGATATAAATCTTTTATTTTTACATGCAAGTGTTACATTTGGCATTTTTTTTGTTTATTTCCATCACTGCTGTATATCTCATTGTTTAAGTTTTGGAGTTGTTTAAAAATGTGTACAATGAAGTGTGAAACTCAGGACCGCCAAGGGTGGCCGAGGTCGTTAAGGCGAGGATTCGTGAGCGGGAGGTCTGGCGTTCGTCCTCCCTGACTGAGGTTTTTCCAGGTTTTCCTCAATCTTCATAAATGGCAAATGCCGGGGAGGTACCCTAAACTTAGGCCTGGAACGTTTCCTTCCTTATAAATAAAAATCCTTTCCCAATATATCATTTCATGTATCATCAGTGTCCATCATCTGTGGTGCCTCTGTAGCAAAAACGGGCGTTAAACACTATTCATTCATTCATTCATTTTGAATCTTTGGCTTTAAATGTTATGAAGTAATTCACAACCATTTAGTGTGCAGTCGTGGCTTCCTGCTACATGCAGGAGGGGAAAGTGCATTTCCAATAAGTAATATGTAACGTTTATGATAATTCTGGAATATTTGGATTGAACCTCGGCCAGTTCCAAGGTGAAGACATATGTCCATCTGCTTCTAAATGTAATTATTCCATAAACCAACCTGAGTCTACGACCTATCTCAAAATTTTGTTTGTTCTCTTTTGCTAGTGTTTTGCGCCACGATACTTTGGAATCTGCAACCTGTACTAACAGCAGTACACGCCCATGTTTTGATTCAGCAATGTGTGCAGCCTTTTCCAAGCAAATTACAACGTATGATGGATTAAAGATCACACGCTTATTCATAACAAACTCATAAAGGTTGTTGGATAAATATAAAATATTAAAGGAATGTAATAATTTATTCTTCCCTCCGTTGTTTTTTTTTTTTATTAATTTTGTTTATTTACGGACATTCTTTAACATTTCAGGTCATCAGCGTTCCATTCTATTCAGGGCGTGAAACGGCCGATAAATTTTTCTCAGAGGCCTCTTCTTTCAGGCTTGAGGTTCGTCATCTTGCCGTAAATGTACGACACAGGACCCACGGCTTTACTTCCCTTCCGAAGGAAGTCATACTTAGCCCGAAAAAATCCATCGGTCCTGGCCGGGATCGAACCCGCGATCTCTTCACTCAATAAAGTTAAAAACATTTTGTATGAAAACGTAAGGCAATAACGAAATGTTCCGTCCAGGTATAGAGAATCCTTTTTACAAAAATATGTCAAATTGAACTTGCATGTAATCACTCCCATTTTCATTGAAAAGGACGTAATAAGTAAATGGGATTGTGGTTTAACACTAGAACGCCCGTTAGCAGTCAATTGACAGCAACTACTCTCTTATGCATTTTTAATAATTTTCCTCACCGAAAACTCTTGAAATTCTTTGCTTATCCTCCTCTAGCTTTATGGCACAGAGGAAGCGATTTTGTTTCTAAATAGCAAGCCAAGTTCGAATCCAGTTTGCATTATCTTCCGGAGTGAGTTTGTATATACTTGGTGTCTGCTCAATATCACATACTTAAGTTCAGTTGTCGATAAAATTTCTTCTTATCGCTGAACAGATAACTGTAGTAATGTACAGTGAACAATATGACTTCTGAGCTGCGAGCCAGGCTCGAATCCAGCTTCTGGTTTCAGGTATTTTTACGTTCATGGTTTTTGCGCACGTATTCCATTATTGTTTTGTTAATCTATTATAAAGCATCTCAGGCTAAATGCTTTTTAAGTAAAATAGGGTTTAATACTTTTATATTTTCTTCGAAAGTTACAAATGTTTTACTATGAACAAATTGGATTTATTTTTATTAACAAATTATGTGTACAAAAAGACATAAGTTAGACAAATCAGAATTTCAGCTTCAGAAAGGCCACGATTACGAAAGGGATGCATTGTGTGTACTTATAAATAACCTGCCCTACTGTGAATGTCAAGGCGAAGCTCGAATACAACATGAAAGCTACGTGACAATGAAAAGCTAAGCGGATACAACAGCTGATTGATAAACAATGACTCACGCACTACACTACAAGAGTGTGAAACGTGTTTGTTGTACAGTGATGATTATTGTCGCTTACGACTACGCAATTCATGTTGTAAGGAGGCGGTCAATTGACCGCCTCCGGGAACCGATGATAGATTTGCCATTATCTTAAAACTTTAGGCCTGAGGCGCGAAAAATAATTGCTGAGATAGACGTCATTGAAAGAGATTAAAAGTCATAAACACAGGAAAATACTTCCTAAACAGTGAAAAAGGGGGCGTTCGAAAATCAAAAGCGACCAATTGACAGCCTTAGGGCGTTCAAGTGTTAAGCAGAAAGTACTCGAGTTTTCTTCGAGCCCTGTACAAATTGTCTTTCTCACGTGATTGGAAATATCATGAAATACTTTTACAGGTATTGTGTTTATACTCCTGATGGCCTGGGGCGCCCCACACCGTGGTGTTGTTGCACGTAATCCGAGCGAGCGATATGACTCTATGGCAACGCTTTTATCTCGGAGAGGTTTACTTTATTGCCGAGTCTTTCTCAGGGACTGAGTTAGCGTTTCAGAAGAACAGAACACACGAGTAGTACAAAGTTTTACAATTTTATGTACTTACGAATGAACGAACATTTTACAATCTCATGACTGGAAGGGAATAAGACAGAAAATTCTTTTAGCTTCCATTCTCAAAATGTAGAATTTTTAAGTAGCTTTCCAAATTAATACATAAAAAACTCGTGAAGATGATTCGGGATAATATTTGCATGAACATCATTTGCAAGTATCGCGTTCAGGTGATGTTCTACAGCAAAATGCGCCCAAGCAAGAAGTCTGTATATGTTTCAATTGCTGAATAAATATTGTAAGAGTCATAAAAGATCTGAAGTGTACCGAGGCATAGCCAATGTATAGGATGAAGCAAAAGTAACTACACACTTAGTGAATTTCAGTTAACATATGATTTCATTCTTTCTATGTTACGAGGGTAGGTCCATAAATTTACACCTAACTATGTTGTAGGTGTGATAAAAACAAAAATTGTATTTTACTTTTAAAATTAACATTTTAATCCTCCTCTCCAAAATAGTCACAAGTCTTGTTTGAAAATGGACATAAACAGCAGCTATCACTTCTTCGTCACACTTAAACCTCCTTCCTCGAAGGTGCTTCTTGAGTTTTGAGAAGGGGAAATAGTCACTGGGAGGTAGATCTACATTGTTTGGTGGATGATCGATTTCCTTGAAGCCACATTTCTTCACAGCTTCCTTTGCAACAAATGTTGTGTACAGGCGCGTTGTCGTGAAGAAGGCGCACACCACCACTCAGCTTTCCTCGCCTTTTCTCTTTGATGGAAGCACGTAATCTGTGCAGTAGGTCAACATAGTACTCCCCATTTACTGTGGTGTTCCTCTCCTTGAAGTCAATGAAGAGTATTCCTTCACAGTTCCAAAAGATTATGGTCATGATCTGCTTGGTTGACTGGGTGACCTTGGCCTTTAGGGGCTATGCTTCGCCAGGTTTACGCCACTCCATTGATTCTCTTTTGGACAAGGTATCATTGTAGAGTACTATAGTTTCACCTCCGTAACAATGGTTTGCAGAACTTCTCTCTCGTTGCCACGGCAGAGCTCCAAAAATGTCTGACAACAGATAACTCGTTGCTGCTTTTGGACTGGGAAAGAAATTTAGCCACCCATCTTGCACTAACCTTATTCATGTTTAAATGATGAAGAATAATTCCAAGGACTGTTGTGTTATAAAGGTTCAACCTTGCTGCAATTTCTGTAACTATGAACCACCGGTCTTCCATAATTTCTCCCTCCACAAGAGCGCTGTTTTCAAGAGTGAGCATCTCCAAGGGCCGACCTGCATGCTCTTCGTCTTTAATGCTTTCGCGACCGATTCGAAAAAGTTTGGCCCATTCTTGTAGGGTAGGATATGAAGAGGATGCTTCCCCATATTTACCCTCAGTTTACCACACATCTATACAATTAAAATTATGAATTGTTATAAAAAGTATTTACATGCTACTTGAAGACTAAAGACGCAGAAATTTCTAAGCACCAATGATGATGTCTTTAAGTAAATGTTGATAATGAGTGAAAATGAAGTGCTGCTTTAAGAATAAAAGGCTCTCAGGAAATAGAAACAAGACGTGGGAGTCATTTTACTATATCTAAAGTTTTGCAGATTTAAGAAAAATTGTGGTCCTAAAGCTCACAAGAATTTGCAAATCTATCACGTAACTAAACAAATGACTGGTTTTTATAATTAATAGTACTAAGGCTTAAAAATGATGGACCTACGCACAAAATTAACTGGGGGAACTGTTTATATTCTCACAAATATTAAATGGTCCAAGTAGTACATGTAAAAAGAAAATAAAAACAACGTTGATATGCTTTTACAGAATTGTTATTTTTACACTACTAACATTTACATTTACAAGTTAAAAGTGCCAATATATGAAACCAACTCCCTGTAACTTAACGATTTCCCTTTATGTTTTAGTCTTCACTTTATTTTAGTACTGAAAAACGTTTAAGCTCAAAATTAAAGAAATATTTTAGCATGTATTTTAGTATATTGTTTATATATTGGTCTGCTGTATTGCTTTTAGTCTTATCTGCTAAATATTTTAATAACTGCAGTTTTTAAATGTATTTCATGATTTATTTTATCATAGAGGGTGCTTTCTTTAGTGTGGATGCTTTTCTCGGAATGTTTCTGTCTAAATGAAAAATCAAGAGATGGCAACCTGTGTAGAGGAACATTAAACTCCCCTTTAGTAAAAATAAAAGAAATATTTTAAAACATATATGCAATACTTTATAGTACTAGTTAATTTTTACCCTGTCTTTGCGCTTTTTGAAGATGATAAAGGTGCATCTTTGATCAAAAGCATTTATACACGCACAGTGTGGGGTCACAGATCAGATCCAGAAAAGAGTTGTAAAATTCGGTGTTTAAGTATTGAAATATACAGCACCAACAGAAAGTTAAATATACAAAATCTTGCGTATGTAAACATTTCAAACATTTAATGAATGTAAGTGAAATCGGAGAATTTATTTTATTCACGAAAACGTGCTATATTTTTAGAATATAATACTAGAGTTAAATGATTATACTAACTGAATGTTCTGTATGGAAGTAATAAAATTATATTAAAGGAAAATTATCATGTGTCGAGTATCTAAGTGGAAGTATAAGTAAATTAAAAAAAAAAAGCTAGCAATGTAAAATCAAAAAGTGTTTTATTCTATGATTTTATATATATATATATAAGAAAAAGATAATTGTGTGTTACTTAAATCATAAATGACGTAATACTTTTCTTATCAATTATGTGTTTTAATTTTTATTAATCATGTTTTTCAATAATAAACATTGACATTCGCAGCTTTTAGCACAAAAAAAAAACAAACAAACTGAAATTTAACTAAAATTATGTATATTTTTTAAATAAAATCCGTACTTATGAAAATTGAGAACGTTTTGGAAACCAGTACTAAAGCAGGCTGAAGAGAGACGTATTGGTTTTATTTCGGTGTGACAGTAATTATTATTGTCATTATCATTATAATTATCATTAGCCAATATTCCAATATTTTTAGTCTATAAAACACAAACTCAACAAAAGCCTTGCTGAAACAAAAGACTTTGATTCATTTTCACCTATTCTTTAGGTTAGATTGTCATTATTATAAACTTTTATTGCATTGTTTGGAGGCCAACTAAATTTTAATGGATAGGGGTACTAATAATAACTGTAGAAATTTTGTGGTAATCGTAAAAATGAAAATAACCATAAAAATAAATGAAGTACAAACGAAAAGCGAGTGACAATTTCATTTAGTAGTAAAGGAGAGGGCAGCTTGAAATTTTCAAAGAGAAGCGATCAGCTGTGTAGTGTCTGATGCTCCGCGAGGCCCATATTTGGTACGCGCACACATACAAAAAAATCAGTACACGGGGAATGTGAATCCCATTGCTTTAATTTGTGAATTCCAATATTCCCTAAGCTACGTGCAAAGAGTCGCCTCTGCGGAGGGGAAAAAAATAGAGGGCGGGAGGTCAGGGGTTGGGGAAATGAGAATACAGAAATGGGTAGTTTATTGCGGGGTAGAAAGAAGCAGAGAGAGGTGAAATTAGAAAAAAGGAAGGGGTGAGAAGATGCAACACCAGGGATAGAGGAAAGAGAGAGGGTTGGAATCGGTTTAGCACGATTTCAAATAGCTTTTATTCCTCTTTTTCATTATCGTTATAATTTCAGGGTAAAGGGATTGTCAGGTGTGCAGGGTTATTAAGTTTAATGTAATTTTTAGAATGCTGGAGTAACTGTGCCTGCCTTGTAATGGACTCCGAAATGTAGATCAGATTGCCATCAGAGTGCTTTGAAAAGTTCAAAATAAGAAACAATTTAATGCAAACATTCCTGGAGGGGGGGGGGAACGTGGTTGCTAATAGCTGAAGCCCAACATTGTCTATATCAGTGGAAGTTGCCATCACCTCTTCATTGTTTTCTGCTGTGTACGAAATGAAATATCAAAGTGTATATAAAAGAACACCCCTTTTAATTTGGCAGTTCTAGATGAAAACTGGTTGCAAGATGAAACAGTTCCTACGGCCTACCACCATAGAAATAATTAGATGTGTATATGTATCATGAAGTATAACTTTAATATGCTAATTATATATCGTCAATAGAGAAAGTTCTCTGGTGTAACTGTCTACGTAAGCTTATCCAGAAACGGGGCAGAGCCAAGGAGGCAATAACCCGCTATACAAAGGAAAGGGGCTTAAAATTAATGAATAAAAAAATAAAATAAAATCTGTATACGCCACTCTGGTACTGGTTTCCTAAACCAGGGCGTGTATATCAATTTTTATATTTATTATTATGAACTATACAATACAATAATCTTTTACTACATTATTTTACAGATTTTCGTAATAACTTAATATATTAAAATAGTAAAAATAACTCAAAATTAATTAAATTAAACCAAAATATAAATTTACTAAACTACATCCCAATTTAATATTCCAAAATCTACAAAATCTGCCAAATTAACAAAGTTACTCGGAGCCAGTAAGAATTATAGCTGGTAATTTATCTACCCTAATTTATTACATTATTATACTACTAACGTATTATTTTTAGAGAAAAAGTATTAGATTTGTAATCAGGAAAAAAACAAATAATCCCATTTGTAGGATCTAACCATGAAGGCTCTGGAGGCATCTTATGAAGTCAGTTTAAGACTAGATAAGGTGGGAAAACGTCACACGTTCAAAGCTCAGTCATTAAAAGAATAAGGCAACAAAACAACTTGAATTGATTACACTATCCAATGACACCATATCCTGAAGAGTTTAAGGTTTTTTGTAGATGTTAAGCAGCAGTTAATAGAAAAAATCGGCTAGTCAACATTTTCCGTACTATTGGACGAAACAACTGACATGAACATGGCCCATGTTCTTTATATAGGCGACTGCCACAGGTGGTCGAAGTCGCTAAGGCACAGATTTCCCTTATTCCTCAAAAATGGCAAATGCTGAGGAGGTACCCTAAATTTAGGACTGGGACACTTTCTTCCTTAAAAAAAATCCTTTCCTAGTTTACATTTCATGTCATATATTATCAGTGCCTATCGCTTGATTTGCCTGAGCAGTTATAAAGGGCGTTAAGCACTATCAGAAAAAAATAAATAAATAAAATTCTCACTTACGTAAAATTTATAGATAAATGGTGAAAGAAGAATTCTTGTTTTTTGAATTATTGCCTCCTGGAACACTGAAGTGAAATGTTCATTTTATGAAAATTAATCATATAGGATGAAATAAATGTTTTGGTGTTTGTTCTGATGGGACCCGTGCAATGAATGGAAAGCACAGTAGCGTCGTTGCAAAGATTAAAGTAGTCGCAGGAGAAAACGTCGTGCATTGTAACATTCATCGGGAAGACTGTTGCCCAAAAGACATTTTCACATGAAAACGTTAAAGTTATGAACTTCATTAAGTCCAGAGCTATGAATTCACAGTTGTTTTCTATTTGATGTAATGCTGCATACTGGCTGTCGAGTGAAAATATATTGAGCTATTTGTTTGAACTTCGAGCAGAAGTACAGAATTTTCTCTTTGATTGATTCTCAAGACTTCAATTATTTCACTGATGAGCTTGAAAAATATCTTTTGCCAGTCAGTTAGATGAACAAGAGTTTGTCTGTTGTGCTTCCTCCATATTCGTGGTACTTGCGGCTCTTAAGAAAAAACTAAGCTTCATTATAACAAATATTGGAGACATCTTGCTTTCCAATGTTGGAAAATGAAATTGTTCTTCGTTGTGAACCGGTAGAAAATATTAAGGAGACCTTGGGAGTTTCATCTCAGATTCCAATGTATAGTTCCTTGAAAACCTGCATTCAGAATGTTGGATTAGATACCCGTTTTCAATTACTGACACCTTACTAGAAACCTTAACTCCTTCCGAGAAGAGTTATCATCTGGTGAAAGTCTCAAGCAAATGATCAAGAAGATGGCTGGCTGGCAAGAAACACTATTATTCAATGATTTCAGAAAAAAAAAACTATATGTAAAAGATTTGTCGGTATTTGCAACTACTTTCCTTTGTGAATGTGGATTTTCTTCTCCAATTTATATCAAAAAACAAGTGCAGAAATAAGTTGAAAGTTCATCCTGACGTAAGACTAAAATTAAGTTATTTGAACCCAAACATTGTACAACTGTATTTAGCTAAACAAGCACAACCTTCGCACTGGAACAAAAGTGTGAACCATAAATTAGTTAAATTTGTAAAGTTAATAGCTTTTACTGAAGTATTGTAGTACCAGTATCAGGAATATGTGTTTGTTAAAGTGTTTATGTATTCATTCACTATATTTTAACAGTAACAAAAATAATTTTTAATACATTTCTCAAACAACCGTTGAATAGATGGAAGTTTGTTCTTCAATAATATCCAATTCTAAACACTACATAAAAGAAACAACAAAATAAATCACTAGTATTTTATAAATGTAGATAAATGCTTATTTTAAATATTGTACCACAAAAACACAGTTGCTTACTGGTACATCTAATACCTTGCGTTGAATGTAAGGGTACATCACTGGAAATTGTTAAGAACCCCTGACTTAGAGGATGGGGTATGGCTTTCTAAAAGCAAATAAGAGCTTTGAAGCATTTAAAGGAAACTAATAATTAGTTTCGCAGCTTTTGTTATAACAATTAGCCATCCAAAGCCCTGAATTTAAGAGAACGTGTGCATTGCACATAAAGATTATTAAAGGTTTACATACATTTTTATAAAAAACTGAAACAATAAATAAGAGCTCTTTGAAATTAAACTTTTAAAACTTTCTACAAAAGGACCCCATCTGTTACAAAAATTGCTTCAAAATGGGAGACAAAGAAATCTGCCTTAACTGAGCTGAAAATTTGCATACCCTTGATAGCAGATAAATTACATAATAAAATTAAAAGCAAATGACAAATAACTCTCGTAACATTGCAATAGTTATCCGATACAACTTTTTATGAAATTAGTGCCCAGTAATTGAAAAAGCAATGATATGATTCTCTTGATAAAGTTAAAACGAGCATTATAAAAACAAAATAATCCTAAAATCCTTACAAACCTGGGTCATTAAAGTAGGCCCCGTTGAATCTCGGGTAGAAAATCGAAATAAGCCTCTCCCAGGGAACTTCTTACCTACGTCCCGTCACTTCGGCAACTCAGAGGAGAAGACTCTTTACTGTCCCGGAGCGAGTAAATAAGTCACTTCCATTGAAGTAAAGATAAATGTTGGCCAATGAGATTAAACCTAAAAGTCAAGACACCATGCTCACATAACAATACCAAAGAACACTGTAATGTCAATCCAGGGTATCAAACTGATCAAAAACTGTATACATGCCATGCCAAGGACAAAGGAACATAGAAGATGTCACTACAGTAATTGGTAGAAATGTACCATGGGTGTGTAAAATCATGGCAATTCCCACAACAAACATATCACGCACTTTTAAAAGAGGTTTTACACCTTGGAATCTTATCTGAAAAGCACACGTCACATAGACTCTCAAGAAAACTGGAAGGGTTGCATACTGGAATCGATGCATGACCAGATCGTCCAAATAATGCATAAATTGTGTGTTCTGTAAAGCGTTCCGTAAATAATAAATAACCATATACAGCGGGGTGCCACAAAATGAACACACTTCAAGCAGAGAAAAAATCGTATTAACATAAAAAAATGAATTCACACAAACAGAAAATGATGAGCACTAATCATCTTATACTTTTACAGTTACAACAGTTGCTCAAAATGCCCATCATCGACGTCGATACACTTATGAGAATGTTGAACTACTGATTGAGCAACGTTTGCGAAAGTGTTCTCAGCAATTGCAGCACATGCCGTTTCAATTTCTTCCCGAAGTGCTGTCAGTGTAGCTGGTTTTCTACGGTATACAACATCCTTAAGAGTTCTCCATAGGTAGAAGTTCAACGGAGTTAGACCCGGAGACCGCGGCGGAAACTCAATCGAACCTCTTCGTCCTATCCAGTGCCTTGGGAGATTGTCATCAAGGTACGCACGTACATCTCGGTGATAATGTGGTTATCTGCCAGATCTGTCCCTGTGAACCATGAGCCTCAAATTAGTCCCGAATGCGTGCAATTGTTACGTGCGTTGGCGGTTCTGTTCTGTACACACGTCTCCATTGCCTTTGAACTTCAACATTCTCGGTTTACCATTACTACTTCAAAAATGCTTTCCGCTGTTCAAACGATAATCTTGCCTCCATTTTGTTGTAGCAACACTAGCATAACGTAATGTGAGTCACATCTGTTTACAGAACATCATACCACACATTACCGTTGTTTTTCAGTTCAACTTTGAAATATATTAAATAGATATCTACTGTGTAAGTGTGTTTTTGACACCCTCGGTATTTTTATTTACTGCCACTTTCTATTAAACAGAGCGGGGTGAAACCTAGGGAAGGGAGGGGCTATGCATATACTTAAACTGGTTTGTGACCAGACCGTATTGAAATTAATTAATTGAATTGTAATTAATTGAAATAAGCACTGAACCTTTAGTAGAAGTATAGTAATGCTAGTCGTAGTATCTTTATTATTACAATATTCTAAAATTCTATATGCACATTACATATATGCGATCAATTCAGCTCAGAGGTCTCTTCTTTCAGGCTTGAGATGCCATGTATATTCTACACGGGACCCACGGCTATACTTCCCTTCCGAAGAAAGACATGCTTAAGATTTTTACGCCCGAAAAAAATCCATCGACCCTGGCTGGGAATGAACCTGCGATCATTTGTTTACTAGGTAAGTATGGTTACCACAACGGTACATGATTTAAATATGATACATAATTAGAAAGAGAAAAAAATAATAAAAATATAAAGCAATAAATAAACAATTTAAAAACTAGAAAACAGTAGGTATTTACAAATATATGAGTGGAAATATATTGCATATAATTTACAATTATAATAGTTTTTGCGTTCTAACCAGAAAATGTAGCTTTTGCTTAGCCCCCTTTGGCTAAGAAAATGCCCATCTTCAACCAATTAGCGTGGTTCTCAAAACAGGTTCCAGTGTGCCAATTGTCCTCTAATTGCCTTAAAATAATTTTCCGGAAAAAGCGTTTTTCTCAAGCATCTGGAAAAGTTTACTAATGAAATTGTGCATCTAACAGCTGTATATACCAACCCGATTGAATGAAAACTAATAACGCACTCAAAGAAATTGGAAATATGAGAATTGAGAGAAGTCAGGGAAACAACTCAGGGCCTATTCGCGAGTGAAAGGCTTGTAACTTTCATTGGGACGATGAGCACGCCACTCAGTTCAGTTAGAAGGCAGCAATTTCAAAGGCCCGGAGCTTGGAGAGGTTTGACGCTGGCCTGTAATCAGTTAGTGCGGTATTTCTAAGGCGTATGATTTGCGGATTAAATTGACCTAACCTAACTTAACCAACTAGCTTCATCTAACCACATTACAGTGTTAGAGAATGGTTACTCTGGTAATTAAAAGTTTAACATCATAGAAATATAAAATAATAACCCTTATGAAAGGAAGCATTTTCCCTTCTATTGGCGAGGTGCTTGAAGATAGCATTTAACCAGCATTTGTTCTGTCACGTTTGTCTGTTAAACAAAGGCCTTTGCCAATATTTGTTGACTTCGAAATCCACGGACCCGATATTCCACCTTTGGAAACGTATAACCATCTCAATGTACGTGCGCCTAAATTGTGGTGTAAACATCCAAGCTCGCTTACAACTTAGAAGTTAATATTTTCATGTCTAAAACTGCTTATGTTCTTTACGAGGGTTGGTTCATACGTTTCCGGCCTCGCCAATAAGAATGATCGCCTTCTCAAAATCCTAATTTGGTAGCATACCTTACCTGTTAGGTAAATAATTGCAGATGTAACTCCCGCCCTTGTGTGCTGTTGTTCAGATATAGTCGCATAAAGAAGATTATATGCAGAAGATGGAGACATGTCTAAAATGAAGTTTCGAGCTCTTATTTAGTTCTTCACAAAAGAGAGACATACTCCAAATGAAATTAAACAGCGATTGGACGGTGTATATGGAGAAGCATCCTCCTCATATTCTATCGTAAAAGAATGGGACAAATTTTTCGAATGGGTCGAGAAAACATTGAAAACGAAGAGCGCGCAGGTCGGTCCTTGGAAGTGTTCACTCCTGAAAACATCGCTCTTGTGGAAGCAGAAATTACGAAAGACCGGCAATTCAAATTTACAGAAATAGCAGCAAAAATGGGTCTTTCTAAAACAACAGCCCTTCGAATTATTCATGAACATCTAAACATGAATAAGGTTAGTGCAAGATGGGAGCCTAGACTTCTTTCCTCAGTGCAAAAACAGCAACGAGTCATCTGTTGTCAGGCATTTTTGGAACTCTGCCGTGGCAACGAGATAAAAGTTTTGCAAGTCGTTGTTACAGGAGATAAACTATTGTCCTCTACTATGATCCCTTGTCCAAAAGAGAATCAATGGAATGGCGTAAACCTGGCGAAGCGCCGTCTCTAAAGGCCAAGGTCACTCAGTCAACCAAGAAGATCATGGCCACAATTTTTTGAGACTGTGAAGGAATACTCGTCTTTGATTTCAAGGAGAGGAACACAACAGTAAATGGCGAGTACTATGATGGCCTACTGCACAGACTACGTGCTTCCATCAAAGAGAAAACGCGAGGAAAGCTGAGTGGTAGTGTGCGCCTTCTTCACGACAACGCAATTCTTGTTGCAAAGGAAGCTGTGAAGAAATGGGACTTCAAGGAGATCGACCATCCACCCTACAGCCCAGATCTATCTCCCAGTAACTATTTCCTTTTCTCAAAACTCAAGAAGGCCTTCGAGGAAGGAAATTTAAGAGTGATGAAAAAGTGATGTGCCCGCATTTTGCAGACAAGACTTCTATTTTTTGTGGGGGGTGGGATTAACATGTTAATTTAAATATGTGAGAAGTATATTGCAATGAAGGGTAATTATATTGAAATGAAATATAGTTTTTGTCTTTATCATGCCTAGAAAATGGTTAGGCACCTACCCTCATTTGTACCCTTGATATGTGTGAGATTTCCAAATATTTATTTCCCTTCCACACGAACTCGATGGAACATTTAGAACAGATGCCTCTCATTTTTACAGTTTATTATATTTTTGTACTATCAAAAATATAAATGTGACTATGTTTATGAAATAATACATACCCCAGATCTAATAGTTTTCAGGCAGAAATTCGTAAGCTTTACTGTATTTTATCAAGATTGGATATAAATATCGATACACTTATAATAGACATTTAAACAATCGCTGCTTTTAATATTTCATATCCGGTAAAACAAAACGGTTTGTAAATACTCATTAATTTACAAGATTTGAAGAAAATGTCTTTTATTTCCAAAGAGTTCTTCACAGAAGCAATAAAAATAAAAAGCAAGGTAAAATTGTAAAGTTTTTGGTCAAGTAAATATATACTTTTTCAGAATAATTAAAAAATATATAATTTTATATCTGTCTTGCACGCCAATAGAATTATCAATATTCACCCAGCATTCTCAAGTTGATTTTTTCCTCGAAAGAGAGAGATTAGCCGACATCGTTTTTTACTTTTTCCATCGGAAACATACTCAAATATTCGTATGAAATAACTGTTGCATAAGTCACTGTTAAACGTGTATATTAAATGCGCCATATATAGAAATATATATAGTATGTTCTGTAAGCTATAATGTATTACAAATTATTTGAATTGTCTTTTCTGGTCTATGCTGTTCGAAACAGTAAATTTTTCAATAGCGTACGATAATTTATTGCATCAAATAAGAAAACTAATGAATATGGAAGACCTACCTTTACTTAAATATATATCTCTTAAACTTTCCTTACCGCCAAAGATGGCTTAGTCCATTAAGGCGCGGACTGGTAAGCGGATGGTCTGGTGTTCGAATCCCGCCAGGACCGTCCTCCCTGACAGGTTTTTTTCCAGGTTTTCCCCAGTCTTCATAAATGACAAATGCCGGGGAGGTACCCCAAATTTAGTCCTGGAACGATTCCTTCCTTAAAAATTAATCCGTTCCCAATATATCATTTCATCTCATATCATCAGTGCCCACCGCCTTTGGTTCCTTAGTAGAAAAAACGGGCGTCAAACACTATTAAAAAAATAATAATATACCTTATATACAGGGAAGTAAAAATTCCCGCACCATCTAAATAACTTTTGACTCATGTGGGGGGGATAGCTGTATATTAAGAGCTTTAAAATAATATAGCCGACATTTTTTACTTCCCGTTTAAACGGAAGTAGCTCTACATCTTTCCTTTTTAATGAAATATTCAAAATATTTTTTGCACATTCAAATAATGTTAATTAAGAGCTTATTAAAAGGTACTCTACTAGATACTTCCGTTCTCGCCTCTCCAAAAGAACGTCAAACTGTGGGGTCATGAGGGAGGTGGGTTGCTATGAAGATACAGTAACGGCTAAATAAGGTGCAATACTGCCTTAGACTAATGCAGGAAGACCAGTCTATACTTAACGCTATATGCTATAGACACCAGATACAAAATATAACACCAACGTTTTGGGCTGCAGAGGTGGAAAGAGGACTAGAGAAATTGGCCTATATCCAATATGGCAACGAAGTAATGTGAATAATAGAAATATATGGTAGAAGTTTAAAACAAGGCTAGAGGAAATCAGCAGGCAGGAAATAGAGGCAGAATATAACAGGAAAATAGGCTGGAGCCTATCAAATGAAAGAAAATTAACCTGAGGTAAAGAGGGGTATATAGGCCGAGACAAGAAATAGCCTGGTTTAGACTGGAAGGTTAGAATGCTAAAAAATAATGGTAGGAGAATCTGCTCATTTTGTAGAGGGGATGAGAAATGGGTACATATTTTGGCCGAATGTACTACTGGGGGCACGGAGAAAAAAGATGCTCCCAGAAAACTGTTTAAGGCAATCGATTGGTATGTTGGGATCTGTTTATGAGCCACGCTAATTGTTCAGTATGGGCACTTTGCTAGCCAAAGTGCGCGCAGCTAGAAGCAATTTATTTGGTGGTTAGAACGCAGTAACTAGTTAAATTATAAATAATATGTGACACGTTTTAATTCATATATCTGTAAATACTGTGTTTAATATTTAAAAATGTAATTATTATTAATATTATCTTAGTCTTATTTTTCATTATTATTATTTGTTCCTCTTTCAAATTGTGTGCGGTCTATGACCCATGCATAAAGTACATTTGTAATGCGTATATAGAATTTTATAACAATATACACCCACTACTACAACTGCTGTCGCTGCTGCTCTGGAATATGATGTAGCGTGCCACATTTGGCTCTTAAATAAAGCTCCAACATATGATTATAGATTTATAAAAATATTCTAAAGCTATAAACTAAAAATATATTTTTACTAAAAATATTGTTGCTAATATTTATATCTTCAGACACCTAAATAGATCTGGCTTTTTTCAGTCACCCGTTATATCTACATACACTCATGCATAATGTTCCACAATTAAAGGTGTCCGTTTCGTAAGGAGTGGTAAAAGATCGTAATTTTTAAAGCAGTACTTTGTATTATGTTTAAAATAACACTTATTTCCCCCTGGTGGGCTTATGTATAGTAGAATGAGGACAACTAATTGTGAAGCACTCTGCGTGACAAGCGCTAGTTAGTCTGTGGCTAGCAGTTCGCAAACCATTCTCACTCTTATTCTGGTTAGACATTCCTACATTGACCTAGTTGTGCTAATTCCAAAGAGAAATTGTTTCAATTAGTATTCACTAGGATATCACAGTACACCCATTCGATGTCGAGCATAGTTTGTTTTAACGCTGCGTCTTCAGTAATTGAGGGCCAGAATATAAGGAATTGTTCGTTTATTATTTCTTCTTTTAGAGAAATTAAAATTAATGCTTTGGGTACATATTGGATATTGTGTTTGGAAAATTCTTAAATCCTATAGCAGGTCATTTATTAACAGGAATGTTGATTTATATTTGTTTTAGTCAATAAAAAGTTATGAATAGGTAAAAGGATTTAAAACATGATGAATATTGAGTGTAGGGGTTGACAGTAAAACAACAGCGAATTCCTGACTACAGACAAGCGACGTTTGCTGAAATAACAATAGAATTCTCAATTCTGTGCATCGTATTCATGATCATAAAAGTGTGTTCGAGATGGGTTTCGAGTTGGCTGCCCAGTTTGAGCTCAGACTATTTGTCATTTGAGCATTTAAAAGTGACTCTGTTCTGTGTCGAGATGCGAGTTCTGAACCAGAGAGTAAGAGACACCCAACCAGTGGAAGTGCCCGTTGTCTTCGGTCGAGAAAACATTAAAAGGACAGATCTCCTTTGGGGAATGCAAGCTGACGATCTTTTGCAATGTCTATGGCTCTCTGTATATTGGTCACTTTCATGTGAAAGGTTCGATAAAAGCTCGCAATAACATGGAAAATTCCTTTGGGACTTCTCTCAAAAGTCGCTTTGCGACAACGCCTGCACCTACAGTAAATACACTAAATGACCAAAACGCTCACTTGTTGAAATATTCACCATACAGTTGGATTTGGTTCCACCGAAATCCCACTGATTTTGATTTTTAAAGAAAAGTTGGCTGGCAGAGGATAATGAAATAACGAAGACAAATTGGTTAAAAGTCACATTATAAAATTTCTTGAGCATATCAGCACGCTTGTGGACAAGTGGACCAAGGATGGCTATGATGAAAAATAAAGCACAAACAATTTCTATATGTACTTATGGAAAATGTATAAAATGTCTGTTTTTCATGTCTTCTCATCTTAAGCATGAATTCAATAAGTATATTTCACACTGTTCTTCAGAAGTTTTCTTCATAAAACGAAACTTTTGTTTATATATTGTATGCTTTATTTAGTAATTTTAAACACCAAAATATAATTCCATATCCAGACCATCACGATATTTTCGCATAAAGGTGGTAATGGTAATGTGCTTTCATCGTTTTATATTACTTTGATGAACTGTATAGGCCTTTTGAATATAGTTTTTCTGAAACGAGAATTAATGTTTCAAATTTTTTAAATAACTAAATTAAGTATATGTACCGGATATACCAGGAGAATATTCAGTCATTTAATTAAAAGAAATGTGCAACTGGTTTAACTCAAAGAGTTCTTAGTCCCCTCAAGGTAGGTACTTTCTATGAGAAAGTTTGTGGTCAGAGCGTTGTCAAAAACACCTGCAAGATATGCCAGGAATGTACAGGTAAAGGTGAGTATGAATGTAAATTTCACACAGTAAACATGTTCATTGAGCTTTTTAACATACCTGCTTTGAAATGCATTCATTTATTATATTTTCTTTTTGTTTCTGAACATGAGACATAGTCTTTATTCAGTTGTTTGTTATTTTTAGTAGTGTTTAACGCTCGTTTTTACTGCTGAAACCCCTCAGGCGGTGGACACTGTGGTGATACTTGAAATTTTATTTTGATTTGGTTTATTTACGGACGCACTTTAACATCTCAGGTCATCAGCGTCCCATTCTAATCAGGGCGTGAAACGGCTGACAAATTTTACTCAAAGGCCTCTTCTTTCAGGCTTGAGGTTCTTTTTCGTGCCGTAAATGTACGACACGGTACATATGACTTTACTTCTCTTTCGAAGGAAGAACAATATTATGCCCGAAAACATCCATCTGATCTTGGGTTTAGGAGGCAAGTATGGTTACCACAACACCACCAGGAGCGACAGTACATGAGATGAAATAATATTTTTTAAGGAAGGAAACGTCCCAGGCCTAAGTTTAGGGTACCTCCCTGACAATTGCCATTTTGAGGACTGAGGAAAACCTAGTCGGGGAAAACAGTCCTGGCGGGATTCGAACCCTAGTCTTCCCACTCACGAGTCCGCGCCTTAATGACCTCGGCCACCCATGGCGGTTTTATTCCGTTATGACTTCAGTTTGACTTCACAGGACGAAAGGAACAAGTTCTAAAGTTGGTAGCCGGTTAACAATACAGCAGTTTCTGCAACACCGCGAGTTTCTGTGGTTGAACATTCTGGGCTAGCCAGGGATTGTGTGATGTGTTCGTATCAAACCATAAGAGTTGCAAGTCACGTAGGAAATGAAGTGTCAGCGCGCTCTCGGATGACAAGAGAATAGCGACAACCGTTCTTAACTCCGATAGTTGCAAGATCCCTTTACATACAGCAGCTCCTCTCAGTTATCTTTCATCTTACAAGTGCGTTCCACATGGAAACTTTGCTTGTTTCTTCAGAGTACAAGACCAGCGTGTCACCGGCTTCGCTTTAGATGATAAATGAGAAGGAATAGCAGAGAATCAAAACTGTGCAAACAGTATTCAGCAAACGTTCAATTCTGCGCACACCCAATGCCGATATTAAGTTCTTTATGGGCACTGGAATGTTACAATAATTTATAATAGGTCGTATACACAAACAAGGCGTCCGGGTGTAAATAATAACAGACATTTTGTAGTTTTTAGGGAAATGGGTTTTGAATTTTTTTTTGTGTGTGTATAACGCCCGTTTCACTGCTGAGGAACCACGGGGCGGTGGACACTGATGATACATGAGATGAAATGATAAATTGGGAAATAATATTTTTTAAGGAAGGAAACGTTCCAGGTCCACATTTAGGGTACCTCCCGGCATTTGCTAGTTATGAGGACTGAGGAAACCCTGGAATAAACCTCAGTGAGGTAGGACGGTCCTGACCCCAGACCTCCCGCTCACGAGTCCGCGCCTTAACGACTTCGGCCACCCGTGGCTGTCATTTTGAATTTAAAAAAAAAATAATAAAACCATACAGCATTTCTTTTAGTACGACTTGAAAAGGATACATAATAGATAAAATATGTATAGTACAAAATTTAATATTATTTACCTGTGACCCAATTATAAACGCTTACAAGCGTTTTAGGTAGAGTATTCACTTATGTGACGTCATCTTAAAATCAACCAATGAAACGAAACAAAATATTGAAACCTGACAATCAGAGCCCAATGTCGCTGTAAAAATATCATAAAAGTTTTTCAAATCAGTTTTAGCACGCGACGTGTATTTGTCTTGTGTTCAGTGTAGCCAACTTCCACTATATAATCCCTGAGCACGCATCACTTACTAATTTTCTGTTTTCAGTAAAACAGTAATTGTAAATGTAATGTGCTCACTCAAAAAATTGTATTTTGCGTATTCAGTCCGTCTGAAATCATTTTGTAAATTATGTGATAGTATCTGCCTAAGCAACCCTACTTCTTAACAAATCCGTTGTTCAGAATGGTAAAATGTTTTTTCTCAGTTGGCATTAGTAAATCCAACAGTAACGGGTGTAATAATGAACTTTGGTCTATTTCATTCTCACGGTGTCTGAATAGGCAAGTATAACAATTTATACAATTGTTAATAATCGGAGCATACGGTTTTTAGAATTTGCAAACTGCTAATAAAATCCGGTAAAGGTAGCTTTTCGAACTTAAGTTGCAATTGGTGATTCTGTGTGAGGCAAGGAGGTTCCACTGTAATATTAAATACAATTTGACAGAGCGAACATCAAAAATCAATTTTGTCGGTCCGGTGGTGTAGTGGTAACCATACTTGCCTCCTGAACCCAAGATCGCGGGTTCAAACCGGGCCAGGATCGATAGATTTTTTTCGGGCGTAAAAATCCTAAGTACGGCTGCCCTCTGAACGGAAGTAAAGCCGTGGTTTCCGTGTCGTGCATTTACGGCACGAAAAAGAACCTCAAGCCTGAAAGAAGAGGCCTCTGAGCAAAATTGTCGGCCGTTTCACACCCTGAATAGAATGGGTCACTGATGACCTGAGATGTTAAAGAGCGTCCGTAAATAACCCTCTCCCGCAAAAAAATCACTCTTCTCGTATGCAAAATACTGCACACTATGCAAAGCAAAGCCTCCAAATACTCAAGAATGTCTTCATTAAGCTTATCATAATTTGAATTTCTTTGTTCTATTCCATATAAACTTTAAGCTTATCCGTAGAAAGTTATATGTTTTGTTTAAAACCTTAAAATGTACATTTTTTTTACTTTCATAATATATGTCACTTTTTCAACGCCCGTTGAGAGGTAAACTTTTTTGTTTTATCTAGCTTGCTTCCCATTTTTAATATCATGAAATATGGTCAAAATAGTAATATTATTTTCAAACACTTTTTATATTACTCAATGTATACAATAATTAATTTTATCATTTATAAAAATCTGTGATTAATTATAATATTAATAAGTTTGGAGATATTTTCCGAGACTATTAAGCCAGTTAAGACAAATTTTTCTCAACATAAAATGTATGTATTAATATTTTGTCAATATTATAGATTCTCCATCTCGTGGAGCATTTTGCAAATTAGAATATATAAGCAAATAAACATTTTTATTCAAAATTATTACAGATGTGAGCACTCGAGGTGAACCATGTATATTGTACTAGTAAAGCAGTTTTTTGATAAAAGTGTACACTGAGCCAATATGATATAAGAGTGCGTTGAATTCCGACCAATCAAAGCTGTTTTAAAGACTATCTGCAGTTATTACTAGGGCTATCGCCAGAATATTTGCACATCGTCACCAACTCTTTGAAAGCTGTGAAAATATATTTTATATGCATTTTGAGCATATGTAATGATAAAAATACAGGATTCATTTGCACGTTTTCAGAAGTTCTTTGCATAAACACGACGAAAATAAATACTGAACTTAACATTAATAAATGCGGCCCAAGTCAGTTCATTAGAAACCATTTTAATGCAAATATTACATTTTTACATTCTCAAAATAACTGAAAGAGTACAGATTGAAAAATATTCTTTGGCAGTTATTGTTGGTGACTTACACTGCTATCTGCTGATATTTTCTTCTCAATGGCGTATTTTTCAGACATAGAAATTTTCCATCCATGAATATTAGGAATCAATATGTACCTTCCAGCCTTTTTTTTCCGTTCCTGTTCGTATTTTTCATATATGTAAGGTCCGTTTCATCTAGAAATCTAATCACTCTTTGCTTTATTGTATTTCCAAGCTCTGGAAATCTTTCTTACAGTTCACAGGATTGTCTCAGTTCCTCGCAGTGGCGTGTCTTTGTTACTTAAGTTATTCTTACAGCACAGTCGTGTACTTCTTTTCTACTAGAAAGACCACATCTATTTTCCTCCAAATAGCGATGTTTATGAACAACGGTATCTTTCCCTCTCTCAGTTTCGGTCATTCGATAAAGATAGCCAAGCAAAAGCAGAGCTTATGTCATAGCAACATTAAAAGAAAATGCAATGTGCAAAGTGGTGTCTCAAATCGATTCTCATTGTGGATCAGCCATCTTTAAATCAAAGACTTGTTAACGTCCTGATTTCAGGGAAATTGGGCAAATAAAACAAAAATCTTCCGAACTGTTACCGTGGTTTGCTGGAGATGAGAGTTCCAGACGTTTCGACCACATTTGTGGCGGACATCATCAATGGCGCCCGACCTTTGCCAACCCTGGGCCACTCAGCGGAGAACCCTCGCAGTACAAATATAGTGACACTGACGACCAACGCATCAGTAATTCGAGGATAGGTCGATCAGTTTCCTGCCTCACCAATAAGGATTATCGCCTTCATAAAAGCCTTATCTGTTGTCATACAGTATCTGTTAAATAAATAATTGCAATTGTAACTTCCGCTCCGGTGTGTTCAGGTGTTCAGATATAGTTGAATAAAGAAGACTATGTGTTGAAATGTGTGATTTGTTCAAAATGGAGTATCGATCTGTTATTAAGTTCTGACTTACTCCAAATGAAATTAAACAGCGATTGGACGGTGTACATGGGGAAGCATCCTCCTCATATTCTACCGCAAAAGAATTGGCCAAACTTTTCCAATGCGTCGAGAAAGCATTGAGTACGAAGAGCGTGCAGGTCGGCCCTTGTAGGTGCTCACTCCTGAAAACATCGCTCTTGTGTAAGGAGAAATTATGGACTCAAAGCTACAGAAATAGCAGTAAGGTTGGGCCTTTCTAAAACAACAGTCCTTCTAATTATTCATGAACATTTAAACATGAATAAGGTTAGGATGGGTGCCTAGATTTCTATCCTTAGTCCAAAAGCAGCAACGTGTCATCTGTTGTCAGACATTTTTGGAGCTCTGCCGTGGCCACGAGAGAGAAGTTCTGCAAATAATTTTAACAGGAGATGAAACTATGGTTCTCTACTATGATCCCTTGTCCAAAAGAGCATCAATGAAGTGCGTAAACCTGCGAAGCACCGCCTCTAAAGCCCAAGGTCATTCAGTCAACCAAGAAGATCATGGCCACAATCTTTTGGGACTGTGAAGGAATACTCTTCATTGACTTCAAGGAGAGGAACGCCACAGTAAATGGAGAGTACTATGCTGGCCTACTGCACAGACCACGTGCTTCCATCAAAGAGAAAAGGCGAGGAAAGCTGAGTGGTGGTGTGCGCCTTCTTCACGACAACGCATCTGCCTATGTACACAGCTCTTGTTGCAAAGGAAACTGTGAAGAAATGTGGCCTCAAGAAGGTGGACTATCGAATCCAGATGGTCAGATACAGGCCAGATCTAGCTCCCAGTAACTATTTCCTCTCATGAAAACTCAAAGAGGAGTTTCGAGGAAGAAACAGTTAGTTTGATGAAGAAGTGATGGATGCTGTTTATGCCCGTTTTGCGGACAAGACTTCTGATTATTGGGGAGGGGGGTTTGAAATTTAATTCAAAGATGTTAGAAGTATATTGCAATAAAGAGTAACTACATTGAAAGCTGAAATATAGGTAGTTTTTGTCTTTATCATGTGTAGAAAATGGTTAAGCCCGAAACTTATGGACGTACCCTCGTATGTCCTGATTTCAATCTCAAGCTACAGCATGTGCTACGAATCAGAGTACGGTCCTGTGTTTTGATTGCTGCAACCGCTCTATTAGGCAAGTGAAATTAAAGCGAAAGACAAAATTGTGAACCATCGCTTCATCATTGTTTTCAATGTCATCAAGCAGTGGAATTATCACCGCAGACATGGAAGCTATTAGAGAAGCATTAAGTCAACTTCATTGCAATAATTCTAGTTCTAAATGTTTAACCATAGTCATAACTAGGAACAAAATTTCACTATTGACATGTTAGTACCTAAAAATGGGCAGATTTTCTGTAGAAAAAACTGCCTATTTTGTGGAGATGAGGAATGGGCTCATATTCAGGCAGAATGTACTCTCCGAGAGCGCCTGAGAAAAATACTGTTCCTGAATTTTTTTAAGGCAGTTGGATGACGACTGGCATGCTGGGACCTGTTTGTAAACCACACTAATTGGTTGAATGAGGGCATTTTCCTAGCCAAAGTGCGCGAAGCTAGAAGCCATTTATTTACTGATTAGAATGCAATAATTAGTCACATATCTGTAAATATCATTATGGCCATTTTAGTGTACATTTACTTATTATTAATATATTTTATTATTATTTGTTCCTCTATTTAATTCTGTGCCATAATTAAGTATAGTCTACGATCCAATTGTCGGTCCTAGTGGTAACTATACTTGACTTCTAAAGCCGAAATCGTGGGTTTGAACCCTGCCTGGTTTGATGGATTTTTTCGGGCGTAAAATCCTAAGTATGGATGACTTCTTTCGGAAGGGAAGTAAAGCCGTGGGTCCCGTGTCGTACATTTACGGCACGATAAAGAACCTCAAGCCTGAAAGAAGAGGCCTTTGAGCAAAATTCGTTGGCCGTTTCATGACCTGAATTGTATGGGACGCTGATGGCCTGAGATGTTAAATAGTGTCCGTAAATAAACAAATTGAAAAAATCACTATCCAAGCATAATGTATATTCGTAATGTGTATTTTACCACAATAGGGACACGTCTGCTATTATTACTACCAGTAATGAGAGAGCGGACACACTTGCAAAAGAGAAACAAGAGATTTTAAAACAATTTCAGAAATACAACTATTCGAACAATCACAAGATACGCCGTGGAAATGTGAAATAAAGACTACACCTGGCAGTTCAAGATGCGAAGCATTAGCCTTCCAGACATTAATTCCTGGGTATGCCTTTCCACCGTACCAACAAAGGGGATAGACAGGAACCACGTCAAAACATGCACGTCGTGCACCAAAACTACGCTCGATATTTATTAAAGTAAATTTATGATTATTTTCTTTTACATACCATTAGAATAAATGAAAATTTGCCATAAAACCTTTGCCTCACTTTCCCCAGTCAAATATCCAAACACTTAAGGTAAGAGTTTATGAAATACACTTCTCGTTTATTTCAAAGAGACAAACCAAAACTTCAATACTACTGGAATATGAAGCCTGGTGAAAATGTAATGGGGACTCCGTTAGACTCTGTAATAGCCTTTTTTGGTATTTATTTTTATTTTGAAGCAAAGATTAGAGGCAGTCTAAATGTTAACGTTTATACATATGCATAAAAGTAGTAATTGGGACCGGAGGTATGGTGGATAGGGGTATTTTGTGATCGAATGTTGATTTATTATTATTATTTAATCGGACGATTAGATACACTTCTTGTCTTACCTCGGCTCTTGAAGTCACGAGTTCGATGATTCCTATTTGGCTTTAATGTAGAGGGTAGGGATCTCGGTGGAATTTGGACTACTTTTAATGACTTGAAGCCATTATGGAGGAAGGGGGTTATTCACTGTAACAATATATGGCTCTGCTCTGGTTGGACATTTAATATATTCGACAATTTGAAAGGTTCAGGAGCATGCTGTGCATCTGTTGTGTGGTTATTGTTCTGGTCCTGTTGTACTTTATAACCTACACTCGGGTTATAATTCACTGTCTTCATTCGTAGATTTACTCACTTTAACACAATTTTTAAATTATAACCTAAATTTTTGCGTAAACACTTTATAATCACTCTATATACTTTGCTGTAAGGACTTTATAGTGTCACATGGACCTTATCAATGGTTCGGCGTGACTATTCTTACTATTACTCTCGCACTTGCTGACTGACTCTCACTGACCGACGGATTTACTTTGACTCCCCGCGACGGCTTTCTACTATGACACTGAATAACTAATGACTGATGCTGATAGTTAACTCTAGAATGCTTAAAACTTACTTTGTACAGCTAATGTTAAATCTATTATGTGAATTCGGTCCGCCCTTCACAAAAATTTAATTCCTTTAAACATTATTGAGCTTGGTTCCTTCTAGAATTTTATTGAATCACACAAGCTATGGCTTATTACATGTTCGCTTTTATTCTTCGGGCTTTTGTAATGTGTTGATTGATTGAAGTTCCTGGGTTTTACCAAGAAATGTACATCTGCTTTCCCACGCTACGAAAAAGGAGACAAATACACTTTTTTAGATTCCTGTACTGAAAGTCTGCGATAAAACATGATTTGACCATATATACGGTATCCCTTTGGAAATAGTTAACTAATATCTTGGTTTCTGTCAAACAGGTGTTTCTGCATGCAGGTATTTCCTTTTGACAAGTATAACTGACGATTGAGCTCATATTTCTAGCCGTACCCAGGTAATAACACTTGGCGCCTTGGGTCGACATGTCTGTCTGGGAGGGTTTGAAAGAGTAAGACTTGACAAAACGTTTCCAGGAAGGCTAATGTCCTCTTTGTAACTTTTCCGACAAAGGTGCAGCAAGTCCATCCCTTTTACAGAAATATAGCAAAGACATTTGTGCATTGTCAATCATAGTATTACAGAAAGATAACTTGAATATTGCTTATTAGTCAAAATGACATATCTATACTTACACTAACACATATAATATTGAAGTCCTGATATCCTGGCATTAAACAATACCTGAAACAAAATACAATTATTATTATAATTGCCATCAGAAGCAATTATAATTAAATGGGAAATTTTGAGACATTTCCTGCATCATAATTTATGACGTCACTCAAAACTATCAGTATCCTAGCAAGGCCTGAGAAAATGAGTACACTACGCATACTTTAACATAATAAACAATTCCACTCTGGTTGCTTACCAGAATATAAAGAAACGTTTAACCTCAAAGCAAGAAAGTACATTATTATTCTAAGAGAATAAGACCATTTCAAAGGCTAATAATAAGAACATAAAAAAAAACCTGATTCAATTGCATTTAAATAACCGTTCTGAACGAAATTACTCTTATCGTCAGATAGATGAATTCTTCATCTAGCAGTGCCGCAAGTGCCAAACTAGAGGTTTTGTTTACTAAACTCAGCAATGATCGAAAACTGCAGCAACGCGCGGCAATTAGTTTTGTGTTCTATCAGACAAAAATTTTACGCAGACCATATAAATGGTACAAAAAACACGCAAGAAACATTTATTAGCCAAAACACAAGTTTTCGAGCGGCATAAACCATTGTCAAGAAGACCTTCAGTATACTTCATGTTCTGGAAGACGCGTAACTGCAAAAACTAAAGTCGCTTGGTGCAAGAAGACCAAGATAAAACTATTGCAGACATTGCCAGCAGCATCGTGCATAAGAAGCGTTGAAGAGAAGACACCGAGAAATGATCAGATCTTGCCAGGAAGGGACTAAACTTATGACCAGGACATCGTTCATCAAGTCAGCTAAACTGAAGACGTCATCAAAGAACTTTGCATTAAGCTCATTTTATTCTTTTGAACTCGCATCTTGCGACTTTTATCTCTTCCCGGAAGTGAAAAAATGAGCTTTGTGTCGATATTAAAAAAAATATAAAGAACTAAAGAGTATTGTTAGATATACTCTGCACAGATTATCAAAAAAGGTTCCGCAAGTGTTTTCAACAATGGATAAATCGTTGCAACACTTTTATTTTCATCAGAGGATGTTTTAAAAAGGAATATCAATGTGTATTAGTTATAAAATTAGTTCTGTTATTTTTTATACAATCTCTCACTTACAAATTCAGGGGATAAGGGCTTCTGACGGGGTCGCTATGCCATTTAATTGCATTACTTGAAGTTTTTTTTTTTTTTAAATTGGCTAGATAAAGTTATATCCTCTACTTGATCAAATTGTATATGTAAAATGTGTATAGTTTCTGTTAATATATCAAGTTTGAAGACTAGCAGAGCTGAACTGCTGTATGCACGCCACTGCTCCTCCTTGATGGGAATCTAACATTTGCGTAGTACCAGAGATGGGGAGAACACTAGAATAGAAAGAGCGCAACAACGGTGTACGAAAAAAAGCAGGGAGGAAAAAGGAAAACCAGAAGTAATAATCATTGAACGCAGAAATATTTAAAAATGTAAAAATTAGTACCACGGCTTTCCTAGTATAAACAGCAAAAAAAATCATTAAAATGCAAAAATGATGAGGCGTATTTGTTAACCTTTCTAGGAAACAGTTAAATGCTTCTGTATAAAATATAAAATAAAATAGCCAGTTTTTTTGTGGAAAAAAAATGCTGTGATCTCCTTATTTTCAACTCATTTGGTTCGAAATTCTTAATTAATTCAGTTTTGACTTTGATGCAATAAACAGAAACCCGAGAGCAATACACGTGTACTCTCTGACATTCATGTTTACATAATCACTACGGAAAAAAAAAACACTACAATCCTCTATGTTTATTTACTTGTATTGTGGCGGCTTTGTTTTAGATCATTATTGCTTTAAATGGAAGAATTATAGATACCATCTCCCATACCATAAGTGACTGTACCCCTGGAAAATTCTATATGAAAGATTTCGATTATCGAGGAAAATTTAGTTAAGCCTATTTTCCTACATAGGGAGGAGCGGCAGTTAGTAAGCGAAATCTAACAAGGATCTAAAAGGCAATGAATTATTCGTCAACTTTGTCTAGGGATTTTTTCGGGTATGGAGTTCTTTAACGTGCCGTAAATCTATGACACGAGATCCATAGCTTAAAGTTGCTTCCGGAGGACTTACGTTCGAAATTTTTACTTTCTGAAAAAGCAATCGATCTCAACCGCATTTGAATCCCCGAACCTCGAGTCTAGAGGAAAGCGCGCTGTCCGTAATAGCTGCGTTTAACTCCACCCAGTAAAGTTCGACTTTGAGTCCGTTTTGTCCAAGCACTGAAGGTTTCGCTGCATTTATTATTTACGTTTTAATTCATTCGTGTCGGCTAAGGAAATCGTCCTTTATTCCCTTCTCATTTTACAAGAGCGTCGTTTGGTAAAAAACTGCACAGCTTTTTAAATCTCCATTTTATTTTTTAATACAGTTTCCATTAAGGCGCTGTTCACTTGCTCATAATTTTTCAATCTTACGGGAAAATAGGTTTCGTTCAACTCTTCAAAATGATCATTGGCAGCGCTAAAATGTTCTCATTTTACGGATATTTTTTCCCATGCAGTAAAATTTTCAATGCAGGAATAGAAATCATCATCTAGGGTCCAAATCCATGAAACAGGCTGGATAAGGAATCATTTCAAAGTTCACTTTGTTCACTTTTTCCATGCGACTGTTGATGTATGTAACAGCGCATTTTAGATAAAGGACATTTAATTTTGTGCATCAATTTCAGGCCATTTCTCAAACGGCCCAGTAATTTCTGCCTAGTTATCTCACTCATTATTATTTTTTATTTATATGCAATTCTATTAATTTATTTACTCTTTTTACTTTTTTTTCTTAATAGAACACTGGAATTATTCCTTAGAAATCCCAAGAAACACTTGACTGTGCTCTTCCTAGCTGACAGAACAGTTTTCACCTTCTGCGGCGCGCATTTACTTGTCGTTATTCACTGTTTGACTGTCGCTTGACTGCGAGACCCCAAGTTTCGTCCAAGGTCACGCATGACACAAAGATTCTTGCGGATTGCGATGAACCATCCCCAAAAGTAATTTCCCCAGCTTTTCCGCAGTCAATTGCAGCACTCATCGCACACAATGCAGTATGCAGCTTTTAATGCAAGATATGACGCATTCATTTAATTGAAAGCCTACAGTCTTAATTACCTAATGCACTTTCAATCGGTAGTCTTCTGTTTGAATTTCATGGTTTCTTATCATGGTAACCTCAATCGGAACGTCTTAACGCGCTTCATCTTCGGTGCAATTCCGTCATGTTTAAGCTCATTTATACAGAATGATAGTGCAGGGTCTGACCGAACTTGTCCATAACGGCTCTGATGATAGTCAAACGTTAACTACATACCATATTTGCCCGAAACTTTTTATAGAACATTACAAGAAAATTGTTTTTCAACATCAATGATTTTTTGCACCATCTTAAGGAAGTTAACCGGACTTTTCTATAGAGCGTCGTACACCGCTACTGTAATGTCTCTCCTTTTTCTTTCATTACTTTATTTATCTATGTTTAATTTTCTATTATAGCCTATGCTTATTTTCTGTCATCATATATATTCTATTCATGTTCTTGGTACTCTTTCTTAAAAAAAAACGTGCTTTTTTATTTATTTACTTTTTGCTTTCCCATACTGGCGTTTACAACTTTCATTTATTTATTTTTTAATATTTTCTCTTCCCATAATCGTTTATGTACAGTCTTGGTAGACCCAAAAATATTAATTTCGTTCTGGAGAATTAGCAAAATGGAACAGGGCGTGCAACCTCAGATAAAGAAAACAAGCCGTTTATAAAGTCTCGGAGCAGGTAGAACTTGGTCCTATCTAAGAAAGAAAGAGGAAGGGTAAAGAATAACAGACCACGCAGAAGAATATAATATAGAAAGAGATTTGCCATTATTTTGGAAAGCGGAAAGGAGATGTTACATCGCAGCTGAGGGTGCAATATTTAATAAGGAACATCGTAAATCATACGCCTGAAAATTACCAGCCCCCATCGTTTCCTCTACAGAACTTTCCCACCATAGCTTTTCTTAACAGAAATGCTTTATAGATTTGTTTTATTTCCGGCCTTTGCGTGAAGGAAAGTATAAATATTTTTGTGCTGCGCAAGCGATTCCACGCTTAGAGCAAAGAAGCTGAAATGTCCTTGCTAATTTATCAATGTTTCAATTTTACAAAAGCTATTATTTTTTTGTTATTTATACGCATAACTTTTTAAGACTTTTATTTCAAAACCTGACGTAAGTATTATCTAATAAATAAATTAATAACCATGTAACGAGTGGCATTTATAAAGCAATAATATATTGTATCTCAAGTGTCCACTCCCACAAATAAACACGCAGTTTCAACCTTGAATCCTTCGCATGGATGGATTTATTGAAATATCCAACGTTTAAACAACGGTTCCTCAAATATGAGTCGTTCTTTGAGCACTTCTCCAGCAATGGTCGAGAAATTGAGAATAGATGTTCCTTATAGCCGGCGTGTGTGACATACCAGAGTTGATCCATAAGTTTCCGGCCTCCCCGATAAGGATTATCACCTTCACAAAAAATTTATCTGGTGTCTTCCTTATCTGTTAAGTAAATAATTGCAGCTGTAACTTCAGTTGTTCAGATATAGTTGCATAAACAAGGCTATGTGTAGAAGATTGTGACATGTTCAAAATGGAGTATTGATCTGTTATTAAGTTCTTCACAAAAGGACGACTTACTCCAAATGAAATTAAACAGCAATTGAACGGAGTATATGGGGAAGTATCTCCCCCATATTCTACCGTAAAAGAATGGGCCAATTTTTTTCGAATAGGTCGAGAAAACATTGAAGACGAAGAGCGTGCAGGTCGGCCCTTGGAGGAGCTCACTCCTGAAAACATCGCTCTTGTGGAAGGAGAAATTATGGAAGACCGGCATACTAAAGTTACAGAAGTAACAGCATGGTTGGGCCTTTCTAAAACAACAGTCCTTCGAATTCATGAACGTTTAAACATGAATAAGTTTAGTGCAAGATGGGTGCCTAGACTTCTTTCCTCGGTCCAAAAGCAGCAACGAGTCATCTGTTGTCAGACATTTTTGGAGCTCTACAGGGCAACGAGAGAGAAGTTTTGCAAAACATTGTTACAGCAGATGAAACTGTGACTCTAAAGGCCAAGGTCACTCAGTCAACCAAGATGATCATGGCCACAATCTTTTGGAACTGTGAAGGAATACTCTTCATTGACTTCAAGGAGAGGAACACCACAGTAAATGGGGAGAACTATGCTGGCCTACTGACAGACTACGTGCTTCCATCAAAGAGAAAAGGCGAGGAAAGCTGAGTGGTGGTGTGCGCCTTCTTCACGACAACGCGCCTGTACACAACATTTGTTGCAAAGGAAGCTGTGAAGAGATGTGGCTTCAGGGAGATCGAACATCCACCAAACAATCTAGATCTAGCTCCCAGTGACTATTTCCCCTTCTCAAAACTCAAGAAGCTCCTTCGAGGAAGAAACTTTAAGTGTAGCGAGGAAGTGATGGATGGTGTTTAGGTCCATTTTGCACACAAGACTTCTGATCTTGCTTTGGGGGGGGGGGAGTTGAAACATTAATTCAAAGATGTGAAAAGTATATTGCAATAAATGGCAACTTATTTTAAATTGAAATGTGCTTTTTGTCTTTTTATCATATCTATAAACGGTTAGACCGGTAACTTATGGACCTACCCTCGTATGCACTAATTTTTTCGCATATTAAACACGCATATAACTTATAACGTTGACTTCACATACACATGTAGTAATTATTACCTTCACAACATATAACTCCCTCGATTTTAAAATACCCATAATAATAATAATAATAATAATAATAATAATAATAATTTTCTCAGCGCCATTTTATAAGTATTGTGATTTCTCCTGGCTTCTGCTTTCAAATTACTGGAAATTTATCTTCGTAAAATCAGCGCCCCAGGCCTGCCAACACATTTCATTATACACTGCCCCGAGTAAGACCAGACAGCTTAAATTAGCAAGGCTCCCGGAAACATTATTTACTTGGCGTGATGAATTACCTACCCCCATTTAGCGGCGCCCGACACCAATATTACTTAACAACAATGAAATCCCCGTGACACGGCGCGAAAACATTTGACGTTTCGCTGCCTTCAGGGACGCTATTCATAATGTTACAAATAAAGACACACGATCCTGTAGTTTTTTCAGGGTGATTATATTGCAAATTATTGTGATTTATGATTAAAAGCTACATCAGAATACGCCTAACACCATTGTTACTGTGGTGCATTCAAAGGAAGAAGTATACATACATTTGACACAAAAA
Organism: Metallyticus violacea; assembly: GCA_030762175.1. Taxonomy (NCBI): domain Eukaryota; kingdom Metazoa; phylum Arthropoda; class Insecta; order Mantodea; family Metallyticidae; genus Metallyticus; species Metallyticus violacea. The sequence continues at coordinate 85,954,111 of CM060844.1, forward strand.
GCATTTTTAATTTTTTTGCATGACGTTGCATGCTGAGTTTAGTGGTTTTAACTGCAATAAAACTACACATTGATGCCAACATTGTTGTAGAGTATTAAATATATTCTTGGAGAGTCCGTTATTTCCAACTTTATTTCAAGTTTTTCGTTCATGTGCATGAATTAACAAATAATTATACACTTTATAATATTGTTTTTGTTGTATACAGGTTAATAGAAAATCCAGAAAGCTATAAAATTTGTATAATGGGTTATAAAGTTATGCCACATATAACTAAAGTTTAAGTTTTATAATACACGGTGGCCCACTAAATCCCGGCCCAGGCACGACCGGTCAGCCTTGAGCGTGCATATAGCTAAAGCCACAGCCACAGCGAGCCATTTAATAAAGGATACTGATTAAGAGGGTACATGGAAAGAAAGGAAACTGCGTTATCTCAACCTGTAGGTGATGGCTATTTCAATAAGAAGCGGTTTGTGTTGTAGGTGCCGTGCCGTGCCGTGCCGTCTAAGATGTATTCTCTGCAACAAAGAATTGTAATGGTTGAGGCGTACGTGTTTACTGATTCCACTGATAAAACGCGGAGGTAGTTTGCAGTTCAAATTTCCCAGTGCGGGTATTCTTGCAACAAACTATTGTAGCCGCAGGTCAGGTACTCAGAAGTTCTGCTAATTCGATACGTAAATTGACGCAAAGGTACAATGCTCATTTATTTTTCATGGGCAACTACACAATGAGAAATGTACCGATATGCAGTAGTCCTAGTTGGGCTAAGTAGCTGAGTCTTCGCCACGGGCAATGTGTGTGTGTGTGTGTGTGTGTGTGTAATTGAATATACATATTATTTATATATTTTTATTAGGGTGGTTACAGAAGTATTATTTATCGCTTCCACTAACACAATTAAACTTAACTAAAATAGAATAAAGTATGCAGTTGTACAGATAAATGCACATCCAAGACGAAATGCCCCGAGATCAAAGCATTTGCACGTTTAAAAAGTCCTTACAAAGAATTTACCAGACACAACACAACCAACCCGAAGACTTCGCGTACAGCTCAAGCGCTTTCAAGGCATTGTTGCGAAATTGTTTCAATGCACTTCTTCATGATGTCAAAAAGCAGCAAACAATGCCCTTGAATTTGGCAATTTTCATTTGGTGAGTGTTTTGTGCAAATCCTTTGAATTCTAACCATGGTAGCCGAAGTTATGATAACTAAGATAATGCCAATGAGCTCTGACCGTGGAAAATGACCTATGTTTTAGGAATGGCAAGTGTAAATTAAACATAACGTTGAAACTGTCTCTGGCTCCCCATCGATTACAAAGTAATATTTGTAATTTTAGAATCAGCAAGTCGGTAATTATGTGCAAATGTGTTGTGCATTTTCTTTCATTGGATAAACTTTAATGACATAATTCGTATATGTAGAATTAAGATTTTATAGCATTTAAAAGCGTTCATAATGTGTAATTTTGGTAATATTTAAGAAGTAACATATGATAATATAGCAAAGTAACGAAAAAAATACGAGCAATGTCAACGCGAAACTGGCGGGAATATTTCGCGCCGCTGTTCGTGGATAGCGTCATTTTATATTGAGTATAAAAGGGATAGATTTTGCCCAAAAGTCGCGCAGTCTCAGAATTTTCCGGGCCAAGATATGTGTGGCTGCCTTTGCCCAGGGATTAGCGGAAGAGTGGCCTAAGTAACAAGTATCAGTTTCGGCAATAACGAGGCTTGATTTCAATCATCACGCGAGATACCTTAGCTGTATTAAGAAAACTGTTGAAATAGCAATCTTCTCGCATTCAGCATCATTTGGTGCGTAATGCATTTACGTGTTTGCCAAGATTACCTTGCCTGTGATTCGACGTGAGACTGAGTTGACTTAAATATTCATGTTCTGGAGAATAAACAACCTCAGCAACTAAATCACAAGGCGTTATTTATTGGCGCATCCCATATCAAAGTATCTTCACTCAACCCTGATTAGATTACAGCTGCCAGAAATCAGCGAAAAGCCCGAGAGAGAGAGAGAGAGTCTCATGTAAGTAGAGTTGATGGTGTGTAGCAGCCGTGGTGAAATGTGCATTTATTCATTTTTTGTTTAAATATTTAAGCGGTGGCAATAAACAAGTATAGAAAATAACAAAAGATAATAAAAAGCAAGACCTTAGCAACCTTGATGTATTAGGAAGTTAATTGTACCCTATATACATAGTTCACATATATGACTGAACTATACGGGCTTTTATACATTTATGCAGATTCTGTCAAGCTGTTTGATTTGATTTAATTGTATGGTTTGATTGCAATGGCTTCTACCTCCAGACTTCGATTTTGAAAAACAATTATCACCGAATAAGTTTATATGGTGTGAGATAGAAAGATACGAGGGTAGATCCATAAGTTTCCGACCTCGCCGATAAGGATTATCGCCTTCACAAAGTCTTATATCTTATGTCATACCTTATCTGTTAAGTAAATAATTGCAGCAATAACTTCCGCTCAGCTGTGTTCACTTGTTCAGATATAGTTGTATAAAGAAGGCTATGTATAGAAGATTGTGAAATGTTCAGAATGCAGTTTCGAGATGTTATTAAGTTCTTCACAAAAGAAGTACTTACTCCAAATGAAATTAAACAGCGATTGGACGGTGTATATGGGGAAGCACCCCCCTCATGTTCTACCGTAAAAGAATGGGCCTAGCTTTTTCGAATGGGTCGAGAAAGCATTGAAGACGAAGAGCGTGCAGGTCGGCCCTTAGAGGTGCTCACTCCTGAAAACATCGCTCTTGTACTTTACCGTACTTATACTTTCGTAAGCACAAAAAAAAAAAACACTACACTACACTACACAAAGAAACAGTGCTTAATAAAAGGAAATAACATAGCTTCTAACATTCAATTTATAATTTAGTTGTCTAAACATTTATTTTCATAATGTTTGGGAAAGGAGAAAGAGAGTAGGCTTTGCAGTTTGGCCACTATGTTTTAATTCCAATGCAGTGACATAAAGTACTTCAATCATACAAATTATTCATGTGGAACTTTCCGTTTCAAACCGGAAAAGATATTTAAAAAAATTTAATATAAATGAATTGTTTTTAAAGTATGAGACACCAAGAGAGGGTCAATCTGCATAATATAAATGCAATTTGTTACAATAATTGTTAAATATTTGGCATTTTAACAAAACTTGTGCCTTTGAAAATAAATATATCTGGAACTAAGGACTACAGAAACACAAATTACGTAAGACATTTCCTCATTTTAAAGATTTATTAATGGCATGTAAACAATATTATTTTAACCTAACTGAAATAACTTAAAAATATTTAAATACAAGTTACAGCATTCATATTTAAATCCGATTGATTATCGGTTTTCAAAAATATGATTCTGTATCAGAATCAGCTTAAAAATGAAAACATGTATTTTAGTGCCGCTGTAGGGTTGTTGGTATACAGCACATGCGTGATCTCTCTTGTTGAGAGGTGAATTCGCATTATACTTAACTGTTTAGCACACTCCCACTGCATTACCATATACCATGTGTTCATTGGAGAAACTACGTGGGAGCGGAAGTGATTTGAAACATCCGTGTTTCATTGCGGATTTATTTCCCCACTTTCTGTTAGAGAGAGCAAAGGTGTGTTACTGATTTTATATTAGCAAGAAATGACTGACCGGTAAAAATATTTTAAGGATAACCCCATGTCGATGTAAACAAATTAATTCCAAAACCAACCTACTTGCTTGAGACGAAATACAATTTAATACACAGCTATTTGCAGCTATCAACTTATCTGCTGCTGTCACATATTAATTTGCTTTATATATATTTCTAAATATCTCAGAATTTTTATTTCGAAAGTTCAAAAATATATTGGGAGATCATTACTAATGTTAATCGTACCAGTAATATTAATATTGTTCTTCTCTTCAATTTCCTTCCATTTTATTGATGTGTTTATCGCTACTTACGTTTTTTTTCACTCCATCTTTAGGTGCATTTTTCTAAAAAACTAAAAACATATTTCTTGTTTGGCAATTAAATACCAAAAATCGGTTTCACCAGTTTTAATGTTCAAAGATCTGGAATATGAATAACTTTCAGTAAAATGTCCAGAAAATATATCTTAAATTGTTTAAATGCATAAAATTATAATCATAATTTTAATTATCTGCAATGATCATTTTTACAAAAAAAAATTATAATATTAAAAGAAATTTATAGCTACAAGGGCAAAATTTAAACTTTAAGTTTTGGAAATGTATAGCTTATATAAATTAATTGCAACATGTTTTTCTTTTTAATATATTTACCCTTAAGGATCGAATACGAGGGACAAAATTTAGTACTGCTGCAGTTAACGCCTTTAAAGAATGCAAGAATGGAAAGTATATAAAATGTAACTGATAATATTTTGAAAAGATATAACTAATATAACAACTTTCCATCAATGTTTGTCTAAAAACTTTCAATGCGACCCTCGTAAAAATTTGAATTTTATAAAAGGTAAAATACAAGAAGAAAGAGTAACGCTTGCAGGATTGGATAAGAAAATAACGCAACACTGTGGGAAACGTTACACGCTGGTGGCAGAAAATGACGACGTGAAAGTCGAAGAGTGAGATTAAAAGGAAAGTTGCATTCCGCCAAGAGCTGCTGGAGATGCTATCGCACTTTTGAACATAAAAAGGAAAGAGATCCTTATTTGCTGATAAGAATAAAATAGATTGAAGCGGGGAGGGTAGGTAGAAACGCCCGTGATATGGAAAGGAAAGCAAATTACAGGGCGAAAGATTGTTTTCGATTACAAGAGAGAGAAATGTGAATTAGATGTTTTCTTTTATTTATGTTTTGACATTCAGTCAGCACATTCGTGTTTTGTGTACGCTAGGTTGTAGTTCATGTTACAAACAACATGTAATTGCAAACTGTTTATCGATTTTTATTTTTAAGAGCTGTCTTGTCTTATCAGATAAGTAAGGGAGCATTGAAATTAACTTTTATCAACTCCCAAATAGAATAGGACAGTTTAATTTGTTTGATATTAAATCAAAAGCTCACAGAAGTGTTATAATAATTAATTACCTATATATTATCTGTATTTTGCCAGTATACTATTTTAATTTACGCTAAACTCTGAATTTGAAGTTACATTTAAAAAAAAACACGTATCTAATATTTCGATATTTTCATAGGTTCGAACTAAATTTATGCTCAGAGAGATTCTTTGAGATAGAATATGTTATGAAGTTCATGACAATATGATGTTCATATGATAGAAGCTCATGTATAATCCCTCTAAGGCAAGGACCTACTACAAGCTGGGTTGTAAAGCCAGATAACCGCCACGGATGACCGAGGTCATTAAGGCGCGTACTGGGGTTCGAATCCCACCAGGTTTTTTCCCAGGTGTTCCTCAGTCCTCATAAATGGCAAATGCCGGGGAAGTACCCTAAACTTAGGCTGGAACTTTTCGTTCCTTAAAATATCCTTTCCCAATAAATATATCATTTCATCTCATGCATCATGTGTCCACCGCCTGTGGTGCCTTAGTAGTAAAATCGGGCGTTAAACACTATTAAAAAAAGCAAGATTGTAAGAAAATTTAGTTGCCTACTTATAATGTGCATTGTGAAATTGTTTGTCGGTGGTGATGTTGTAGACCTCACGTAGGTGCTGCTAAATTATGAGGCGGTTTGTTGGTGGCGTTGTCGTTGTTGGCCCCACGTTGGCGATGCCAAATTATGAAGAGATTTGTTATGTGGTTGTTTACGCTTCGGTGACAACAATTTCTAAGGGAGCTATTCGGCTATTTTGTTGATTCGTAATCAACAGGACTGCGAGGGGAGACCACATTATGGGATATATATAAGTATTATCCTCAAGATCTTTCGCGTCCTCTGGTGTTTTGCGTACGTTAGAATTTATCTACATCGAATATAAATTTAACAGCCATGACTTCCGCGGGTGTGCACTGATTCTTTAAGCCACGTTTGAAATTGAATTTATTATGAATGCCTAAGCATATATCTCGACGTGTAGAATTTAGAAATGCGTGCGTCGCAGCGTGTAAAACTTAGAAGCGTGCATCTCTTTTTTTTTTTTGAGTAGTGTTTAACGCCCGTTTTTACTACTGAGGCACCACAGGCGGTGGACACTGATGATACATGAGATGAAATGATAAATTGGGAAAGGATATTTTTTTTTGAAGCAAGGAAGCGTTCCAGGCCTAAGTTTAGGTACCTCCCCGGCATTTGCCAGTTATGAAGACTGAGGAAAACCTGGAAAAAACCCCAGTCAGGGAGGACGGTCCTGGCGGGATTCGAACCGCAGACCTCCCGCTCACGAGTCCGTGCCTTAACGACCTCGGCCACCCGTGGCGGTGCGTGCATCTCGCTGCATGTAAAAGTGAAACTTAAATGTGAAACTTAAATTGCGTTACTTCAAGTGAAGTGTCTGCGTGAACCGCCTCTAACTGCGTGAACTCAAGTGCTGATCTATTCAAATGAGTTAACGAAAGTGCCCCAGCTAAGCAAAATCCTCTAATTTACTATTGGTTGGTTTAAATTCATCTTCCAGTACGAGTCATTCGGTATTATTTGAAAGGTTAAAACTCTTGTTGACATTGGCTACTGTAAAAACTAACTGTATAACAGTCTATCGGGTTCAAAGCTCTGTATAGAGTTTTATGGCTCCTTTGGTTTTCCAAGCCAAAAACCGTAAACACAAAACACCAGCGAATTTTCTATTTTTGTCGACCTACAATTCACATGTTAAAGTTATAGCATATCATATATAATATTTACATTACTAATACATTAGGATTAGAAGTGCACATACTTATATTATATTTACATTTGTGTGTGGGTGGACTGTAAGTTCTGTTTCAATTTACTAACTATACCATGCAATATTATACTATAGTACTGGGTTTTTATGATTTTTTCGCCCATATCATGGCAAATGAGTCTGCAGTAAGAGTGGTAACTTCCGGTGAAATTAAATTAATTTTTATTTCTCAATTTATTTATGTTAATTGTTTGTCCTTGCTAGAGTGTTAACTTGGAAATTGCATTAAATTTATGGTTCTCTTATCTCTCTTAAGAGTCAAATAAAGTTAAATACGTGATATAAAAACTTAAAATAAGATGCTTGTTTTGACATAGCTGGATGGTCCACTTTGAGAAGCGAGATGTTAGTCTCCGAAAAGAAAAACTTCACTGTGTCTTGAACAAAAGCATCTTTTCAAGATTTTGCTCTTTTAACTTTATCGTACTTCATTTGGATAGTGACTTCCGCTTTACTCCACGTTCTTATTCTTATTTATTGTTGAAACTATCTTTTTCACTGACATATCCGCGACTTTTGTTGGACATGCTTGTCTAAAACGTTCTTCTTTTGTCAATCCAGGCGCTGAATACACAATTTATCCCCCCCCCAAGGAAAATTCACAATCTTCGATATAAAAAATGTTCCTGTTTATAATTTACAGCCCGTTGTTTTATCGATATTTTCGGTCTTACCGTATTAGCACTTCGCAGGAGGGGCTACTTTCCACATTCTAGAACGGTGGTGGTCAAGTGTATCATAAACATTACAAGCATGTACAAACTGGTCACTTGAAATTTCCATAACAAATTAAAAACAATAATAATAAAAAAAAACCTCGATTGGGCAAAAAAAAAAAAAAAAAAATCACCACTCCTACCCATGGCCTACGCAGAGAATTTCGCTCTTCATAAGCTTTCTGAAATTGCTTGTCCAAGTTTTCACGTACATCAACTAATCTTATGCATAATGGGCCTGGTCTTGACAAGTACTCAGGAAAGTTATGAAATATAAATGGCATTACTTCAGTTTGGAGTAAGTTCTTGGAAACGTTTTAATTTTCGCATTAGCTATGAATGTTTCTGTTCTTATCACACTGTCTTGCTTATCCCTTTGAAGTCTTTGAGAAGGTTCCCAAGCCACTTCTTCCTATGTGCTTCATCTTTTGGTAAAGAAAATATACCAATGCTTTCATTTTATTATTTGTAGGCATTTTGAATTCCTGAAACAATCAATGCTTCAGCAATGTATATAATACTGCTCTGTACCCAGAATTGCCACAGTATATTAAAAATAAATGTAAAAAAATAAAAGCATGTCACAGTTTACTAACATGCAATTGAGGTTATGGTATATAAATACAAAGATAGCCTATTGTGTCCCTTAAGAGCAAAGGTCTCCTAACAAGTAGGGAAAGCTCGCTTTATTCTAACGTGGGGAGCTATTCCACGCTAGTTGTTCGTATGCTGTTTAAGACACTCTTTGGTTACTCCATTTCTCACTGCACTAGTAGCTTCTAGAGAGATTTCCATTTTTCTTTTCTTCTTGACCAATCTGGACCTGCATGTTCCTTGAAGAGTCTGTTCAACTTTTTCTGGGTCTGCCTTGTGTCCGGGGGTCCGGGGGTCCCACATGGAGATCTTGTAGGTTCTTGTAGGTGTGATGTCTGTTGTCTGAGATAACTGATTTATTAATACTATAGATATTTTGTACTTCAAACTTATTCGCAGGATTTTGCGTTGCATTTTTCTTTGACATATTTGAATTTTGTGCTTTTGTTTTTCTGTTAGTGACCATGTCTGGCACCCATATAGTAAAACAGGGTAATCACAGGTTTCGAGCGTCTGGAATTTGATTTTCTTAGTTAGTGTTTGGTCTAACAATATAAACTTAAGGACTCAAAATGCTCTCCAGGTTAATGAGATCCTTCTTTGTACTTCTTTTTCCATTTTATCATGGAAGTAACTCTGTTGTCCTAGGTATGTATTCGCGTACATGTGTGAGGAGTGTTCTATCTATTTTTATTGGGGTCAGGTCAGTTTGAAATTAACTGTGTCTTCAGTGTTTAGTGACAGCCTTGCATTTTGGCTATTCTCACATAATTGTTCCAGCACAGTTGGTAGTGCTTTCGGCATTTTAGCAAATAAGACACATCGTCGGCAAATCTTAGATTTGTTAGTCGGCTGCCGTTATGTTGATTCCGAAATTATTATACCAGTTCATTTCCTGAATATATGCTTCATTACACAAGTGAAGAGTTTGGGAGAGATTGGATCGCCTTGGCGAACTCCTCTTTCTAGTCGAAATGGTTGTCCTTCTTCTGTTTTTACTTTCGAAAACTTTGACTATAGATTCGCGAAAGTAAAAACAGAAGAAGAAAGACATAGTTATGGTATGTCAACAAAACTCTCATAAGAATCATTGCTGCATTATTAAATATATTTAAGTTACCATAATAAATGCATTAAATTAAGCAGAACCGGCTAGAAAGAATCTTTGAGCAGTACATTGTATTTAAATACATACCCATATCCTTATTACTGCATCATGAACGCAGAGTATAATAGAATTGCATTATAGTCCCTGAAGTAGCTAATTCCCAATAACAAATTTTTGGTATAATACCTGAAACTTAGCACATTTATTAGTTTTTAATTTCAACGAAACTACATTCCTCCAGAGCCCATGGATCTACAATGTTGACGTCACAACTAAGATGGCATTGTGCACCAGGGCCAGTATTTGCAGTAGACATTGTCCAGTCAAGAGGTTGAAAGCTGGGACTTGGACAGTATCACGGACACCCACAACAGATTTATTCAATCTGAGGTAATTTAAGAACAGCATTATCAATAAACTTCGCTATTATTAACAAAATACATACAAACTATACGATCGAGCAACACATACTAAGCTTTTCGTCGCATTTAAAGCTGAACTACACTTGGCAATAAAATTCGAATAGGACATTTCAACTATTATCTTTCAAAGGATAGGTGCACAAGTTCCCAGTCTAATCATTTTCTAGTTATGATAAAGAGAAAAACTATATTTTACTTTTCAATATAGCTACCCTTTATTGCAGTACATCCCTCACATCATTGAATTAACATTTCAATCCCTTACCCCCCCCCAAAAAAATAATCAGAACTCTTGTCTGCAAAATGGGCATAAACAGCATCCACCACTTCTTCGTCACACTTACATTTCCTTCCTCGAATGTCGATCTTGAGATTTGAGAAGAGGAAATAGTTCACTGGAAGCTTATCTGGGCTGTAGGGTAAATGATCCATCTCCTTGAAGCCACATTTCTTCACAGCTTCCTTTGCAACCAGAGCTGTGTGAACAGGCACGTTGTCGTGAAGAAGGCGCACATCACGACTCAGCTTTCCTCGCCTTTTCTCTTTGATGAAAGGACGGATTCTGTGCAGTAGGACAGCATAGCACTCCCCATTTACTGTGGCGTTCCTCTCCTTGAGGTCAATGAAGAGTATTCTTTCATAGTTCCAAAGAATTGTGGCCATGGTCTTCTTGGTTGACTGAGTGGTCTTGACCTTTAGGGGCGGTGCTTCGCCAGGTTTACGACACTCCATTGATTGATTTTGGACAAGGTATCATTGTAGAGGACTATAGTTTCATCTCCTGTAACAATGGTTTCCAGAACTTCTCTCTCGTTGCCACGGCAGAGCTCCAAAAATGTCTGACAACAGATGACTGGTTGCTGCTTTTGGTCTGAGGAAAGAAGTCTAGGTACCCATCTTGCACTAACCTTATTCATGTTTAAATGTTCATGAATAATTCGAACGACTGTGGTTTTAGAAAGGCCCAGCCCTGCTGTTACTTCTGTAACTTTAGTTTACCGGTCTTCCATAATTTCTCCTTCCACAAGAGCTATGTTTTCAGGAGTGAGCACCTCCAAGGGCCGACGTGCACGCTCTTCGTATTCAGTGCTTTCTCAACCTATTCGAAAAACTTTGGCCCATTCTTTTAAGGTAGAATATGAGGGGGATGCTTCTCCATATACACCGTCCAATCGCTGTTTAATTTCATTTGGAGTAAGTCCTTCTTTTGTGAATAACTTAATTACATGCCGATACTCTATTTCGAATATGTCACAATCTTGTGCACATACCCTTCCTTATGCAGCTAAATCTGAACAACTGAACACAGCGGAGCGAAAGTTACAACTGCAAGTGTTTACTTAACAGATAATGTATGACGCCAGATAAGGGGTTTGTGAAGGCGATAATCCTCGAGGCCGGAAACTTGTGAATCTACCCTAGTATACTAAATATGGCAAGTAAACTGTTGTATGTGCAGCAGCTATGTTCAAAAAGAATCGAGAAACACTTTATATAAATTTATAATAATTAAAATTATAAACAAAGAATCCTGAATATTGGGAAGTTTCGCTAGTGTAGTGAGATATTTTTAATCTTGCTATTGTCATGTAATGTTTGAACTGTCGTGCAAATTATAATTCCAGAATGGCACAGTTTTTTTTTTTTTGTAGAGGTAATATTCTCATCTTCATTATTTTATTAATACAGAAAGTCACAGCCCTGGGAGCCAGCTCATCATTTTCACTTGTCATTTGGAGCAGTTCACTAACACCACTGGATCTCAACCTTTCCCACTTATGTACAATTACATTCAACGCAGAATTTTAGATATACCATTAAGCAAAGTTTACGAGGGAAATGCGTGATTATGTTATACAAGAATCAAAATAAACATTTCTTTATATTTGTAACAACAGCAGTGATTTATTTAGTTTTTCTTATATGTAATATTTAGAATTAGATATTTTTAAATAAAAAAAGTTCAATCTATTTCTATTCAATGGATTTTTTCTATGAAATGTCTTAAAATTAATTTTGTTAATGTTACAATATAGTACTGAATACATAAACACTTCGACAAACACATATTCTTGTTACTGGTACTCCAGTACTCAGACTTATAAGCACTAAAATCTATTAACTTTATAAATTTAAATAATTTCTGACACTTTTGTTCCAGTGCAAAGGTCGTGTTGTTTAGCTAAACACAGTTTTTTAATGTTTGGTTTCAAACAACTTAATTTTAGTCTTAAATTGTGATCAACATATGAACTTATTTCTGTGCTTGTTTTTATATATATATATATAAATTAGAAAATAAAATCCACATTTACAAAAGTAAGTAGTTACAAACATAAAAAGTCTTACAGTTTTTTTTAGAGCATTGGATATTAATTTTTTCTTGCCAGCAAGAAGTCTGTAAGTCTTATCTTCTTGATCATTTGCCACAGGCTTTAGTTACATGATTGCTCGATCAATTCGTCTTTCTCAGAAATAGATGAAGAGACTCTCTCCTTAATATTCACTACCACTTTACAATGAAGAGCAATTTCAATTTCACTTAAGGAAGCGTTCAACAGTAGGAATGAAACTGTGTTTCAATATTGATTTATGTTATCAAGATGCTTTTTTCTTAAGAGTCACAACTTCACGGCTTTCTTAACTGTTAATGCGTCTCACAGCTAAGCAAACGCCAGGTCTGATCAAATAATATATCTGAGTTGCGCTCTGTCATTGTCGTAGGAGGCCGCCACGGGTGGCCGAGGTCGTTAAGGCACGGACTCGTGAGCGGGAGGTCTGCGGTTCGAATCCCGCCAGGACCGTCCTCCCTGACTGGGGTTTTTTCCAGGTTTTCCTCAGTCTTCATAACTGGCAAATGCCGGGGAGGTACCTAAACTTAGGCCTGGAACGCTTCCTTCCTTAAAAAAAAAATATCCTTTCCTAATTTATCATTTCATTTCATGTATCATCAGTGTCTACCGCCTGTGGTGCCTCAGTAGCAAAAACGGGCATTAAACACTACTCAAAAAAAAATTGTCGTAGGATTAAAACCGAACATCACTTTTGTGCAGTATTACTGAAACGTTTCTATGATAATGTAAAATCTGTTGTTTCAGTTTATTTATAGTAGAAGTGTTAAATATTTGTTGTTTGTAAAAGAAATGTACACAATTCTCAACTGAAGATGCAATAACGATATGAACATCAAACGTTTATTTACTAAGGAAATCTAGTTTTCGATTATTTGCTTTTAGTCCTGATATTTTCCAAGTAATTAGCACAATATCTTTTGTAGCTAGGAGTCTTTCATCTCCATTAGAGATAAATGCTTTTTGTTTTACTGTTAATGTGAGATAGTGCTGCAGATATCAAGAAACTTGAAGCTTTTCGATACAATCTGTAGATGTTCCACTGTTGAAAAATTCATTCTGATATGCCAAAAGGTTTCCCATGTGCAGTTTACATCTGTTATTATTTCAATTGATTATAAAATATTTTTGACTCGGCTAACATTCATTTTTTAAACAATTGTTTGAGTAAATTTTAAGCCACGGGTGACCGAGGTCGTTAAGGCGCAGACTTGTAAGTGGAAGGTCTGCGGTTCCAACCCTGATTGAGGTTTTTTCCAGGTTTTCCTCAGTCCTCATGAATGGCAAATGCCGCGGAGGTACCCTAAACTTAGTCCTGGAACGTTTCCTTCCTTAAAAAACCCTTTCCCAATATATCGTTTCATCTCGTGTATCATCAGTGTTCACCGCCTGTAGAGCCTCAGTAATAAAAACGGGCGTTAAACATTATTAAAAAAAATAGTTGGTACACTTTCAGGTTTTATAATTTTAATTCCATAGCCTGCACAGTAAAGTTATCACAACACACAGCAGTTGAATTAGATTGCAGTTTTGCGGTGTTCGATCGGGTCCATCTGGCCCTTATTGATGGGCCGCCCCTGTCCCAGTATTCACCTAAGAGATCAGGAACAACCACAGAAACCCAGGTTCAACATAGATTTGAACCCGAGACATGCTGAACGCAAGCCCCAAGTGTTACAGTCAGAGTCGCCTTGTATCGCGTAACATTGACAATAAGAATGAACACTTCGCTTATCATGAGGGATTAGGTTATGTTTACTTTTTGAAATGGTGTCTTATTTGGCTAAGAAGTATTTCAGCCAATTACAGAATAATATTTACAAGAATATATATCAAATTTAAATATTAATTTAGCATTAAAATTCTACGTTTAATACATTTCAATCAGCAAATTTACAATGAAGGCGTTTCCCAGACATTTTTGCGCTCTAAATTCACTCGCTGGTACACAGGCGACTTTTAAGCATCAGTAAGGGAAATTTCCCATGCCCATAGGGCAGTTATTGTTGTGGTGACGCATGAAAAATGAATAACGGCTCATGCTGTTCCAGGGAAGAAAGACTATTGCAAGCGAAATGCTTGTCAAAACTCGGGTTTTTAAATGCTGGCAGAGGTTGCAAATATCCTAAAGGGCAGGGATGCGACTTTTCATCGATTGGTAATGCCCTTAACTATAAATTGTGTCCTGTAACAACTTGTGAAGCTGAAAGAAGAAAACGTTATGCCGCTTTATGCATCGATGCATATTTAGTCGCTATAAGTAATTACGTAAGACCTTTTCTGCATGCACATGTAAGAAATGTTTACTACAAAAAAATTTTGCCGCTGTTCTGTTCTTTCGGATCAATATACAATCTTCGGCTCCGTTCATAGACAAGCTTCCCTCGCATGTTTATTGGTGCAATTTTGATTGGGTGTCCTTTGTCTAGCGTGCGCTGGTAAAACTGAGAATATACACCAAAAATAACTATCGGTATTGTATATTAAACGAAAAAGCTTAACTTTGTCATGCATCTGAATACTTGTTATAAATATTACAAGTATATTTGTATGCTACGCTCTTTGAAATATAGATAATATAACTCGCTATTTACAAACAATGTTTCTGCAATGGCCTCTCCAGGAACTGAAGCATTTTAAGTGTTGCTTTATTTTCCTATATTATTAAATCACCATAATTATGACCGCCACGGGTGGCCGAGATCGTTCAGCAGTGGAATCGTGAGCGGTAGGTCTGGGGTTGGAATCCCGCCAGGACCGTTCTTCCTGACTGAGGTTTTTTTTTTCCAGGTTTGCCTCAGTCCTCATAAATGGCAAATGCCAGAGAGGTACCCTAAACTTAGGCCTGGAACGTTTCCTTCTCTAAAAAGATGCTTTCCCAATATATCATTTTATTTCATGTATCATCAGTGTCCACTGGTTGTGGTGTCTCAGTACTAAAAACGGGCGTTAAACACTATATATATATATATATATATATATATATATATATATGACTTGTCTTCTTGTCGGTCCTGGTGGTGTAGTGGTTACCATACTTGCCTCCTATACCCAAAACGCGGGTTCGAACCCGGCCAGGACCGTTGGATTTTTTCGGGCGTAAAAATCCTAAGTATGGCTTCCTTCGGAAGGGAAGTAAAGCCGTGGGTTCCGTGTCGTACATTTGCGGCACGAAAAAGAACCTCAAGCCTGAAAGAGAGGCCTCTGAGCAAAATTTGTCGGCCGTTTCACGCCCTGAGTTGAATGTGACGGTGAGGACCTGAGATGTTAAAGAGCGTCCGTAAATAAATCAATCAAAAAAAAAAAAAACTTGTCTTCTTGCCATAGAAGGACTCCACGAGTCCGAAATATAGTGATCTCAAGTGTGACTTTTTCTTAGTATTTTATCCTTTTGTACTATTATAATTACTGTTAATTTATATATAATTATGACATAATTCAAAAGTATGCTTACTGTTTCATAAAGTTTTCAGAAAGCGTTGTGTCGGTCCTGGTGGTTTAGTGGTAACCGTACTTGTCTTTTAAACCTAAGATCGCGGGTTCAAACCCGGTCAGGATCAATGGATTTTTTTCGGGCGTAAAAATCCTAAGTATGGCTTCCTTCGGAACGGAAGTAAAGCCGTGGGTCACATGTCGTACATTTACGACACGAAAAAGAACCTCAAGCCTGAAAGAAGAGGCCTCTGAGCAAAATTTGTCGGCCATTTCACCCCCTGAATTGAATTGGACGCTGATGACCTGAGATGTTAAAGACCGTCCGTAAATAAACAAATAAAAAGTGTTGTCAATGCACATGGGACGTTTTTGAACGGAAATAGAAATTCAAATGTATTTTTCAATATAAAAAATAAGAACGTCAAACATTTAATAACATAAAAGATTCTCTCATTTCTAAAATTACATGTCATGATTTAGACTACTATACTAGTAAGACATTTTGTGTTGGATATATTTTACTTTACTGAAAAACACATTATTAATATATATTTTAAGGCTATTTCTAAATTAATTTTATCTGGGAATGAAACAGAGTTAATAGGATTTTCGGTAATTTTCCGATTGAACAACTAGCAACATGTGACACATGCAATAATTTCACATTCCACGCTCTGTTGAAACCAAATACTCCGATATCTGCGAATTGGAGGTAGCAGTCTCTCATGTTCATAGCCAGCACCTGAACCTAGCAACATTAATAGACCTTACTATCAACCACATCATCATAAAATCTCCAAAATACAAAAGTTCTTTAAAAAAATCCAAAACATCACCCAGAAGTTCAACAACTCATAAATAAACCTATCTGTTTTAAAAATTTATAATTGTGATCAATATATGTAAAGTTGTAGTTGATTCACTTTAAAAATAGTGTACCTAAGAATATTATTTGCGTTTTAATTGATGAAGTAATGACTTTCAAGTATCCATGAAATTGTTCATGATGAACCATGTGATCAGACTATAGTCAATATTAAACCTTTTGTCTTTTTAATATCATCGTGTTCAACAGAGTAGTATTTTACACACTACAGCAAACTTTATGCAATCCAGTTTCAAGTAGTTTTTCCTTGCAAATAAAGCAATTAGAGTTGTAAAGTCTTCAATCATTAGATGAAAGAGTGCAATTATACAAGAAATACAGTAAATGCAGATAAACTCTAACGTAACACAAATTAAGAACGATGCTTTGAAGAACGCCTTATTATTAAATTTATATTAAATATAGAATTAATTTTGCTTTTACTGTACAGTAAAATATAAACGTTTTATAATGTACTTAAAATACATAATGGAGTAAAAATTCTAATGCATAGCGCAATCTGTAAAGGCTTTCCTTGTTCATTGAATTAACCTCAAAGCAAAGGGATCAGAAACTCAGAATCTAGCAAATAAGAACTAAACCTACTTCACAAAACAAAATAAATAAAATACAAATGAAATAAAATAAAGGCTTAGAGCTGCGTATTGATGAAATAATAATAAAAAAACAGAAATTAAGCAGAAACTTCACTTGTTTGACTAAAGTATATAACAAAGTCTGTGTCGAGTAAGAAAAGTAGAGTGGACGACGAGTTTCTATCCTTGGGCACGCTGTATTTGAGGCGAGAATGAGAATGTCAGCAAGGAACTGTGTAACAAATTCACTTCCTTCAATATAATAAGGAAGGAGTATGCAGCGATGGCAATAATCGTGTTGCCATTCCTGGTGAACATCGGTGGCGGTCGGGAGGAATTCTGCTGCTGCGGTGAGATAAGCTGTATAAGAAAAGGGTTGTGCGGGTTGCCAGGCTATTAGACGGCAGGCGCAAGACTTTCTGAGATTAAGGCAAGGCGCCGGGCCGGGTTTTAATTTGAAGATAAAGCCGACCAGGGAAAAGGCAGTCACATCTTGGAAAGGGAAGAAGGGGGTGGGAGTGTAAGGGTGGAAACTTTCGAACACGGAGATTACGTGAGGAGGGGGGTGGTGGTGGTGGTGTTTTGGCTGAGGATGAAATTTCAGAGTGCAGAGCAGTCTTTAAAGGTTTTACCTTTTGTATTGCATGTTGGCCAACAGGGTAGCTCATGGTGAGGTAAGTGCTTGGGAAATACGAGGCAATTCTAGATGGAAAACTAGCGTCTTTGATTCGATCTGCTAAAGTCTTTGCAAAGGATAAGTTTTAGGATTTTCTAAGGTAGCTCTCCGTTTGCTTAAATTGAATGACCCCCCATAAATAACCCTTAAAATGAGCCTTGAAAATCTGTTATATAGCATTATTTCATATTTGAATTTTAATGCACGTGTAATCCTTAAAATGTCTTGGTTTATGCACTGCGGACCAGCCAAGAGTTTACTCACGCTTCATGGGTAGAGTAAGGAGCACACCAGCGGAATATGTGGACTATCTCCTAATCTCATTCGCATCACCTCTAATAGATGTGAGGTTAATGTTGTTTGCAAGTGTATTATTGACGAACATTTGTGATTAAACTATCAAAACATACACGGCCCAAAAAATTACAGGAAAAAATGTTTAAATCAAAACCCAAAAATAAACATAGATGCAATGTAATTTTGATATCCAGGTGTTATTTTGAAGTATTGTTTAAAACTACAATAAAGATATTCTAGCATTTGTCAGTTTTTCTGTGAATAAGTTACTGAAGTTTCAACAACTGTTGAAATCAAAGTGAGCGTTCTTCGACTAATTTTTTGTGAAAACAAGTTTTAATAGCATTTTGTGGTACGAAATTGTTCTGAGGCTAATACAGAGCAATTAGACATCTGAATGAAACATCAATCGCACAAGCGGATGGTCATTCCGTTCGCTTTGTCTCCAGGATTTCTCCTTAGCAGTCTTTCTGTCATCCACAGGGTTTGAGGCGATATATAGAAACAGAAACAAGAGGCGGTCCGGATAAGGGCGTAAGAAGAAAATAGAGGTACAGGATAGATATTTTGTCCTGTCGGCTTTGTGTAAATGCAAATCTACAGTCAGATGATGTACGAACAACAAATGGAGTGATAATTTCTGACCAGATTGTAAGAAACAGTCTGAAAAATGCAGGTTTGACCTCAGAATCATCTCAACTGACAGCTCCGCCAATGGAAGGTTGTTCTCTTCACAGGCGAGTCAAGATATGACTGGTTGTGATGGTCGTACACGTGTATGGGGACAGCTTGGTGAACATCTCTCTCTCTCCAGTCACCATTATTGAACATGACAGATTTGAAGGCGGTTCGATTATGATTTGGGCTGGCATTACTATTGAGTCTCGCACAGAGCTTGTTGTTGTCCCATAGCGCATGAATGTTGGTGTTTACATTAATGACATCCTTCAACATGTCACAGCCTTTACTTATTGTATGGACCTTAGTTTTCTCCTAACGAAAATAATGCTAAATCTCTTACTGCACAGAATACCAAACATGTCCTGCAAAAATACCAAATTCGGCCTGTATGTGCAGTCCTGACCTAATCCTATTGAGGATCTGTGGGCTAAGTTTGTAAAACTTGTTCGCGAGTATCCTGCTATGCCACAAAACCTGGGAGAACTCCCAAATGCACACACTGAAGAATGGGAGAGAATGCCACAAATCTTTATTAGGAGGCTGGTATGAAGCATGTGTTATGAAGTCATCGCATCTGATGGAGGACACAAGTACTGAGATTTGAAATAATATGGAAACATTGAGCTCAAAACAATGTGTTCTTGTATTTCTATTTTGATTTCTGTATCAATAATTTGTTCGTATTTCTAATCCTGTGAAACAAAACTTTGAATGCCTATTCTGATTTACGTAATTCTTCAATCTATAATTAAAAACTGTCAAAAATTAAATTGTATTAATATTTGTTTCGGGACTTTGATTTAAGTATTTTCCCTCTATTTGAATCGATAAGTAGATTCCTCTTAAATGAAAATAGTCATTTCTTCCTTGCGATATCGCTTAATGATTATATGCAACGAATGTCTCAAAAATTTATTTGGAGATTTCAAATGTACCTGAACGAAAATGGCCACTATGAACATTTAGTGAGATGCTAAGAAATGACTTGAATGTGAAGTGGCCAGTAATTTTATCCATGGGCCTCTTTTTTCAGATTTGGAATTATTTAACTTGCCGCAAATCTAAGATACGAGATTCATGATTTTCAGAGAAGATTTGCACTCAAACTTTTACCCTAAAACCTTTTCAACATCGGCCGTTATGAACTTAAGAACCCTGAGTCGGAAGGAGAACACGTTACCCCTAGATCACCGAAGCCGGTATATTTTTAAACTGACGTTTATGGAACCTGTGTATTCAATAATCGTGGTACAGAAAGACAAAGGTCGATTATTACTATTCGATCTACTCAGAAAATCAAAAGGGAGATTTAACAATGCTAATTAAATGTACTGATCTTTTTTTTAATTATTTTAGAAGTATATTTTCATAATTCCAGTTTCTGTCATAGATGATACATGTCGATCGGCTGGAATAGCTAGTTGTGTTTATCTTTTTATCGTTTTGTGATATGATTGTCGATTGTTGGCGATTAATCGACTCTTGCTCACGAATTTGTTGGGAAAGTAGACTTGGCAACCATGAGAAGACAAATGCATGCCCATGCGATCAAACAATTTCGTGGTATTTTATTAATAGAAAACGTGTCATATTAATAAAATAATTACTGAGAATGCAAATACATTTTAATTAAGATATTAATTTACAAGCTCTTCAGTAGAATTATATCTTGTTATAAAGATTAAATCTATTAAAATTATTTTATAAAAAATGTTAAACACTACCGGACAATGCTTTAAATAATTTGCATTATTATTCTTTTTTGATAACATGCTTTCGTTGTGGATGACATGTATAATTGTACATGTATATTTTGCCTTATGTTATATTGGTTTGAACCTAAGTAAAACCATAATTATTTATTACAAAAATTCATTCCCGAGAAAATGATAATGATCTTATTACATTTTATGTTTTTTTTTTAAAAAAGATTGATATTAATTTGCCTTTGGTTTTACTTTGGTAGACTTCTTTAAACTAAATTGACATGGGCAGTTTTTGAAAATCATAGCAATCGGGCCATTAGGAGTCGAGGTATATCTGAAAAAAATAGAAATATTAAAATAATTGTAGCGGCCGCAATTTTAAAGTTTTTAAAAGAAAACTGGGTATATGGCTTAAAATAAAATACGAATATTGTTTCCCAGAATCAGTGAAATCGGATTATTAGGAGGGAGGGTTTATATAGCCTAAATTTTAAAATTCGATCGAGGAATTTATGCTTGTTTTCGCAACGAAACGTTTGAATAAAATAAGAAAAAATACCTTCCAAAAACAATGGAAATCGGGCAATTAGATGTGAGGTTTTACTTAAAACCCAACATTTAAAAATTGTTCTAGCAGCACCAGTATTTGTATTATCACAACAAAATTCGGCATATATAATTTAAATAGAATAAGAATTTTTTTTTTTAAGTCAGTGAAATTAGATTATTAGAAATGGTAGTTTATATTCAACAAAAATTCATTCACGAGAAAATAATAATTGATCTTATTACTTTATATATATTTAAAAATATTGATTTGCCTTTGGTTTTACCTTGTTAGTGATTCCATGTAAAAATACAAATTTGAGCAGTGTTTATGTTTATGGAGATATCTCAAATTACACTTAAGTCAAAAATAATAATATTAATATTTTAGAATAAAAATGAGAAAGTCCTTTGGTCATGTGAAGTAAAATAAAAACAGCAGGATACAAAGAATTATGTTAATGGGGGCTCTGAGAGAGGAGGGGAGAAAATACAATTGGTGTATAAGAAAACAAATAAGCGAGCAAGATGACAGAATAAACGGGGAAAAACTTTCTTAGTATCCCAAATGATCATTGTATTGCCGTGAAATCATAAATAGGAGAAACAACTGCTTACAATAATCACTTTGAAGGAGCTATATGCACAGAGCAATTTCTCCATGTTAATCATCTGTGGGGAACAAAACAACGCTGATATACACTGACAATACGCGACTTTGATCATTTAATCACGAATTTCTGTATTTTAATTTTTCTGTTTATATATTTTTTATTTTCACTTGTCTATTACATTTTTTGTATTAAACCGTTTATATTAGTGCGTAGATATTTGACTATCTTTTCTATTAATGCGATATAATTCTTGATTAGGTATTGAAAATTTTTCATAAAGCACGTTTATTTCTAATAAAGATATTTGCCTGTTTCACCTACCTATATTTCACCAAATATCTTCTATGCTTCAAGTGTTGTTATTTAACCTGCATATATTAATATTTTATTGTACATATATATTTCATCATATATACCTGTATAGCTAATTGGTCTTTATTGGTGATTTCCTCTTACTTTTGCCTATTTAGGCTGCAGTTTATTATATTTAATTACTTACTCCAGCATTTAACATTAAATTTCTTCATGTAGGATTTATTATTAACTTTAATCTTTTTCAATTAGTTTCGTTTATATTGATATTCCAATTGTAGATATGTGTCTATCTTTTTTATATTTTGTTATATTTATTTGTTTATCTACTACAATCTTTGTCATATAATACGTTTATACTAGCATTTCCACTGTAACTATTTCCGTATTTTGCCCATATTTATGTATTTAATGAAATAAATTTAATTAAGATATTTATATATTTTCCCATTGTGAATGTTTACTTCATTTCGTCTATAATTTAAACATTTATCACATATCTTGCCCATTCCATTGGATATGTTCGCGTATCTTATCTCAACTTTTTATTTGTTTATTTTTCTACTGCAGTACTTGCACTTTTTGGTTTATGTTGGCATATCCATTTCAGAGTTTTGCGTGTCTTTTCTATTACACATATTTATTTATTTATTTACTGAAATCTTGATACGTTTTTGTTCATATCTATACATATATCTGTTGATTTTTCTTTATCTTGTATACTTCATTACATCATTTATTTATTTTTTCTCTTTAGATTGACATATTGACATCTCCAATGTAAAGTTTGGCCACATTTCTTTAATCACTGTATGTATTTACATATTTTTCAAATCATATGAATATTATCAAATTAAATTCATGTTTTCTGTTCTGTACACCATTATGTTTATTTATGTCATGCAAATTATATCTTTTCCTGTTTATATTGACATTTAATTTTAAGTGATTGCCTTCCTTTTCTATACCCCATAATATTCATTTATTTAAATTTATTTAAATTTAAATATTGGGCTAACTTTTTCACTAACTCATACACGAGCATGTCCATTGCAAAACTTCAGTAAATTTTCTATACTGTCTATATTTATTTATTACAATTTTGTCACTTCACTGGTTTGCATTTGTTTTTCCGCTGTAAATGTTTGCCTATTTTTCTATACTTCATTATATTTTGTACCACACACTTTGCCATTCAATCCTATGTATTATATAGTTTTGCCCTATCTTTCTGTACTTGTTTAATGAATGTTTACTGTAATCTTTGTTAATTTAATAGATTTTAGCAGAATTTCCATTATAAATGTTTGTCAGTCTTGTCTGTATTTCACTTCTTTTAATTAATCAATTTATTTATTGCAATATTTCTCATTTATTCTGTTCATATTGCCATGTTCACAGTAAACGTTGGGCTATATAGTCTACTTCACTATTTTTATTTATTTTTACAATTTTTGTGCTTTAACAATTTTTATATTCAATTTCAAATTACAATTTTGCCTATGTAGTTT
Source organism: Metallyticus violacea (assembly GCA_030762175.1). Lineage (NCBI taxonomy): Eukaryota > Metazoa > Arthropoda > Insecta > Mantodea > Metallyticidae > Metallyticus > Metallyticus violacea. The sequence continues at coordinate 85,977,410 of CM060844.1, forward strand.
TACTCCATCATACCTATTTATTTACTGCAACTTTTATCACTAATCTGTTCATATGATCAAAGATTTGGTTTGCATTTTTATACCTCATTACATTTTTATCGCAATCTTTATTGTTTACTTAATTTCAATTGGCATTTCCATTGTAGATCATTGCTTATCTGTCTACAATTCACTGTTTATTATTTATTTACTCCAATATTTTTCATAGAACTAGCTTATAGTTACATATTCATTATAGATGCTGTTAATATTTCAATATTAATTCATTTTTTATTTACTGCAATTTGTTGTTTAAACTGTTTATTAGCACTTCTATTGTAGTTATTAGCTTTATTTCTTCTACATAACTGTTTATTTTTTACATATATGTTGATTATATTGTCATATCTGTTGCTTATATTTTCCGATCTTGCCTACCCCGGTGTTCTAAAAGGAATACCGCGACACAATAGTCTGCCACCAAACTGCTTAACTCAGCTGCAATAAAATTACATTGGGAAAGTATGAACATATAATAACAGGCTTATGCAGTATTAAACATTTTATCGAATTCTAAAAAATTATAATTGTTACGGTCGTATCTATAAATATCTGCTTATTTTGGGGGAACTCATTTTTTGGGGGAATTAATTTTTTTAGCCAATCCCAAAGGAATGTAAGTTATTTTGGTTGTACCCATGGAAAGATTAATAATCTATCCAAATCTGTATCGACACTGCCTCTAGGGATCTACAAAAAATATCTAAAATATACATGTAAAATATAAATGAAAAATAAAATAATAAAATGAAATGTAAGTAAAATACCAATGACTAGATAAGAAGAAAAAGGATAAACACTTGGTAAGTCACGGATTTACTATGACATATTTCGAACAGCTCGGATCCTTCTTAGGCAAGAACACAAGTGAACGTAGTGATAATAAGTACTGAATATCGAAGGTGACGTAATGCATGGTAAAACAAGCAACACGAGAGAGAGAGAGAAAATAAAAATATATTAACACTTAAGATTTAAACCAGTTGGTATACGCGGTTTATGTGAAACTATAGCTGCCATTTCTCTATCTCTGAATAAACTTTCAGAGCATTGTGTAGGTAACGCATCAATAAGCATTAGATTAAAGGCATCATCAAAATCCTTACAGTGAGACAAGGCATGTTGGGCAACCGGAGACTTCAATTTAATAGAAGACACAGAAAAATGGCTTCTGAAAACCAGAGAAATCGGACAATTGGATTTGAGGTTTTACTTAAAACCCAAAATTTAAAAATTGCTCCAGCAGCACCAATATTTGTTTTTTCACAACAAAACTCGGCATATACTGTTTAAATAAAAAAAAAAAAAAATGGTCGCTGAAAAATCAGGGAAATCAGATTATTATAAATTGTAGTTTACACGAAAAACAAGGAGGTAAAAGCGAATTCAAAAAACGCTCTAGCGGGCGCATTTTAAAAATGTTTAAAGGAAACTCGTTATATGCCATTGAAATAAATGAAAAACAAATAGTTTCTGAAAATAAGTGAAATCGGACCATTCAGGAGCTTAAAGCAAATAAAAAAAATAGGTTCTGAAAATCCTCAGATTATTGGGAGTTGGGGTTTACTTGAAAAAAGAGCGGGGTTTAAATGAAAATTTAAAAATCGCTCTAACGGCCGCAATTTTATTTTTTTAAGGAAACTTGGTATATGCCATATAAATAAAATGGGAATAATAGTTTCTGAAAATCAGTGAAATCTATTGGAAGGGCAGTTTTACCTAAATTTAAAAATCGCTCTAGTTGCATTAATATTTATTTCTTCACAACAAAATTATATATATATATATATATATATATATATATATATATATATATCTCATTTAAATAAAATAAGAAAAATATTTTTCGAAAATTAGGAAAATTGTACCTTTAGGAGTAGGGGTATACTTGAAAACCGAAATTAAAAAACCGCTCTTGCGTTTAATTTTCTCCTTATTGTTTTAAAATAAAAGGATAATTTAATTTAGCATATAAACTGGATTTATATTCATATGTTATATATTTAACAAAAGCATCGCCATGAAGACAGCAAATGTGATTTTTTTGCGTGTTTTTAATACAGTAACATTTAAATTAAATTTGAAAGCCAATGAAAATCGATATAAATTTTGTATGTTTTTATTTGCTTTGTACATTGTTCCTACTTCTGAATAGTGACATGTTTTTGTTTTATTGAAACAAATGACACCTTCTTTTTAAATACGGCAATGTAACTCAAAACTTTCTGTTATTTTTCTGTATTTTAGTGAATGTAAATATATCAAAGGGTCAGCTCATAAACGTTATTAAATGTAACCAAAATTCAATGTTCTATCATTTCCCTACCGAAATATGTTTCTGCTACGAAAGTTTTTCAAGTACTAAAAGATACCTAATTATAAAAGTAATCCTTTAAATAAATAAGATTTGACGTGTCTTTCAATATTTTCTAAAAGATTCCATCTACCTGTAAAAGCAATTATGCATTACTTTTGGAAAAAAAAAATGTATTTGGAAACAATAAATAACAAGTATATAAGTAAAAATGATCAATAAAACAAATATTAAATTAAGGTTTTTTTTTTTAAATCGAATATACATTCTAAAACAGTTATACTACATAATTGTACTTTAGCGAGGAATGTGGGCTTGTTTACTTTTCCAAATTCTCGCTGCAGCTTGGCGGACTATTTTAATATTATTATTTATTAATCTTCGAGAGTTGCAAATATGTAACATAAACTCTGTTATTGCCGTCTTGCATAAAACATCGAGGAAAAGTTTTAAGCTTACTTTTGCTTTTATCACATTTTTTGATATATCGCCTTTGTTTTTATCATTCTGCACTCACTTTATATACATCTTTATTTATCTGATTTACAAACTCAAGGACTAACAATTGTATAGACAAGTGTATTTTAGTATAACCATAATTTTTTTCATAGTAACTTACGCTTCTGTTTAAAACAAAGGAAGATACAGCGAGATAAGCCAAAACGTTCTATCGGAAAATATGAAAAAAAAACATAGGTTATAATTTAATAATGTTTAAGCTAATGCAAAAATGATTACAGAAATAATTTGCATTTTTAAAACAAATATTTTTAAGAAATGAATTTACTGCTGTCGGCTATTTTTTTTTTCTAAAATCTTTCATCTACCTATAAAATAAATTATGCTTTATATTTGGAAAACATTTCATATATTTTCATAATTATGTAAGTTTATTCGCTCGTTTGAATATTAATGGCGCACGTCATGTATAAACGTATGTATTTATTAACTTCTGCACCCGGGGGCGGGGAAGAATAATTAAAATACAGTGATTATTTATACAAAATACTTAAAAAAGAAACCTGTTAACTTAATTAAATACATGCCGACTTAGAATTATAGAAATCAATTTAATTTAAAATTTAAACATATTTCACCTAGCTAAAAATAGAGAGGATAACTACTTGAAACGATATGAATGTTAATAACACATTATTTTTCCAAAAATTCAGTGCAGCACATTTATCAGTTTAGTTAAATATGTCAAACTAATTAAGTACCTGTCAACTTAATTTTACATATTAAGTCATAATGAAACAGATTATCAACTTAGGAAAACTGATACAAATATATGTCACACCAATAAAAACTGTCTAAGAATCTCAGGCTTGCACTTTTAGTTGCGTTTGATCATTTAAAGAAAGGAAATATGAAAAAGCTGATAAAGTGCATTTGAAGTCACTTATTTCACTAAGTTTAAACCCCGCCGCAGGTGTCCAAGATCGTTGAGGCACGGACTCGTGAGCGGGAAGTCTCCAGTTCCAATCCTGACAGAACTATCCGGCCTGACTGAGTTTTTTTTTTCTAGGTTTTCCTCAGTCTTCATAAATGGCAAATGCCGGGGAGGTACCCTAAGGCCTGAAATGTTTCGCTCCTTACAAAATTCTTTTCCCAATACAGAAGGTGCCAAAATGTATACGCACTTCAAGCAAAGAAAAAACTGTGTTAACATATCAAAACTGAATCCACATAAACAAAAAATGATGAGCACTAATCATCTTACACTTTTACAGTTACAACAGTTGCTCAAAATGCCCACTATCGGCGTCGATACACTTCTAAGTACGTTGAACTACTGATTGAGCAACGTTTGCGAAAGTGTCCTCAGCGATTGCAGCGACATGCCGTTTCATTTTCTTCCCGAAGTGCTGTCAGTGTAGCTGGTTTTGTACGGTATACAACATCCTTAAGAGTTCCCCATAGGTAGAAATCCAACGGAGTTAGATCGCGGTGGAAACTCAATCGGACCTCTTCGTCCTATTCAGTGCCATGGAGGAACGTCATCAAGGTACGCACTTACATCTTGGTGGTAATGTAATGGCGCAGCATCCTGTTGGAAGTAAAATTCCTGATATCCATAGAGGGTTTCATAGGCGGGTAAGACATGTGTATCACGTTCAGGTACACTGTGCCTATTACTGTTCCTTCAAAAACCAATGGTTCAATTGCCTTTGAACTTCAACATTATTCTCGATTTTCCAATATCACTTCAAAATTTCTTTCCGCTATTCAAACGATAATCTTGGTTCCATTTTGTTGTATCAACGCTAGCATAACGTAATGCGAGTTCACATCTGTTTACAGAACATCATACGATAATCTTGGCTTCATTTGTTCTTTGTTGATTACCTGTCACGTAGCAACGCTATCACAATGTATGTGAGTCACATCTGTTTACAGAACATCATATTACACATTACTGTTGTTTTTCGGTCCAACTTTGAAATATTATAAAAGTATCTACTGTGAAAGTGTGTATACATTTTTTGGCATCCTCGATATATCATTTTATCTCAAAAATACCTTTAACGACAAAAGTTAATCTCTTTTTGATTGCATTTTCATCTGTGATGACAGCAGAAAACTGTCGAACTAATCGCTGAGTTCTGATGAAACATCGAAACACTTCGCAAAAGCAAAATCTCACCAGAGAAAGTTTATAATACACTGAAGCTGCAACTATTGCTTAGCAAAAACATAACTAAGAAGTTGCGAGTAAAACAGCCAGTGCTAGTAAATAGAAACTAGTCTATTCTTGTTTATGATAACGCTCGGTCCACGTCTCGCAAACAACACTTCCAAAGCTGAATGAATTGGATTACGAAACGTTCTCATATCATCAGGCTTTTCATTACCTATTCAAACCCGTCGAAAGAATAAGGATCTTCAATAACCCAAAAGGAGCTCGTGTTGTATTTAGAAATTTCAGTCTCTACAGACCTGAATTTGTAGCAACGTGCAGATGCCGATGTTAGTTTTTTAAATCACAAAGCCATCATTTATTTCTGAAAGTCCTAATATTTTGTCATTGGCATATTTTATAACTAATTTTCATTTTTTTAGAGGGATGCATAAATAAAAATGCTTGTAAGGTGGTTTTCTTTATAATGCTTGTGAAGGAAATTTAACAATAACGAATTTACAGTGTATGGAATGTTAGAGAGTTAAATCTTAACTTTTCATAATTTTGGAAGCATTTGCTTCCCCAGTAAGACACACCCTCACAGCTCTGCCTGTCTCTGGTAATGTGCACGTTATTTCTTCCAGTTGACTGGCATTAATCTTTAGCAGGATCGGTGCGTACGACGACTTAATTACTGTTCTTCATTGCGAAGCCCTAAGACAGTACGTCAGGAAATGTTCTTCTAGAAGACGTAAAGATATGTGTCAGGTTGTCTGTGTGCGCAATGGGTTGGGGGGCACAGCGCCCAATTTTATGTGCCGATTTACGACTCGTAGTCATCGTTCGAACGTCTTTACGGCAGATAAAACTTCCATAAAACGGGAGTGTCCCTAGCGCTCTTTTCATCAGACAATCAAAAGGAGATGAAAGGTGATAAAAACAGAAGCGGTCACCAAAGGATGGGAACGTCTATAAAATAGCTGATCACAATGAAGAATTGATGAACGAAAGAAACCAACGTACTGCCTCAGCCATGAACTAAAATATTTCCTTATTTTCTTTACTCGTTCTCTCAGCGTTTCCTTTGTCTTTAGTTCGCTTTTACACCGTGCTGTTTAGGCATCGCATCGGAGAAGAACCGCACATTGGCCCAACTCAGTTGGCCTGTCCAGTTTCCCAGGTTTCATCAGCCTCCCCAATGGGAGGACAATAATGGGCACCTAACTCAATTCCTGATAAATTTTGAGGTTCCTGAGATAAACTTCCATTCATCATCTCAGCTTCTCGTGACCGAGATAGTATAGTGACGACTCGTGAACGGAGTTCTGAGGTTTCGAATCCCGCCAGGGCCGTCTTCCATGACTTAGTTTTTTTTTCCTAGATTTTCCTCAGAACTCATAAATGGCAAATGCCGGGGAGGTACCCGAAATTTAGATTGGGAACATTTCCTTCCTTAAAAATAAATCCTTTCTCAATATATGATTTCATCTTATGTATCATCAGTGTCCAGCGCCTGTGGTGCCTCAGTAGTTAAAATGGGCGTTAAATACTATAAAAAAAACTTAGATTCTCGGAATAGCCACTAAGTTCAGCTTCAAACCTTGTTGCAGAGTTAAAGAATTGTATTGTGTAATACTGGTACATATAGAAATGTATTTTTCTTCTTCCAAACGCGGAAGAGGGGGTTTGAGGGGAAGCAGCCAAGGCCAAGTTTCCGGCCCCTTCGTTTCTCTTTCCTTATTTCTTAAACATTAAAATTTTCATTTACTAATCCAAGCATTTATTCAGCATTTAATTAATATTGCTTGCTCATATATATATATATATATATATATATATATATATATATATAAGCCATAGGACTCCACGAGTTCGAAATGGGGCGATCTCAGATGTGACTTTTTCTTAGTGTTTTGTCCTTTTCTGCTATTATAATTGCTGTTGATTTTTGCATTGTTGATAGTGTTGCTTTATTTTTATTTTTCTTTTATTTTATATATATAAACATACTAACTCGGGTACCGGATATGCCTGTCAAAATATTAAAAACTATGTATGAGGCAAAGGTTAGGTGTTCATTGTTATATGGAAGTGAGGTTTGGGGAGGGGGTAAAATAGACTGTCTAAATAAATTACAATGTGATTTCTGAGGGTGGGGAGGAGAACATCGAACTATGGTGAACTATGAGAGGTGGGATGCTGGGAAGATGCAGTCTACGGAAAAATAAATACTGGCGAAGAATAATTAAAGGACAACAAATAACCCTGAGGGCAATATGCTCCCGGCACCAAATAAACAGCATGCATTATCCGAAATGGTGGGCGGCGGTTGTACAGCGCGAATAAATCGTTTTAACCAAATTTGGTAAAAGGGTATTGAAAATATCAAAGTAGCCTGTTTGATATAAACCGGCAGGAAATGGAAGGTCCAGATGTCATCTCTGGACCTGCAGAGCGAAATCAAAACTAAATGGGTTAAAGAGACCTGTATCATAGAGATATTATGAAATAGAGGTCGGGAATAGCATGGCTTAGACTGGAGGCTGGAAGGAACGTAAGATTGTTGACGAGAAAGGCAGAAAGATTTGCCCACTATACTCGGAACCGGAAGACAGGGTGCGCTTTTTGGTCAAGTATACACAGAGAAACGATGCTAGGATAAAATTTCTCCCGGATTTATTTTTTTACTACCAGTATGTGGAGGCTGGCATGCTGGGACTTAATTGTAAATAGACAAAACTGGCTAAACCTGGAATTTTTTTAAATAAAACTCATAGTTTTTAAGGGACAAGGCATTTCTATAAACATTGTATATAAATAATCGGAAAACTTATATGAATATCAGAATTGTTGCATGTATATCTGTTTCATGTGTGTAGGTGTGTGCATTCTAGTAAATGCTATTGTTTTCTTGTGTTGAAATTAATTTCAGAATTTAAGTAATCTTAACTCCAAATTTTCAATTTAGTTCACTTCTTCTGTCTCTCCCAATGCTGCTACGTTCCTAGATATTGACATTTCTTTATGTAGTGGCTCTTTTCTTACGTCTGTGCACATTAAGCCTACCAATTCACAATAGTATCTTCATTTTGATAGCTGTCATCCCTTGCATATCAAAAGATCTATTCCTTTTTCTCTTTCAATCCGTGGTCATCGTTTTTGCAACAACTTTTCGTCTCTTGACAAGTATATTAAAAACCTAGCTCAAAAGTTCCAAGATCATAATTATCCTTCCTGTCTTTTAAAATCCCGTATAGTTTCACCGCACAAAACTTTCCAATGCAAACCTAAAACTTATAATAAGAACCTCATTAACCTTGTTACTACTTACGTGTCTGGAATTGAAAGCATCAGACCTATTTTGAAAGAATGTCATGATACTTTGTTAATGCATCCATCTTCAAATGGTTTTTCTAAATTTATACCCTAACCTTAAAAGTATATTTCGCCGAAACCTATCTCCTCCGAATTTACCACGTCCCTTTCCTGGCTCGTATCCTTGCTAACGCCCTAAATGTAAAACCTGTGTACTAATTATGCCTTGCCATTCATTCCACAGCCCTAATTTATCCAGAGAATTTAACGTTTCTTCATTTGCTACTTGTTCTTCTAAGAACGTCGTATATATGTTATCTTGTAAGCTTTGCAAAAAATTTAATGTTGGTTTAACTTCTGCTGTTGTTTCGCTCCGTATGAACAATCATAGACGTTCTGTTAAAACCAAGTCTCCCTTGCCGGTTGCCCAACATGCCTTATCTCCCTGTAAGGATTTAGTGATGCTTTTAGTCTCTTATTGATGCGTTACCTACTCAATGCTCTGAAAGTTTACTCAGAGATAGAGAAATGGTAGCTATAGTTTTACATAAAGCGCGTACGTAAGGTTTAAACCTTACGTATTAATCCCCCCCCCCCACACTCTCATTTCTATGAGAGCTAGCTTCTTGCCATAGAAGAACTCTAGAAGTTCGAAATATACCAATTTCAAGTGTGACTTTATCTAAGTGTTATGTATATATATTGTGTGTGTGGTCCATGAGGCTCGTAAAATAAGCCCATTTCAACAAAAGCGGAATATGAAAGAAATTAAAATTTAACACCTAAATGGTTTACATCACCAAAGTATCATTGCTACAGAAGGATACAGATTATAACTTGATAGTTTTCAATGCACTTGGTAGAATATTCATAAATGGTTGTATGGAAGCGTTTCGAATTGTAAATTATTTTCCTGCTGCTGTTAATGTGGTCCTCTGAAGAATTAACCATCTAAAAAACCTGAGTAAACCTGATACAAGTAAAGATCATAAATTCTTAAATTTCATTTAAAGCTTTGTGTAAATAATTTTTTAACATCTGTGGTGTACTTAAAGAGCGCAATAAATTGTTAAAATTGCAGCATAATGAAGAACAGGGAAAAAAGATATATAGATTTCAAAATGCTAGTAAACGCTGACAGTGTTTTATGCAAACAAAAGTTTTACCTTAAGAGACACTTGGAATCACATACTTTAAATAATTCTGGAATTGTCAAAGCTAAATTTCATTTGACATTGAATTGAAATGTACAGCTCAAAAATCAATGAGGGAAAATGATCGACTTAAGGTGAATTTAAATAACAATCCCGAATTACTAATAAAATGTATTCCAGTGTTACGGTGTCAAAGAAATCATCAGTGTTCCCTTTTTCGTTATCATTGATGAAACCACGATACTACAGAAAGACATTCTACAATTGTAGGCTCATTAGGGAATATTCAAGAATATTTTCTTAATTAAGGATTAAGTGTTAAAAAACTATATTCCTATAAATTATTTGGAATTGGTATAACTAATAGTGTTAAATTTCGTCCCCCCCTTGCTTCCTCACAATATGAACCTATAAACAGCCACTGCCTCCCATAAATTGCCTGAAAGCTTAAAAGGTCTATTTATAGAAATATTTAATTAGTTTTTCCTGGTTGTCAATCTATTTATATAACCTAAACGTTGTTAAATTTCATAGTATTATGGAAAATCTCTAAGCACTGATTTTAATGTAACATTCAGAACTAATTTCAGAAACACCTACTGACAAATACTAATAAAGTATGAATAGTGAACATACATATACATTGATCAACGAAAACCAGATTGGGCTCATTTAATAATACAAATCTATACAATGAAATTACAGTGAATAACTACTAATTAAAAATAAAACATAAAGCAATAAAGCATATTTAGAATTAGAAGGTAAATCAGCCAACATAACTGTATAAACTGCTATTCCAGTACAAATTAAAAACAACTCAAATTAAAAGCAAACGAACCTCTTAAATTAGGTATTAATAATCATAAAATTAAAGATAAAAATAACAAAAAATAGGAAAACTATAATATAATAAATAATTGCCACAAATAATCCTGTTATGATTTGGATTTTTAAGATTATTCCTAATAAGAAATGATGAAATATTGGTGGGAGCTGGTAGATCATTAAATGCATTATTTGAGATTTTAATTAAACGATGGGTTTTTCATAAGGGGTTTTTCATAAGAAATGCATCGTAAAGGTCCTTTATAAATATAAATGATTTTAATGATTGCAATCAGGGCTAATAATAAATACGATGCTAATATAATAGTTAAGTGTTTGGTGGATGGCTATATATTTTAATAGAATTCTATATTTATTAATGTTTATATCTAAGGGAAGTTTTATAGTTTCTATGAGATGATTTTAGGGGTAAAGTGTGATGTGTAAGGACTAGTGTTGTTAATGTAATGATAAATAATAAAATTTTGAATGGATATATTAAAATATTTCATTGGGAATAAGTTTTGTAACATGTATAAATAATACTGAACTTTTTTCCATAGAAGTTTTACTCCTACAGTTGAATTAGGGGTAGATTAAGAACTAAACCTTTCAATCCCGTGCTAGTTCTCCTTCTTAATACAATTGTACTTTTAGCATCTGCTATTACTGTTGCCTGAAGACACCATAGACTACTTGAAAACAATTTTAACCAATCCAATCAAGACCTATTATTAACAATCATTTTAGGGGCTTGTTTTACCTTATTACAATTATATGAATATTATGAAGCACCATTCAGTATTGCCGATTCAGTATTCGGTTCAATTTTCTTTGTAGCCACGGGATTTAATGGATTACATATAATTATCGGAACAACTTTTCTTCTAGTATGTTGTTATAGAATAATGTCAGCCCATTTTACATCAAACCATCATTTTGGATTGAAGCAGCCGCTTAATACTGACATTTTGTTGATGTGTTCAATGATTATTCCTTTGTTTCTTTTTATTGATAAAGCAGAAGATTATTTGCTTATTCCCTTAGTATATTCAAGTACGTTTGATTTCCACTCAAAATGCCTATTATATTATAGAGTAAATAATTTATATTTTATTAATAATAATCACAACAATTATTTTACTAATCTCTTGGGTCATTCTAATTATAACTAACTTATTATAAAAAATAGTCGAATACCGAGAAAACACCCTCCTTTTGAATGTAAATTTAATCCTTTTTAGATCATTCCGTTTACCTTTATCTTCACAATTCTTTTTAATTGCTGATAACTTAATACCTATGTACAAAATGTTTCAAAAATACTTTTACAAACTTTGGTCGCGGGTTTCTCGCATCACAACAAGAAAAAAACTCCATATGAACATATATCCGGAAATCTTTCGTTTTTGTTATTAATGAAATTTTACCTAAACAAGAACCAAAATCCAATAAACATAATGTCAACTGATGATAATTTTTTGCTTCCACACCGGACGCTTGTCGGATTATCGCATCCTTTTAAATACTCCCATACGGTGTCGAACGGTTTCGCATGCTTCCATACGTTGAAGTGTTTCTGCATTAAGAATGTCTACTGCATAAACCATTGATTTAGATGACCCCAATAAAAAATAAAGCCAAAGGAATGAGGTTGGGGCAATGTGCAGGCCATGGAATTGGTTCTCCTTTACCTATCCGTCTGTCATTGGTAGATATCAGTCAGTGTTTCTCAAAAAACGTTGCTATAAGGAGCTGGAATCCCATCACGCATAAACCACGTGTTTCTTCCTATTTTAAGGACACGAAATGGATATCCTACCATGATTAGAGACAACAGAGTTGTATCGATAACATCATTCGATTACTTAACAAAATGAGTTTGATTTTCGGTTACGAACTTTTAAGTTCACAGATTGTACCTTGAAACGCTTTGAAGTAAAATTTCATTAATAGTTCAAAAACTAAAGATTTCCGGGCATATGTTTATATGGATATTTTTTATTTCTTGTTTTAGTGTGAGGAACCCGCAAGTATTTCTGTAACATCTTGTATAATGGAAAATAAAGTAAATCTTGGAGCAAGTGCCTAAAATAATAAGAACCAGAGAAGAAGAAATAGATTAAAACCCTTGACACATAATTTTCCCAACATTTCGTATAGCCTATGTTCTTCTTCAATAGCAGTACTGTATTAAATGAAAGAAAAAGGGGGGGGGGAATGCACCCTACTGCTTCATGTGTCGAATACTGTCCAAGAAGAAGGATGCTGGTTGATGCGTCACGTCTTAGTTGTGGAAGTGTTTGCCCTTGAGAAATTCTTGAAACACTCAAATATATAAACGTCACAAGATGACAGAACTGCAGGGCGAGTTGTCAAGAACTCCCCAGTTTCTGGCATGTTACTCGCTACGTTGTGGGCCGCTTTGTCATAAAGAATGACACCAGTCAACATGCCAGAATGCCTCATTCTTAACTGTTTGGTGCAAATTGTCCAGTGTCTGAGTGGAGATCTATGTATAAAAAAGTTTTCGCCAGTACCTTGTCGCAGAAGGTCGTGTTTTGAATTTCCTGGGTCTTGTGACAAAATCGCTGTCTTACAGCTACCATTTCCCTCTCCTCCCATCACTATGCATGAACAGATTTCAGTTGTATACAAGTATATCCACAATTACCCTATATAAAATTTCACCACAACTTTTGTACCCTCATCAGCCTCAACAGTGATATTGATGACCGCCTAAATTTGGCAAAGTTGTATTACACCTTGCTGGCACATTCTGAAGACGGTAACTTCGATTCTGTCATCTGGAAAAAAATTCCTTGTGCGCCTTGGTACATGTATGGCGAAGTTGGCGGAGTTTTAGCAAATTTCTGCTTCTGAAACATTTGTTGCTGTCGGAATTCTTTTGTTAAATCCCTTTGTTAATTAATCTGAACCCGCTGTCAACGTAGAAAGACATTTCTCAATAAGTGTGCAATCTTACTTGAGACAGTATTTATGAGTTGCCACCCCCATATTTAATTAGAATAATTATAGCAAGTAATTTTATGTAACTTCCTTATAGCAGTCATGAGTGTAATGTCATGTTATTTCCTGTACAAATGTTGAATTATTGTGTGTAAAGTGTTATTTTCTTATAAGAATGCAGAAAGCTACCCCAGCCATAAAATCTGAGCTGGGAATTTCTGTTGTCTATTGTAACAATATTTGTAAAAGATAACCCAGGAAAAACCGATATTTTCTGAAGAGAATTCTAAAGCACGGTCCTTGAAAGATGTTTACTTCGTTTTCAGCTAGGAAGCTGTGTTTTTGTCATATTAGTTATAAAATAATCATACGGGGGTGAAAAAACAGGCTGATAACCTCTGGAAGGAGATCCTAACGATTCCATGTAACGTATGTGGGTTGCATGTAAGAAGTCACGTAAGCCATCAGACCTGTAATATAGCAGAGGAAAAAATGGTGGAAACAGATTACCCAATAGAGTTGCCAGGATGGGAGAAAAAATTCTAGATTTTTCAAGAAAATTATTTGAAAGAAAAAAGATCGCTTCGTGTGACCAGCAGACTGCTATGTTTATTTAGTCTTGTCATTTTGCGGCCCAGGGACAGTCGATCCAGATTCTATCAGTTCAGTTGATTGGAAGAATAGTCGGTCCATCCGCATTCATTATCAGTTCAGTTCAGTTCAGTTAGTGGAAAGTTGTAGTAAGTGTTGGGAGAGTGTTCAGTGGGGCATTATCAGTGTGAATGATAAGCATGGTCGGTTCAGTTCCGTTCATGGAAGAGTATTAAGTGGAAGAGCTTTAGTTGCGCCTCAGGATCAGTCTTTATCAAATTAAAAAACGTTAGAGTGATCATAATTAGTGCGAAAATGGCACATATTCTCCAGAAAATAACGCCTGTACATTTTATGTGGAATATTTTATGAACAATAAATTGTGTTTCATGTCCCATAACGAGAAACCTTATCAATTTCCATATACTCCTTCCCCTATGATCACAGGACTATAAAAGTATCCAGCAGCAGAGTCTCAACAGCAGTGGCAAAATATAAGTCAGTGGAAACCAATCATTGGAGAGGAAGAAATTATTATTTAGTCCTGAGATTCCATTTAACAAATCAAATTAATTTCCTTTTTCCAAAAGCGTTCCCTCAACTCTACATATTTAATTAACCCTCCTTTCTTATTTAAAAGCCCTGCATACTCCCTTCGTAAATGACTTGGGAGTTTTGTAAGTGCGGCTTCTGACCACGATAGTATTATTCGTTTATTCTGAGAAGATTAAAAATTACTTATGCACGGTTTTTAATCCAACTTTCTCTTTTATAATATTCTTATCGGTTTCCGCGCCAAAATATGGTAGTACTTAAATATCTTATCTTCAGAATTAATGGCAGCAACAGATATAACACCAAGATCTTCTGGGAGCCCCTGAACAGTGAAAGATTCGAGGAGTTTCATTTAAACTGTTCACATTTATGGCAGCTACAAATTACTTTCTAAGTGTAAAGCCTTTATAGAATAATTGTAGTAAATATTTTTGGCAGTCGCCGCAGTATGCCCTGGTCAATGTCAGTAATTTCGAGATGATAATGGATTTTGAAATACCATTCGTTCATGGCGAATATTGATAAAGAAAATCTAGAAGTTAGCTCTCTCTTAGATTAAGTGAGCTGGATGAACTCAAATCTTGATCTGTCGTCAAAGAAATGTCTTTCCATATTCGACTGACATTTGACAAGTTGCACCTCTTGTTGAAGTAGCCGTTGAAATTCCTCGAAAATGCGTAGGTATCGATCTATAATTACTGTGTTGAAAATGGAATACAAAATTCTAATCTCCTGTCCGTGTGTAATAATGTGCATGTATTTTGGTAATTCGCATATGAAGACTGTGAAACAAGGACTCGTATATGAAGCACGTGATGTTTATGATGTAAGGTTACCCCGCGATGAACGCTGGCTTCTGCAAATTGTGATGCTGCTTTCTGAAGAAGTATATTTCTACAGGGATTCAACCATACCTCGTTCAATAATAATCAAAGTAAAAAACAAAATAAAAGCAGGACGATGCAGGCAGTAGCATTTGCATTCGGGAGGTCCCAGGTTCAAATCTCTTAGGGCCGGCCATCCTGACTTTTTACTTTGGGCTTTTTCATGGTTTCCTCAACTATTTATGCAAATGTTGCAACGGGTATTCCTTTCCGCATTCGCTCCCCTCCCCATTTCATTTCATTCATTCGATAACACTATTTGCTGGAATAAAAGTGTCAGGCGAGGTGCGTTTATGCGTATAGCATGGCAGTGGATTTGCATTCTGGAGGAAATTCCTGTCCTAGAGTCTGGTCATCTCTATTTGGTTGGAATCATAACGTAACGTTAACCTTGTGGCTCTGCACTAGCATCGCCTAAGTAAAGCTGGTGCATTCGTGTGCATCATGGGTAACTCGTCTATCTCTGGAGATACATAAGGCCGTTGTGCCGAGTACCTAGTCCTTCCTTACTACCCTGTTGCACTCCAAAAGTAAAATTCACCAATAACTGGCTACCCAAACAGGATGCTATATCAAGTAATTTATGAAATTAAAATGTAGGGACGAATGGGCTACAAACTGGACATAACCCTATACATTTAGCCACTACTTGAAGCTCAATAACGAAATTTAACTGTTACTCATACTTTACAGAATGCCTAAAACTGTCTGACGCACAAATACAACATACTGTGGCATACTCCATTATTTCTTAACAGTTCAGAAATAGCCTCAGTGCCTTAAAACGTGCCAAATCTTCATTGCGTATAATGATATAATATTTTAATTCCCATTTTCAAAATTGACATTGCTGTTTTAAATAAATATTGATTGTCCTTCCAACATCTGTAAGTCCCGATAAATATTTCAGTGTTTTAAGTTATGTTAAGGGACACAGAGAGTGAATTTTCGAAGTTAAACATTTATGTGTGGATTTTTCTGAGGCTATAGTAAATTATATTCCAATTGGTTAAATACTTGATGAGCTATAAATTACTTTATAAATTTTAGTACGTAAATATGTCTCATATTAAAAATTCCTACGCGGCTCATGAGTTGAGAAAACTGGTTGACATTTTTTGCAATTGGAGCTTTGAACCGCATACAAAAATTTTACAGAGAGACATTTTAAATAAATAACTGGACCGTTAATATTTTTATAGGAAATATTAATCTTTAAAATCAATAATTTTTTCATAGGAAATATTTTAATTGTTATGGTTTTAGTATGTATTTTATCTTATATAATATTATGGATACTTTTGCAGTTTCTGCAAAATTTTAATTGAATTTAAACAAAAACACTCACGAATGGGAATTTTGAATGTGTGAAAATGAAGTATTGAGAAAAACACTGGCAGGTTGGAAAACTATGCAAAGCTCTTTAAATGGCTGCATAGCCCGAAGGGAGATGAGCATGCAAATGTTGACATTCTGTGTAGGCCCAAAGGCTCAAGGAACGATTTCCAGATAAAAAAAAAATGAAATTTTGGCCAAAAACTTACACCCAGTGCCCCTAAAGTAAACGATTAAATTATGTATAGTTGTTTTTAAATATTAATGTATAACTACTGAAAGCACCCCCACTAAATGTTTTCAAATATCAAATTTAGATATTTTTATAGTAGTAGTATTTATTTCTCATGCATCAACATACAAATTTTAATAAAATAAACACACATAAAAACATTACTTTTAAATGTAACAATTAGGAACAGTACTTTCGCAATTCCAGAAGGCATTAACCCTAATCAAAATGTATTCCAATTTGATTGGCTCAGCCTTCCAGTTCCCAGTTCATCAGTAACTACCTGCTGGAATATCCAGGGGACCGCGCTTCTACCCAACCAAAAACAAAACACAACATTAAAAGTAATTTATACATAAATACAATATTAAGTTATATTTCCTACAATACTAAACCTTCCTTCTTTTTTAATTAAACCCATTCAGCCAAATTTCTATCCTTGATAATTGCTTATTCCTTAGGACCTTGTACACACTAACACCCTGGTTACTGGTGTATAAGGATCCTGTTTAACTAATGCTAAATAGCTAACCCCATACCCATTTCGTCCTCCTTTCACTATCTGACAATACTACACCATTTCTCAAGCACATTTCCTAAATATTTTACCCCATAACCATTTTTGTCTTAGCTTGACTATGTTTTTTCCCCAGTTCCTTAATGTTTTCGTATAATTTTAAGTTTAAAATTCTTCTACCTCTTATTTCACCTGGTAGGTTTTCCCACTTTGGTAATAGGAACTGTTCCCTTCAAAATTTGCTTTGCTTACATTCTAATATACAATGCCAAGTACTATCTGGTTCTGCACACATAGGACATTTCCCTTTAGTGTATCCATTTTTAGTCCACTTAAATATCTTACTCCTGTTTTAAACCATGCAAACCCTTCCCTTCCTATCTTATCACAAATTTCAATATGTCTTTCTATTCCCCATACATATAATTATAGAGCTTTTTTGGTGTTGAGATTTGTCCATATTTCCTGTTTTTCAATATCCTCAATTCTTATTGTTATCTCTCTTTAAAATCTTTTACCCAATTATCATTTATCTTTAATATTGCCATTCTAAAATATTTCTCTCTTCCCACATTGAAAATACAGTTCCTATTATGAAAACGCCAAAGTCCTATGACTCTGACTTGACGTGAAATCTAACAACCATGAACAGGCCAGAAGTTTTCTACTATCGTTGATTTCAAAAGGCCGCATTTATTATCAAATTTCATGTAGCTGAAACTCGATGCTTCCTTTCAAGAAGCATATCACAAAAGCTTCGGAACAAGCCCTCCCGTTGTTGCATACTTAACGTTGTTTGCGCAGTTGCCGCGAGGGACGGCCCTTGTCAATCAGCCGCAGGGGGAGGCCGGGGCGCAATGGGAAAGGTCTCTGAATAATGCAACATTCGGAAAAAGACGACATACAGAAATGCGTAAGGCCAGACCGGCGACATGAGTCATGCATGCATCGAGGGCTACAGGATGCCCATATCACATCTCCACAAGATGACAATACATTTCATAAATTAAATGAAGACAGAATACTAAGAATTAACGAATAGTTATAATTATAGATATAATTGGAAACGTGTTATGATAATTTGTTTATTATTTTACCAATAATACTAATAAAATATTAAATATTTTACGTAATTCATGCTTATTCCGGTAAAAGTAGAGATTTTTACCTAAATGAGCGTAGACCTCTTATGTCCGTCTAAACTGGTGCCAGATCTGTACTCGCAATGATGTGCCTCGTCTGAAAAATGACAAATTTATTACAGAGATTTAGGTATTTATAACCTTAGCCTTTACATTTCACTGCTATTATACTATAATTTTATAATATTTAACAGATGCATATTTTATGAAAAAAAATACCTTGCTTGATGTGTTAAACTTTAAATCGCCTGTTTTAGGACCTTTTAATAATTAAATAATAGGAAACCATGATTTTAATAAACAGGCTAGCAATAAATTGTCTAATTCCTTGTATAAAACCTCGCAAATTAATAAGTTAATTATTTCAGGGAAATTATTTCTAAAACAATGTATTTATTGTTTAATAAAAATATGGAATTTCGATATTTTCAATTGTTATTTAATTGTTCCATTTTTGAAAAAGCACTGTAATTTTAATTCTACTGTCAGCCAAACACAGTATTGTTCGTTTACAATAGAATGCAATATACAGGACTTTCATTTAAGCGCATTCCTTTATTTAACAAAAAATAAATTTAAATTAAAAATATGTCGATTAAGATGTTGAAGGTAAAGTTTAAAACCAATGTTTGTTAAATTTTAGCTTTCATCCCTTCACCCCAATCACTCTCACTTTGAAATGTCATTTGACACTCCTAGACTTTGTTGCTTAAATTTTAATGAGCGTGCAATTGTCATATTATATCTGGCAAACCTGGCAAACTGAACTGCATTATAAAAATATTATTCAGTATTATAAAAATATTGAAAAACTAATGAAATAATTATCTTTTGCTAAATAGTTTCGAAATAATTACCCTCTACAAGAAAGTAAACATGTAAACTGACTAGCCAGAGGCTCCAAAGTTAGATATATAACTGTAATATTAATATATGTAATGTTGCCAGAAATAAATGGTTTTTCAACTAACTTTTTAAATTCAAACAACAATCAAATTATATCACAAATTATAAAGCTAATGCTGAATATTATTTTTTTTTTTTTTAATTTTACTCTCTCATCCTCAATTTCTCCCACTTTGAAATTTAAATTGCACTCCTATTTTTAATGCTTAAATTTCAAAGAGGATTCAAATACGTATTTTTTATCCTTACCTCGCAATCAGGAATGTTGTTATTATGTTCGAATTTGGACAGAATAAACAGTAAGCACGTTGCAACTATTTGGGATAAAATACCATTATTATTATTATTATTATTATTATTATTATTATTATGAAATAATAATAACAAAATACACTCTATTTCGAAACCTCTGACTAATCCACTCATATTTTATTTGTTTTTTCTGTAGAGTATAAACCGTTTGAAACAATTAATTAGCAAAACATAACTACAGTGAGAGCATATTACAAACCCTGCATTTTAGAATGCCGACGGCGGTCTAATCGCCGAACGGCTGAACATGTATCGGGACTTTTAAATTGCTCTCGTTATATTTTATTAAAAGCTCAGTACTTTTTTCCTATTATTTTGTGCAAATTCCAAACAATTCTGTCCAAACAACAATAAGACAGTCTAGGTTGACAAAACAAAAAACGGTAGTATTTGCAGGATGGGGGAAGTAATGTAGTTTGAATAATTTGATCTGCACAAGACAACTCTTGGAAATTTGTGGTGGGTAACTTCCCAGCTGCATAAATGTATCAAACAATTGCAAGCGAGAAAGACGAGAGCGGTCGGTACAGCTGTGCAATAAACCGTCCCTACAATGTGTTCAGTACGGAAGTAAGAGAGACACTAACCTGATTCCCCTATAAACGTATAAACAGAACATGAACTCGACCAGAAACCACTTCATCTTTTGATCATTCGCCAGGACTATTCAAAACTACTGTACTTTGTCTTGATCACATTTCCATGATGTCCTTGAATGTTGTGTTGTAACTGGTATGAGTCCTTCTGAAATATGCTCCAATTACTTTAATGGAAGTAGACCGTTTCTTTTCCGTGATGAAAGACAATTTGATACCTTGAAACAAAACGTTTCTGTCGGGATTTCACGACAGCATCCCATAGATAGGTTGCACTCTTCGGAATTCAAATTAAAGATATAAATAAATAAAAAATAAGACATAATATAATAAATAATTAGAAACTAAAGGAACTTATTTTCATGGATAATCTTATAATTTTGGCCACATGAGCCTCGTCAGTTGACGTCATGGGTTTTTGGTTCATCAAATATGAACTTCCGCTCACACCACTGAGTGGATTTAAAACAATCTCGTCGGTCCTGGTGGTGTAGTGGTAACCATACTTGCCTCCTAAACCCAAGATCGCGGGTTCGAACCCGGCCAGGACCGATGGATTTTTTCGGGGAATAAAAATCCTCAGTATGGCTTCCTTCGGAAGGGAAGTAAAGCCGTGGGTCCCGTGTCGTACATTTACGGCACGAAAAAGAACCTCAAGCCTGAAAGAAGAGACCTCTGAGCAAAATTTATCGGCCGTTTCACGCCCTGAGTTGAATGGGACGCTGATGGCCTGAGATGTTAAAGAGCGTCCATAAATAAATCTCCATCATTTCATGAATTTCGGTGAAGGATGTATTAAGTTTTACACAAACTTTAACACTAATGCGCTGCGCATGACAGCCCCGTTACCTCAGTTGTTGCAGAACACTCACATCACTGTTGCGAAGAAAGTAGACTGAAATAAGAAATCAGTGCTATCAACTGTCTTTTGTTACAGCACTCGAACTTTGAGTGTCGGATATTTATATATTACTTTTATTTACATTATCACTCTCATTTAGAAATGGTTTAAATACACAGCTATGAACGCCTTAGCTACTATCAACTTCGTGGTTATTACAACGTTACCAATGTCGGTGCTTTTATCGCAAGGCTTTTTATATGTCAGTGAAATTCTTTGGAACAATATGATGTTGAACGTTAAGTTAATCAAATATTAGCATCCCAAGTAGTTAGAGTGCCGTTAGTTTTTAGATCAAGGAATCCCAGCATTTTCTAATGTTTCCTCAATCTCAATACATATCTCTTCTACTAGATGGCGTGTTTAACTTACTCAATTTATAGTGGTTTCTCTGTAATTTAAAAATATTATTGACGCCTCTGAGGTATGCGGCAAATTGTGCTCTCGTTTATTTCCAGAAAAAATCCATTTTCTGCAAATGCTAATTGATTTAATTTTACAATCAAAAATACTTCCTACACACGAAGCGTTATTGTTTTGGATCATAAACAAATAGATATATAAGAATCTATCTGATACCTTCCGATTATCTCGGGTGGCTGGGCTGGTGTCAATTTGCCTGTTTCTTGCTCTCAGGAATGTTCCTATTCAGGCCTTGCCTATTTTTTAAGCAATAGAGATGTCTGTCTTGGAAATGATGAAGTAAATATTTTGGTATTGGAAAGTGCGGTTTAGAATTATTTTAATTTCGGCGGCAGGTACAAGAGCTCACGGCCGAAATTAGAGTCGTTTTCAAGTGCGAACTTCTGTGAATTTCTAAAGTTGTTACCATAAATCATAAAGAACCCTTCATAGTTGTATTATACGTTTTTTTTTTTTTTTTTTTTTTTTTTTTCTTTTCAATCTTATACTATGGCCGGTTTATTTCTAATTCACACTGTTATGTTTCACAGATAAACGATAGTTCTCGTATAATGCTCAGTTATGTGTTGTAAACATAATTTGTTGTATTAGACCTAGAAGAAAAAATTATTTTAATAATCATACAAGAAATTAAATAAAGTTGTTTAATATTTATGGTAAAATAAACTTCAAATTTTGAAAATATGAAATTTTATACTTCTTCGTTCGTCTCCTACTTTTAATGTCTATCATTATTTTGACACATCATTAATCACACCTTTAAGATTCTTAATAATATATTTTAGAAGCTATAAACGGCTGTAATGTAAATTTCCTATCAGTAAAGAAAAGCCATAAAAAATTGTAAAGTCAAACTCCCAGAAATAAACTGTACAAAAGAACACGAACATTATTTAAAACATTTTATAAAATTGATCTAAAAGTTGCACACATTTAAAATATTAAAATGTCACTGCGGACAGTTTTATATATTCAATAACTAAGAAAATAATGTGTAATTTCATCGCATATTGCATATTTAAAGTATAATTTAATATAGAAAGATCATTTTTTTTACTCAAATGTTACATTTCAACAAAATATACAGCATATGATATTAAAATAATGAAAACGTGTTGTTAAAATGTATAGTTAACATTTCAATGATGTGAATGAGGTAGGTCACAGCAAATGCGCACTCCTCTGACCGGATAGCGAGGAGCAGATGTCCTCCCACTCTCACACTCGAGGAGAAGGAAGATACAAATTGAATGGACCGCGTCTCTCATCCTCCGTCCAGTCTTTGTCATGTAAATGCATTCTCGCTCTGGATGGCTCCCGCAAGAACGCAACCACAACACATCAGCGTTTACATATCGTTCCAACTTGTGTGGATGTAAAAGCCACAACACGCACACATCGCTTCCTTTCATATCCCCCCCCCCTTTTAGAATGAAGACGGTGTTCGGTAAGTGCGTAATTTCAAAGAAAAAGATCTCTACATTTTCTCGCCACTTTGAACGGTTGTAAGCTTTAAATCAACACGCTTTTAAAGCCCCAAATACATGTTTAAGTTCCAAAATGCAATATTAATGCAGATTTGTTTTAATATACAGAGTGAAACTGAAATAAACAGAAAAAACTCTGTAAGAATAGTTCGCGTTTTATATAGAAAAAATATCTAATATTGTGGAAATTTTATAGTTTTCTCAGAAAGAGATTTTTTTCACACTTTTTTTTGACAATTGTTGTATATAAGATTTCTATTTCGGCTCATACGACGTGGTATCCAGAATATTCGGGACTGGTGCTGCCATCTGGTCAAAACTTACTTTGAGACTAATGACCGCAGTCAGTCACGAACTAGTTCCCTTCCACACGTATACGCCGGTCCCAGCGATTCTGCCATTTTCCAAGTGCGTGTTCTTTGAGGGTGTTTCTTCTTGAATCTTCTCAATTGTGTCGAACCGACGTCCTTTAAACTTGATTTTCCGTTAGGGAAATACAGCAAAGACGCAGGGTGCCAAATCAGGCGAGTACGGTGTGTGGGGCACAACCGTCATGTTCTTTTTCGTCAAAAAACTCCATATGAACAAGGAATTGTGACAGGGCTCATTATCGTGATGCAACAGTCAGTTCCCCTGTCGCTAAAGCTCGGGCCGTCATCTCCGCACATTTTCACGGAACCCTCGCAAAACGTCACAGTAGTACGTGGAATTCACTGTTTGACTTGGCGGAACGAATTCTTATACACAATCACCTTGGTATCAAAGAAAACGAGGAGCATGCTCTTCACTTGTCTCACTTTCTTTTGGTCTTGGTGAGTTCGGGCTCTTCCACTGGGAGGATTGTAGTTTTGTCTCAGGGTCATAAGCGTACATCCAGCTCTCATCGCCGGTGATGACCTGCACAAGAAGGTTGGGTCATTGGATACGGCCTGACGAAGCTCCGTGCAAACTTCAACACGCTGCGCCTTCTGATCAGCAGTCAGGATCCTTGGCACAAATTTTGCGGCGACACGATGCATGGCATCAGTTAAAATTCGTGGGCATGTCCCATAACTCAATTCGCACTTGATGAGCAAAAACTGTCTTCAATGGTTCGACGTCGATCCTCACGAACGAGGTGTTGAACTTTGGCAACAATGTCAGGTGTTATGCAGCTGACGAGCCTACCGGTGTGAGCATCGTCTTCAATAGCTGTACGGCCGGCCCTGAACCGAGCATACCACTCAAACACATGTGTACGGTTCATGCTCTGTCCCCCAAATACTTGTTGAATCATTGCGAGGGTTTTCATAGTATTTTCCCCGAGATTTGCGTAGAATTTGATGCACACTCTCTGTTCTAATCCTGGATCCATCGTAAAATCACCACACACTACACACAGAGTATCATGAAAAGTACTACAGAATCTCAACACATCCACCCAGCTGCATGAAACTTTGAAAACTCATCAGATGTTGCTTTTGTTGCCACCTAGCGGTACAAAACTCTAGTGCAACCACTGTCGAGATGGCAGCACCAGTCCCGAATATTCTGTATACCACCTCGTATTAATACAATCTAAACATTATTATTCTTTCTTATTCAAATATAGACGGTTTTACTGTAAATTACTTTTTAAAAAAAATTTGAGCTTGCAACGACTAATTTGGGTGCCCGAGAGTTTGCGTCCTTGTACCAATATTTCCAGAAGAGCCAGTGAAGTCTGTGCTTTCTTTTAGTCTTTGTTTGTTAATTTTCAGTGCGATGTTACCAGAAAGACGAACCTTTTAACATTATTTTCTAATTAATCATAGGTTTAATAACAAATAAGTATTTTTAATACTTTTTCGTGTATTTTATCATTCCTTGAAATTTTACTGGCTATTCTTTTCCAAGCGAAGATTACTATTATATACTGAAACTGTTAGAATCTGAAAGCATTGTTCTAAACTACTTGTTTTCTGCACTACTTTTTCAAAAAAACGTTCAATTTGTTAGTTGTAAATTTAAGTGAAAGTCATTATTGCTATAAAATGTTCCTTTCACTGTAGATGTTTATGTGATTATATTGTAACACTCTTTTGCACTCAGTAAATTTTATTTCTGTGAAAATGAGGTGGAATTGATGTTACAATGTTGTTAGGTCAATAAGCACCATCTTTTCGATAGATGACAAAGTTAATTTTACCAAAGCCTGTTATAAATGAATGATGGGCATTTATTTATTTATTTATTAATATATTTACATAAACAAATGAACATCATCTTTAATATTACCTAACTAATCGTTGAATCCGTCTTTGGCTGATTAGCACTTTCCCCTGGTATATGCAGATGCCTTGGGTCCAACTACAAAATATTTTAGTGTCTATGTTATAAAATTCCAAATACATATTGCAGATAAATTTTATGTATGAGTCGTCGACCGTACATGCTCAAGTACGAGAATAAATGATAAAAATATAAAGTAAAAAATAAATTAATAAATAAAATTTAAAATGTAACAATGCGAAGAACTGTATTTACAAATAGATGAATGAAAACAACTTACATATTATTTACAATTACCCTGGTGAATAAACTGCGTTTAGCTTGTGCATTTTGGCTAGTAAAATGCCTATATTCGTGGTTAGCAAATAGGTCCCAGAATGTCAATCGATTTCTAATTGCCTTTGAAAAGCTTTCTGGAAACGAGAGTTTTTCTCAGGTATTTCCAATAGAGACATTCGGTCAGAATATATACTCATTTCTCGTCTCTTCCACAAAATGGGCAGATTTTCCTACCGGAACTATCCGTTATTTTTTGAGTTTTCTATTTCCCTATCTAAAACAAGCCATTCCTGATCTTTCCTTTCTCCCTAGAACAAGCACATATGCCTTTTTACCCCACGTTAATCCATTCGATAGGCTCAAGGAGATTTTCGTATTACGTTCTGTTTCGATTTTCGCCCTGCTGTTCGCTCCGAGCCCTCTTTCCACCTCTGCAGCCCAAAACTTTGATTATATTTTGCTTCTGGTGTCTATAGCATTTAGAGCGAAGTCTCCCTACATTAATCTAAGACAGTATTTCATTGCCCTTGTTTTACTATTAACCGTATCTTCGAAACAACCCACCTTCCTCATAACCCCACAGTTAGACGTTCCTTTGCAGAGCCTTAGAAAAACCACTTGAATTTTATTTACATGTTCAGCTCTACCCCATCTCCATATTTCACTTCTGTTCTAATTATAGCATTGTACATCCTCTCTAGTGTATCTACTGGTATGTCTGGAACGCAAGTCAGAACACACAGTAACTCATTTAGTTGATATTTTGCTTTATAATTAAAGGTGACATCCCTAATAAAAAATGTTTAACATTTCTTGTTCACCGTAGTACTATTTTTCATCCCTGCTATACCTACAGCAATTTTTAAATACCATTGTTTTGGTTTTGTCAGTATTTACTACCATATCCCACTTCTAGGATGTAAATACCTTTCTACAAACCATCTCTTGTCAGAGATAAGAGAATAGATCGTTTGTATACAAAAGTACAGGAATGCACCGTCTAATTTCATATAGACTCAAATATAGTAAAGTATTAGTGAATTTCCATTATTAATACAAATCTAATTAAAAAAATAATCAATGTTATATATAAAATCAAATATATTAATACAAAATCACATATCATAAGCTAAAGAAATCGGTCATAATTATTTTTGGAGTTAAGTTAATAAAAAACCCATCACGGTATACCTAAAATATTCCTGTTCTTATCCAAGCCTGTCAAAAAGTATAGCAGATATTTTAGAACTAACTTTTTACTTATTTTCTTTGTTTGGTTGTTAATATCTAAAATTTACATACATTTAATATTTAGTACAAAGTGTAACTGGTTTTGCAGTCTGTCAATTTGTGTATTATATTTTTTATTGAAAAAGTATTACTCTATATAAATTATTTAACTGGACCCTTATGCATGTGTACGAGTACATTGATATATGACAGCATTTAATCGGCTTGACATTTTTTCTTGTGTAAGAGAAATGCTCATTTATGCCAAATTATTGCACACGACAAACCGATACACTTTGGCTATAGACTTGACTAGAATTCTTTAATAATATTTTTGTTATTTATTAATATAAACAAATGAAAAAGTACAGAGAAGAACCTGTAGACAACACAGTGATATTAATATAGACTCCATTTTATTTGAACAAGGCCAGAAATTATTAACAAAAATTGTGGAAATTTTGCAGATATTAGTCATTAGTAAAATAAAAACAATCTTGTTAAAATATATGCATGACTATAGCAGGACAATAATTCAAAGATACCTAAAATTTTGAACAGGTAAAATTAAAAAATTAAAGTATTAAACGAAACTTTAGCCGGAGTATTAAAGTAAATAAAGCAACTGACACATAATTAGTATCAAATCCAGTACTAGGATATATTTTCAGTATAAATGAGAATGAAATAGAAATTAACTTTTCAGACATCCTAGATGACGCTCCAAACATCGTTATAGATATTAAAGAATGTAGATAGTGCATAGAGATACAGATCCGGGTTCGATTCCAGGCATACCTACTTAAGAATTTTATTAAGCAAGGGAGGTTTGGAACTGGCTTCACCCAGCCTCGTGAGGGCAATTTTGAAGCGGTCCAAAGGAGAAGTGGCGTTTTTCGATCACGAAAGCCGCGTGATAGGCGACAGGCGGGGTGCTGGCCCCCTGCAATACTGACCTCCATCAATGTAGTCATAAGACGGAGGTAGAGGAAGCAGGGGGTCGCTGCGGTATGTCGAGGCTCACCCCGAGCTGTAGCGCCAAATAAGAAGAAGAAGGTTTAAGCAATACATATATAAGCGGAAAATTAGTAGACAATTCATTATTAAGAAAATATAAAAGTACCAAGAATCATGGGAGCATCTTGGAGATTTCCAAGATAAGAATTTTGTGAGACAGAAGATTTGGGAAGATAGAGCGATCAGTTTAAGAATGTGCCTACGAAGAGATTCCCCTTGTACTGGAAAACACATGTTGCTGTAAATTCTGCAATATGACTGATTTTGAAAGTTTTATAAAACATATTTTAATTCTCCACTATGTGCCAAAGTGAAATTCAAAAGTACGTTTAAAAATATTCAAATCTAAATGCACTGATTCAAAAGAAATGTTAAAAGTTCACATACAGAGACATTATTTAAAAGATCGGACAAAATCAAAGAAGCGCATGCAGATTTTGTGCTATTGCTGACTAGAGAGAGTTTGTCAATCTTGCGTGGGACGTGCATTTCTTGAGAAACTCATAATTTGATACATCAGTGGCACTTGCCCGGAATATATTTTGATTTTATGGTTTATTTTGTTTTCTATTTTCTAAAAAAAATGGATTTTTGCAAATTTGAAGGATTATGCAACGATATCTTGAAATATATAATATATACATATATATATTAGCATATTATATGCAAGTAAAATATGCGAAAATATGCCAAATAAATTTTTCATATTCGTGATCATTGAAGTTCGAAGTATTCATGAAACTGCTAGTGTATGTTTTATTCAATACTTAGGTAAAAATTCGCATTTACGCTAGTGCCCGTCGGTCCTGGTGGTGTAGTGGTAACCATACGTGCCTCCTAAACCCAAGATTGCGGATTCAAACTCGTCCAGGATCGATGGATTTTTGCGGACGTAAAATTTCTAAGGATGGCTTCCTTCGGAAGGGAAGTAAAGCCGTGGGTCCCGTGTAGTACATTTGCGGCACGATAAAGAACCTCAAGCCTGAAAGAGAGGCCTCTGAGCAAAATTTGTCGGCCGTTTCACGCCCTGAATTGAATGCGACGCTGATGACCTGAGATGTTAAAGAGCGTCCGTAAATAAATCAAATCAACAACAACGCTAGAGTGTTAAAATATTTTTTAAAAAGTGTGCAGCAACTAAATACTCAATAAGTGTTTTAATTATTAATAGTGACAAGATATTTAATGTATATAAATTATTTATATTTCACATGACTGTTTACTAATCCTCAGATTTCTAACTTTAAGGTTAGATAAATGGAAAGCTGGAAGTAACACCTGCAAAAGTTAGTACGGTGGTATGAGAACGAGCTGCTGTAAACGACGTTTCTTTTCCCTGCTGCACTTTCTCTCCTTTAGGCATCTAAAAAAGAGCAAAAAACACTTGCAGGGTCTTAGCGGCAGAAAAGTAGCAATGCTGTTGAAATGAAAATGACGCAACAGAATCAGTTTTTCTGTTGAATTACTCTGGTGTAAAAACGTCGTATCAAGAAGGCTGACAGCAAGAACTCTGGAGTAGAAAAAAAAAAAAAGAATTAAACAGACAGGCCGGCTGAACAGTGTCAGACTAGAAATGTACAAGAAAAAGTGAGAAAGATAAAGCACGAACGAAGGAAGTAAAAGCAAAACGCTGAAAACAGCAGAATGAAAACTCGTGTAGTTTCTGGTTAGATTTGGGTTGGGGGAAAAGGAAACGAATAAGGAACAAAAAATACTCATGAGTTTATTCTTCTGCGTCACTTTTCTCATCTTATAGCTGCAATTCTATCTCTACCCTACCTTTGAATAATGGATCAATGTCTAGACGTTCGAGAAATAGCTGGAACTGTTCTATCGTTCCACCCTCTGGCGACAGGAGAGTTCTTCATCAAGGGAACTGTCAAACAAATGAATGCGATCCTTCCGTTAAACTGTTTCTTAACGATGTGTCCATTTCTCATTTGACTGTAATGGAAGTTAACCAGAAAAAGAAAGTGACATATACACTTGATACTTTTACCTTAGAAAAAGAAAGAACTGTCTATTTTGTTTCCGATACTCTTGGTAAACTTCTTTCAATATGTAAAAAGGGCCGGTTTATATGAATCTACGATTTGAAAAAGGAAATAAATCCATCTTTTTGCAGAAATGAGTTGAGATATACACTTTGTTTCTCAGTACTTAAGCTATATATTAGCGTGCCCCGCATTAATTGTGCACCCAGAATCAGGTTAAAATTTCCATTGATTTTAAAAAAGGAAATAGTTTCCTTATTAAATCATTGAAGGGCACAATGGTTTTTGTTTTATTATTGTGTTGATAATGTCATTTATAACCGCTACGAGTGGCCGAGGTCGTTAAGGCTAGTGTTCGATTCCCTCCAGGATTGTTCTCCCTGGCTGAGGTTTTATTCCAGGTTTTCCTCAGTCCTCATAAATGACAAATGCCGGGGAGGTGCCCTAAACTTAGGCCTGGAATGCTTCCTTCCTTAAAATTAAAATACTTTACAATTTTATCATTTCATATCGTGTATCTTTAGTGTCCAGAGCCTCAGTAGTTAAAACGGGTGTTAAACACCATAAAAAGATATCATTTATTTATTTGATTATTAGAGCATGTTTGTAATACACCTCCTGTGACGCCTCAGTAGTAAATACAGGTGGTAAATACTATTCTAAAATAAAGTTGGTAATAATGTTATTTATTGTCGTGGTAGTGCCTGTAGTACATATCACACCCTTATTTGTCATTATTGTGTTGTTTACAATGGAGGGTTTTGAAAGTGAATCTCTTAAGAATGAATAAGGGTTCAGGATTATGTTCATGAGAAGAGAAAAAGAAAACTAAGACAAAATAAATCTTAACTAAATTTTCAGAGTAAATGTTAATACCCTTTAAACATTAACAACTTCTAAGCTTATAAACTATTCCAAGTTTAATCAATTTACATTAAAAGTAATATCGTATCTAATCCTGGTTTAAATTTTTAATCTTATAATAATAAATTTCTTCACACTAACTGTGAATCTACCATCAATATTTAAATAAATTTCACCATATAGTAATAAAATATACTTAATTCTTACTACACATATTAAACTAAATTCATTCATTCAAACTAAACTAATTCATTCAAACGTACTTTATAACGCAGTTGCTGGCACAATGTTATCCAACTTTTACCAAATCTAAGTTTACTTAATTTCAATGTAAACTATATCTTACTTGAATAATGGGAACCTTTACGAAGATGAATATAACCGAACACTTTTGGTTATGTATTATAGATGTAATTATATTATTTGCTAAATATGTTTTATTTTCTTAATTTTCTAATGACTTAGCTTTAGTAAATAATAACTATAAATGCTTTATCTCGTTAAGCTAGGACGGAATATCTTACTGGGAAGGGTAGAGTTATGGACGTCAAGAAAGCAGGTCCTGATTGCAGGTGCCAGCTGAAGTGCACAATGTTGATAAACTAGCTGTTAGACCTGGTGTATCTACTAAAAATGTACAAGATGCCTTTCTAGTGGAGTAATGAAGACAGCGCACACACAAGAACATCGTCTTTCAGGTTGCAGAAGAGTTCGTGTTTGTAAACAAGTATTTCTGATCTTGTATGCTGCCTCTGGGAAATCTGCATATCACTTAACATCTCTGCTATTTCAAGGAAAGTCTCCTGTTGATAAGCATGTTAAACATAGCAATGCAGTCCCTGAAGCAGCACTTTGTAAAATAGATTAACCTATCATGGCATTTCCTATACACTGAACACATTACTTATATAAACGTCTCACATACCTAGACCCCCAACTGATGTATCTGTAAAGAGAACAAGAGACTTAGCAAACAGTGTGAAGGATCAGTAAAGCATTACAATGAAAACTATGGGTTTAGATTTGGTCGTCCTCTTTGGTCGTAGATTTTGCATACACGTTATCAAATCTGATAATGCACACTTTTTCATATATCATGAAGGCCAGGCTGAAATAGCAGCAGATGAGGTTTGTACCTGTTTGCAAAATTACCTCCATCAGCTGTGAAGACACCGTACATGTTCAGCGATGCCTGCAGTGAACAAAACAGAAACCACACAGTTGTGCGATTTTATTGTCAATAACGATGACGGTAAGATTTAAACCAGTACTTTCCTGAAAGAAGCCACTTTTTCTTACCATGTGAACTCATAAAGCGTGTCCTCTGACATCAGGATTGAGAGTATTCTCCTATCAGTTAGAAGGTGCCCAAATGCTTTCATGGCTACGCTAATGTCGGAAGATGTTCTAGACTTCAAAATATGGTGGCTTATATACTTAAAAAAGACAACCAAAATTATTCCTTATCTTGGCAATTATCATTGAACTAACTCTTTCAAATATAAACATCTAACACATAATAAAGCACAGTTTGAATATCTCAAAGCACTTGAGTACATTGATGATACTATCCAGCACTCTTTCAAGTTGACAAAACGTAATGCAAATCCAGGTCTGTCTTTCCAAAATTTATATGTATACAGTTGTTGTTCCAATCAATAATAAGATAGCAGATGTTGGAAGAATAGTATGAACATCAGTACTTCCACTAGAAAATTCTCTCATGGCCAACAACTGATGTCATTAATCAACATTAAGAGAAACACATCTGAGAATTATTTTTGTTCAGTTATAATAAAATTAAAACAATGAAAAATGTTTTATTACTTTCCACAACAACTCATAGAATTGATTCATAAAGGAAACAAGTCCTAGACAAAAAGTATTCTAAAAGTCAGGCTAAAGCACGAATAGCTTAAACAATCAACAATGATACGTTATAAAAGTTTGCTGTGGTATTAACTTACGGTAGAGAGAGTTTCGGAATTTATAAATTTGTTTTGCGTTTCCTTTTTTATTTCTATTTTTTCTTTTCTTTCTTTTTTTTATATTGACATTTTCTAATTTAATTCTTTAGCTAATATTTAAACCTTCAAACCCAGGTTTGACTTATGTTTATCATCTTTGCGTACTATTAACTGTTCAACATACATAGGCTCTCTGTTCTACTCTATGCTATACGGGCAGCTCCTAAGCACGCCTACATTTGTTACGCTAAGCGGAATGAGATGAGATGAGGGTACCTTGTACAGTCATACTCGCTATCTTTCTGGCACGCGTGGTCATTGGCGAAATTCCAAGCAATACTGTCAGCATCCCTATGATTTCTGGTAAATTCAATTCCACTTGTCTTCTCTAAATTCCTCTAAGATTGAAGATAATGGTGTTCTAGTGCACGTCATTCACATGAATTCATCTGTGTTAGCAACCAAAATTTGTTGCATTAGGAAGAGTTTTATCTACAAATAATGCCGCTCCAATTTTCAAGGAATACTTTGGGTTTTACTTCTTCAATGTTAAGAAATTTAATTGCATTTTTTTTTTTCCAATTCTAGTATATGAATGCAATAATGTACTGCATTTAAAACTTTTTTAGAATTGTTTTACGTTATTTTCATCTCCATAGCTTTACTTCACAGGTGGCCGAGGTCGTTAAGGTGCGGACTCGTGAGCGGGAGGTCTGGGGTTCGAGGACAGTCCTTCCTGACTGGGTTTATTTTTACAGGTTTTCCTCAGTCCTCATAAATGACAAATGCCGGGAAGGTACCCTAAACTTAGGCCTGGAACGCTTCCTTTCTTAAAAAATAGCCTCTCCCGATATATAATTTCATCTCATGTATCATCAGTGTCCGCCGCCTGTGATGCCTCAGTAGTAAAAACGAGCGTTAAACACTACTCGGAAAAAAATCTCCATAACTTTGATATATCTCAAAGCAGTGCGCATTGAATAAAGTGCAGCTTTCCCCGCATTTCTGCTAATTTTTCAAGACGTGTTGCTAACCATTTTTGACAGATCCTTCAGAATCGCCTCTGTAATCTTCACCACTGTTTCTGAAGATGAAAAATGTCTCCCACGAAGATGTTTATTCCATTTGGGGGGAGAGAATGTCACACGGGGCTAAATCTGGACTATAGGGAGGGTGAGGGATACACTTTGTTTGATTTTTGTGAGATATTCAGCAACATCATTTGCTACTTGCGGCCGTGTATTATGTGGTGCAGCATTCAGTTTAGAAATGTGGTCTTTTGCGTGTGATATGCCTTGCAGAGGTTTGTAGCATTGCCCAGTTACAGTTATGGTGCAGGCCCGACATACTGATGAACAATTCCTTGCATATCCAAAAATGATATGACCATAACTTTCCTGTCAGATGCAACCGGTTTTCTGTGCGCGTGTGTATGTGATGACGGAAATTGCCACACAGAACTACTGCTTGCTCTCATAATTGAAATGATGTAGCCAAGTTTCATTAACAAATGCGTTCCATGTGCAACTTTTCAATTACCTGGGAGTGACACTCGGTGAATTTTTCAAAATGTGTGAAACTATGGTAAGATTAGAGCACTAAAGAGACAGGTATTGGTGCCTCCGGCGAGCAGTAGTATAGGTTAAAAACATAGCTAGTAGCTTTTTTTGATTGATTGATTGATTTATGGACGCTCTTTAACATCTCAGGTCATCAGCGTCCCATTCAACTCAGGGCGTGAAACGGCCGACAAATTTTGCTCAGAGGCCTCTCTTTCAGGCTTGAGGTTTTTTTCGTGCCGTAAATGTACGACACGGGACCCACGGCTTTACTTCCCTTACGAAGGAAGGCATACTTAGGATTTTTACGCCCGAAAAAATTCATCGGTTCTGGCCGGGTTCGAACCCGCGTTCTTAGGTGGAGGCAAGTATGGTAACCACTACACCACCAGGACCGACCTAGTAACGCAAGTGACGATAGTTTAAACCATTGTTTGTCCTGGAAATACCTATAAAATATGTATTGTTGAAAAATGCTTTTCGCAATTATTTGAAAGGTGGTTTAAAAGTCTAAAAAGAGATTTAACTTGTGAATGTGTGGTTTATGAATATAGTCGCTTTAATGCTGGTGTATAACTTCCTTACGTACGTATTAATTTTTCTACAAAACATAATGCTTATTATAACTAAATTACTGATAATCACAACTATAGTATTAAGAAAGTGGAAAGATCTTTCTGAAATATTGTTTTACTTTTATTAACATTACTTAGTATTATAAAATATAACCTATTGTGTAAAAAGTTGTCATTTTTGAAGGCTATACATTTGCCTGCAAGAAATATGTAAATTTATTATAATATAATCATACATTTTATATTCTAAAATTATTTATTCATTTTATAAGAAATTTATTATAAAGAAACTTACTATATATGTAAATGATGCGTTGAAATAGAGAGGTTATATAGCCTGTATTTTGACTTAAATATTTGATGAAATTATGCAGTTTAAAATTTTCATATGATTTACAAATCGAAACAGTAACCAACAAAGAATAACAGAAATAAATTTTGTTGGTGAGATTCAACACAATTTTGAAAAATAAATTAAACACAACATCAACAAACGAATTTACTATACTGACTTCTGCTCCCCACTGGCACCAAAATAGCGGACAAGAATACTCATCTCTATAGTGCCTTAGTAAGATCCTTTCGCATAGTGACAGCAGGTGTTAATGTTTTCTCCCGTTTAGAGCACAAACAGGAACCGCCGGGCCTACCTTCCTTTGATTGCCTCGCCTATTTAAACATTTTAAAGCATCTTCAACCTGTGCGGTAGGAAAGAACAAATACGCTAGGCCTCCTGTAACGGCTGAAGATTTGCTGAGAAGAAAGAGTTTCAGCAGTATATTGATCAGTGCGTGTGGTGACAACATAATGGTAAATGCAGGAGGTACCGTACAGTTAGCCCAGAAACGATTCTTTCCTTTAAAAAAAAGTTCTTTCAGTTTATCATTTGATCTCGTGTATTGTCAGTGTCCACAGCAGTAAAAAAAAGCCCATTTCGCAGGAGCGGCGTAAACTAAGCGAATTCCGCACAGAGTTAAATAACTTTTAATAAAAATGAATATAAAATCCAAAATTGGCCTTGTTAATTAATGAAATAAAATATGTTATGGAATTTCTGTGTAGTATTAGGGGGAAAAATTAGAATTCTTGCAACCTATTAGTGAAATGAAATATGTGACCACTGATAAGGTTATTCTTTGTGAGTATTTTTGTAAACACTTTTAAATCAAACCAAATTAAGAACCAAGTCCTTGATATTATCTTTACATTCTCTAAAATAGAGAGAAATAACAGAAAGTTTCGAGTTACATTGTGTATTTAAGATGATGTTCATATGTTTCAATAAAACAAAAACAGGTTACTATTTAAAAACAATTGCAATGTACTAAGTAAATAAAAACGATCGAAAGTTATATCGATTTTCAGTGACTTTGAAATTTAATTTAAATATTATTAACATGTAACGTAAACGTTTTCTGAAGGTTATTACAGAGCACTCTTACATAATTTTCACACACATATTGGATTAATATTTCACATTTGCTATCTTCATTACAATTTTTTGTTAAATATAAAACATATCCACCATTATAAAAAAGATTTATATATTACATGAATTTGTCCTTTTATTTAAAACGATTCAGAAAAAATTAAATGCTAGAGCGCTTTATATATTTTTTTTCTTTTCAAGTATACCCATATTTCTAATGGTCCAATTTCCCTTAATTTTTAGAAACTATAATTTTATTTTATTCAAAGCATATATACAAAGGTTCTTTGCAAAAAAAATGCGCTAGAGAGATTTTTGAATTTTGGGTTTCAGGTTAACTCTCCCTCATAATAATCCGAACAGAAATATTTTTTTAATAAATGGCATTCCTAAAAAATTAAAATTGCGGACGCTAGAGCGGTTTATAAATTTCGCTTTAACCCTCATTCCTAATGGTTCCATTGCTCTGATTTTCGAACCCGGCCAGGACCGATGGATTTTTTCGGGCGTAAAAATCCTAAGTATGGCTTCTTTCGGAAGGGAAGTAAAGCCGTGGGTCCCGTGTCGTACATTTACGGCACGATAAACAACCTCAAGCCTGAAAGAAAGGCCTCTGAGCAAAATTTGTCGGCCGTTTCACGGCCTGAGTTGAATGGGACGCTGATGACCTGAGACGTTAAAGAGCGTCCATAAATAAATCAATCAATCTGATATTCGGAAACTGCTTTTATCAATTTATTTTAAAGAAATCTACTGAGTTACATTCAGAATAAGCAAAAATTGCGGCCGCAAGAGCAATTTTTCAAATTTATTTAAAATGTTTAGCTTTTGGAACTGCAAGAACCTGTGCAATTTTGCCGAATAACGAACTCTACTTATCAATTGTTAATTGATAGTTATATGCTGAGTTCCGTTGTGAAATTAAAATTGCGACCACTGGAGCGTTAAGGCGCGCGCGCGCGCGCGCGCACACGCACACACACACACACACACACATACATATATATATAATATAAAATAAAAATAAAAATAAAGTAACACTATTAACAATGTGACAAATTAACAGTAATTATAATAGTAAAAACACTCAGAAAAAGTCACACTTGAGATCGCTATATTTCGGACTCGTGGAGTCCTTCTATGGCAAGAAGACGAGTGACAGTGATAAAAGTAAATATTGAGTATCGAAGTTACGTTATGCGGGGAAACAGATGAAACTAGAAATGAGAGTGTGTGGGGGAAAAAAACTAATACGTAAGATTTAAACCAGGTGGTATACGCGCTTTATGCAAACATATAGCTGCCATTTCTCTATCTCTGAGTAAACTTTCACAGCATTGTGTAGGTAAAGCATCAATAAGAGTTAGACTAAAAGCATCATCAAAATCCTTACAGTGAGATAAGGCATGTTGGGCAACAGGCAAGGGAGACTTGGTTTTAACAGAACGTCTATGATTGTTCATACGTAGCGAAACAACAGTAGAATTTAAACCAATATAAAATGTTTTGCAAAGCTTACAAGATAACATATATACGACGTTCTTGGAAAAACAGGTAGCAAATGAAGAAATGTTAAATTCTTTGCATAAATTAGGGCTGTGGAATGAATGGCACGTCACAATTAGCGCACAGGTTTTACATTTAGAGAATTGACAAGGATATGAGCCAGCAAAGGGACGTGGTAAATTCGGAGAGGATAGGTTACGGCGAAATATACTTTTAAGGTTAGGGGTGTTCTAAAAGTAAGACGGGGTACACATTTAGAAAAATCATTTAAAGATGGATGCATTAAAAAGTATCGTGACATTCTTTCAAAATAGGTCTGATGCTTTCAATTCCAGGCACGTAAGTCGTAACAAGGTTAATGAAGTTCTTATTAGAAGTTTTAAGTTTGCATTGGAAAGTTTTGTGCGCTGGGACTATACGGTATTTTAAAAGAGCGGAAGGATAATTTTGGTTTTGGAATTTTTGAGCTACGTTTTTAATATACTTGTCAAGAAATGAAAAGTTGTTACAAAGACGATAACCACGGATTGAAAGAGAAAAAGGAACAGATCTTTTGATATGCAATGGATGACAACTATCAAAATGAAGATACTGTTGTAAATTGGTAAGCTTAATGTGCACAGACGTAAGGAAAGAGCCATTGCATAAACAAATATCAACATCTAGGAACGTAGCAGCATTGGGAGAGACAGAAGAAGTGAACTTAACTGAAAACTTGGAGTTAAGATTAGGGAGGAACTGCTCGAGAGATTCTGAGCCATGAGTCCAAAGCACAAATATATCATCAATATATCTCAGCCATAATAATGGTGCCAAAGGTTCTGACTTAAGAAATTCCTCCTCTAAGCGAGCCATAAAAAGATTGGCATAAGACGGTGCCATTCTGGTGCCCATTGCAGTACCTTTAATTTGTAGATAATGTTTATTATCAAAACTAAATGCACCGCGAGTGAGGACCAGATAAGCAAGATGACAAATGAAATCTGTAGATGGGATATGAGGAGGTGCTCGAGAGTCCAAGAAATGTCTAACAGCAGCTAATCCTTCATGATGGGGAATGTTAGTATAGAGTGACGTCACATCGATAGTGGTCAGAAGTATATCAGAATGTGCCGAAGGGTCAACTTTCTTAAGTAAACTCAAAAAATGGAAGGAATCTTTGATATAGGATGGCCTAGACGTAACAAATGGCTGTAACAAACAATCTACTAGAGCGGAAATACGTTCAGTGGGGTAATCGTAGCTGGCTACTATTGGGCGGCCTGGACAGTTCTTTTTAAGAATTTTAGGGAGAAAATATATGGTGGGAATACGAGGGACATGAGGAGTAAGAAGAGTGATATCTTGAGAACTAAGTCCTTCAGCTGTACCAGAATATGCATTAAAAGAAGCGATTTATTTATTAAACTTGACAGTTGGGTCGGAAGACAATAGTTCATAATAAGTGACATCCTGAAGCTGTCGGTAAGCTTCAGCATTGTAGGAAGAAGTTTCCTATAGTACTACTGAGGACCCTTTATCAGCTGGAAGGATAATAACATCAGAATTATTAGATAACCTTTTAAGTGATGATTTCTCACGCAAAGTTAGGTTATCTTTCGGGGCGATCTTATCTAGAAATTTAGAATCACTGATCGAAGTTAAAAATCTGTTGATAAACATTTCTAAAGGATGGCTAGAAGATAAAGAAGGAGGTTCAAGTTTGGAGGGAGAACGAAACTTGAGAAGGCAAGGAGTAACATTTGAAGTAGGCTGAGAAGATTTAGTATGCCAATAGTAACGCCATCTTAAATTACGGCAAAATTTAATGCCATCAGAAACAAATTTAAGGCGATTAAATTTGGGAGTTGGGGCAAAAGATAATCCTTTTTGTAAAAGCAATGTATCAGCAATAGAAAGTGAAATAGAAGATAAATTAACAACCGCAATATTACTAGTAGGAGAAGTACAAGGGGTACATTTGCTATTGGGCTGCTGGTATGCAGTACCGGAGTAAAATTTAGATGGACGAGGTAAATTGAAAATAGAAGCCAAGTCAGGAGCTGACGCTACGACCGGCGGGGAAAAGTTTTGGAAAAAAGATGCATTAAATTGAATAGGAATACCAG
This sequence comes from Metallyticus violacea, assembly GCA_030762175.1. Lineage (NCBI taxonomy): Eukaryota > Metazoa > Arthropoda > Insecta > Mantodea > Metallyticidae > Metallyticus > Metallyticus violacea. The sequence continues at coordinate 86,017,312 of CM060844.1, forward strand.
CTCTTAAATATTGTAAATATAACCGCGATAGTTTAAGAAAATGTTTCAGATTGAGGGAACTTAATAACTTATTAGCACTCATCAAGATACTATTAACTGTGGTAATATATTTTGAAGAACATGCCAGAATAATTTTAATAAAACTAATTAATTTAGACAAATGAAATTGCTGCAAATATTGACAATTATTAAGGATCATCCGTAGAAATTGCTGGGAAATATGATGCCTAAATAAGTGAAATTGGCTATGAGTTCTCGGAGCTATAGCGGACAATGGCAATTGAACTCCGTTAGGACACACACCAGTAATAGCGCAATAAGAAAGAAAGCCAACATGCCCTGTATATTTAGCTAATTGCTTAGAATGGTACTTACATTTGTTGAACCAAAATTTCATAACATTACCTTGGATAGATGCCATTATATTAAATGTATTAAACAATGAAGTCAATTTAAAAACACAGAGAAAATAAGAAATAAAATTAAAAGAATAATAGATAAATAGTAAAGAAGTCAAAAGCAAAACACGCAAAAGCAAAGTTAAAAGCAACACCAGAGGTGCAAACTATATATATTTATTGTGTGACTGCAATAATTTCATTCCTTTGGAATTCGCTAAAATGGAGTTTAAATAGCGCATGGCCATGGCCTGCGATATAATTTATTTTAACCTTTAAATGCTGTTGTTAATTATTAATTTTCTTTAATAGTATTTAACCTTTAAAGAAAATCAACTAACAGCAGCATTTAAAGACCTTAATAAACTGTAGCGTAGGCCAAGTATATGTTATGCGCTTTTTTTCTTGAAGTATTTATAGCACTTCCAGAAAGATATTTAAAACATTTATCATAATGTATGAAGGAATGTTTCTGTTAAAGCAAAAATTGGCATTTGATTGACTTAAAACTAAGGAGTGTGGGTTCATTAAGCTATTATGTCTTTTATACAGAAATTATGGAAAGAATACAAGCATTACATAACTTAAGAGTATATCATTGAATTATATTTCTTTAATGTTTAAACTTTACCGCTCGTTTTCTCAGTTTTTAATTTTTTAAATGGCGATGCACCTATTTCACAAACTGTTTCGGAAAGAAACTCAAAAATTTTATTAGCATTTCTTTGGTATATATGACAAATAAATATTTTAATATTATTTACGTGCACTTCACAAAAAGCTTGTGAAAGCGCATTTAAAATTTAACCTATATTTATGAATATTTAGATGCCGTAATACAATAGCAAAGATAAGCCCAAGTTTATTACACAGATAAAAAATTGCTGGCAACTATTACTATAGAGCTTTATTTATAAACCCAGTCCGCTCATGTAGTATTTTACTTCTCGGCAACTAGGTGTGCCGCAGCTGATGGCACCGTTAATTGAACGTCGCTTCCTCTCTCCCATGTCCTTAGCTCACTGCTGGTTTCATGGCAGTATCCTGTTGCTGTAAACTTTTATTTTAAATTCAAATCAGTTCATCGTATGCGTGCGGAATTTATCCGGAAAATTTCTGGTCAACTGTCTATTTCCAGAACTGCGATTCACTATATTATACTACAAGTTTTAATCTGCTGAATACACGGGTGATAATGTTCAGTTTTATTAAATAAAACTGGTACAAATCTACAACAAAATCACTCCGGAAATTAGACTAAGGGAGGATTTCGGAATGTACATAAAAAATATTAGCAGGGTGAAGCGGTTTAGTAGGCCCCGTCTGGGTGTCATGGGCTGGTCACCAATTTTGAAGCGGTTTTGTCGGCGGTAAGTTTACTTTCTGATTGCCATATTTTCAAATGGCGTATCGTTAACTGACTATTGATGGCTTTGGTGTTATTGCCTTCGCTTCATAACAATATCTCAAGGTTTTGTTCCGCTATGTTATTTTGTGACTCGTGCTCAACAGAACAGTGAGGATTCAGCTGTGTAAATAATTAAGCGATGCGATATGATATATATGGTAATATATTATTCGAAAAATGTTCGCGTCCTCTGGTGTTCTGCGTACGATATAACTTGGCCACCTTGGGTATAAATTTAGCTGCCGCGATTTCCAAGGAGACGAGCTGATGAGTTGACCATCTGAACTGACAATGTGATCCTCTAAACTGCGTATGTCAACTGATGTAAAAACTGCCTAAGAGAACAAGGTTTATGAGTAAAGCTTAGTATATCTCCAATTACTTTTTAGATAAGCGCACTTAAAGTAACATTGTCTCACTGTACAAAAATGCAAATACAAAAACTGAATAATTCTACACTGTTAATTACAGATTTGATGTAGAAGTTCTGCTGAACCAAACGATGAACATGGTTGCTCCAGTAGAAGACTTGAGTCCGTTGTTGGACTCGCGCCTACACACTCACTTGCCAAACTGCTGACTATTTGCCAAACGATGCCCAACAAACATGCATGACTCCATAATTTTCTGAAAGGATCGTTGGAAGAAACGCAGCTCCAGTCTGTAAAATCAGGTAACTCCCATCTCCATTATAATATTTCCGGTCGTAATATCATTCAAATGAAGGGTACAAGGGAAAAACAATCAAAATTCACTTTTTATTTTTTTTTTTTTACAGGAACTTAATTTCAAGCTTAAAAATGAACCAAATATTAATCACACATGTCTAATATATGGAAATGTTTTTTTCCTAGAGTAATTCTTAAGGTAGTTTTCTAACAAATCCTTAATTAGAGTCACGTGTTATTTCATGTTAATTAACAATAAAAGTCAAAGTGCACATACCTGCAGGTAAAAAAAGCAAAGTACACTAACTGTACTATTAAAAGTACAAAATTATACTAGATACTTTTTTAAATAAGAATTCATTCAAAATTATCCAACCTTGAAAAAAAGAGCTCAGCATTTTGGGAACAGAATCTCTGCAGACATTGTAGGTCATCATATTTTGCCTTGGAAAGTGGAATTAAGTTTGAAAAGGAAGGGGGCAGGTTGCTCATCAGTCTGTGTACGGCATATTTTGTCAACAATAGCATGGGACTCCCAGGAGTCATTGTGGGTTGTTCGGCTGGCTATAGTTCTAGAAGAGGTTATGTCAGCTACAATTTCTCGTATTTCTCTTATCTTCATTGAGTATTTTCCTCTTATTTTTTATTAAGAAATAAAGACCAAGCTTTAAAAATATACTGGAAAAATGTCAACGATATTTTCACATGACATCTTCTGATGTGCTCATTCCAATCGTTGGTCCTGGTAGTACTTGCCTTCTAAACCCAAGGCCGTGGGTTCAAACCCGGCCAGGATCGATGGATTTTTTCGGGCGTAAAAATCCTAAGTATGGCTTCCTTCGGAAGGGAAGTAAAGTCGTGGGTCCCGTGTCGTACATTTACGGCACGATAAACAACCTCAAGCCTGAAAGAAGAGACCTCTGAGCAAAATTTGTCGGCCGTTTCACGCCCTGAATAGAATGGGACGCTGATGACCTGAGATGTTAAAGAGCGTCCTTAAATAAACAAATAAAAAAACCATTCCAATCGCTGGGTGTTTGAGTATGCGTTTTTTGATTTATTAAATTCATATCTTTGTTACATGCTATATAACTGATCCCTGATGGTAAAAGTCACTTTTACTGATTCCAATCTGTTGTACTTATGAACCCATAGCATGAATGAGGCGAATAATGGTATAATTTTAATTTTGGCCGGGACATGAATCGCAATTTTTTTTCAAATTTCGAATTGATGGGTCCAGATGATGAAATAAAGTCAAACATGATTAATGTAACTTCATCAGCTCCCTTTCTTGCTATGGTCCCATTGTAGGTGTTTTACAGAGGACTTTGATTGTTTTTTCCCTTGACACTGTGTTTTCTATACTAATTTTTATGTGGTTTTTATCCTGTATGGATGTGTTTGAACGTAATACTACATACAATCCATTCGCACCAAAATCTCAAATTTCACCAAAATTGGACTTGGGTTGTTTTTCCTCTGTACCCTTCAAATGGTTTCAAACATATCGATGATAGAATATAAAAGGTGTATTAAAACAAACATTAATACAATATCGGTACTATTGGCTATGAGCATTAATTCATGTCTTCATGATGAAATGCCTAGTATACAAATATATCTAAGACAGTGCCACAGTGTAAGAAAGATGATGAAGTCATTAATGTGTTCAGATTAAAAGACTAACCTACTACACTACTTACTAGGAATTTCTTTGTTCATCTGTCAAGGAATGAAGGGAGAGAAAAAATATTGAAATTGTATTAAAAATAAATTAATTTATGAAAACATAAATATATTATGGAAAACGAAATGTTTACTCAATCATCTCTGGGTCCATGATATTAATGATTTCCAGTTTAATATTATGTTTACAGATGTTACTTCTTTGCGTCGGATGAATCCACAATTAATCTGAATATGTTTATGAGCAAGGTTGTTATTGATGCAACTAGATGGTATAATACTAAAATTTTTCTTTAATAAAAAAATATAATTTAATTTTACTCTGAAAAAATATTTATTAATTTGGATATTAAACATTTATTTAGATATAAACTTGACGAGATATTCGATACATTTACACACTATATATTACTTTCTTTATATTTCATAATGTTTTAGCATAGATTTTAAGTTATTCATCAGTGAAAATGCACAGTATTTCTTGAAGGAAAAGCACAAATATTTATTTTTAACTAAGGATGTAAATAAATGATTTTATACTGGGTGAGCAATGCTCGACGCAACCGCGGGCCCGGCCGGCAGCGCTATGTCACTATGTCGGCGGAGGCGAGGAGTATATTTCCCTTCCGCTGCCCTAGGCTTCGGTGTGAGTTGAAAACTTGCGCAAGTATCACGTGTTTGTTAGGCGACGCAATACAGTGTATTGAGTGAAATGGGGGGCAATAATATTCCCCAAAGAGTATTCACGTGTGATTCATACGTGCGTACAGAATCAGCACGTGCTGCAAGGGGATATTTCAAGAGAAATTTCCTGATTCCTCCGATTTAACCCCCTGAGATTTTTATTTCTGGGTGGCATTAAAAAGGAAATGCACAAATCAAATCCACACACCTTAGATGAAATTAAAACTAACATTCGCCAAGATTGCTGCCATTTTTCAGAGGGAACTGTAGAATGTAATCAGCAATTTACTAAGCAGGTGTGAGAAATGCTTGAATAACGAAGGGAGGCAGTTCCAGCATGACCTTCCTTAATATACATGAGTAATTTACTTTTATTTGTAAGTGTTTTTTGTTATGTATGTTAGAATTAACTTACGCGACAAACCGTACTATATTTACTGCGGATTTCCTGACCTCCGCACCGCCGCCGGCCGGGCGCACGCTGCGAAATCGGTTGCGTGAACAATCGTTCAACCTGTATAGTGAATATAGTATATAATGTTTACGTAAATAGTTTTAAAAGTCAATAGTTCACTAAAATCTGTTCTAAAATTTAAAATAATTCTATGAAGTTATTGTAAGCTTTTGGTATTAATTTTTAATTTACTGAGGCGATAACAACATATATTATTGGAATGATCAATAAACAATCAATTGCTAAATGTACATAATATATTGGAGATATTCTTCCACAAATTCAGCATAACTAATGACCTTTCACTCATGTTATTTGTCTTTTTAGGAATTTACATATACCTAACTTAACTATCTGTAGTATTTCCTTCGCTACTATATTAGGTACTCTAATCTTATTAATTTCTATAATAATCGTAAAATTTACTACCACATTCAACATTCTGTTGTTAATGCTATTCTCAGATATACGTAGGCCTACACCACTAAAGTTTAGTTAAGAACCTATTTCGCTAAAATCAAACCATCAAAAATACTGCAATATTTAAACTATGTAGGCTTCTAAACCTTAATGATAAGTTGATAATCCAGGACAGGAATAAAATAGACAGTAGTTATTTTAAAAGTTATTAGTTCCTATGCTTAGACAGATTTCTGTCCTATCTGGGTAACATCTGATGTGTTAAGGCATTCGACCTTTGCAAAGTTCTAGAAAGTCACTAATATAAAGAGAATTTGGTATGCTTGGAATTTACTAAGTGTAAAGTTCAGAAGGAAACATGGTTGTATAAATATAATTTATTGGTGCTAATGTCATGTTAAATAGATACAGTGAAAACATAGCTTAGATATATCCTAGAAAAAGTATTCGGGAATAAAATTTTGGGCGGAACTCGTAAGCAGATATTTCCTCTACCAATGGGAACAATGAACACTGCCCCTTTCACCTGGGGAAACGAGGTTAACAGAGAATTCTCGAGGTAATGTAATTAGTTTTTAATCTATTGTATTCGGGTCAGCTAACGCTATTATTATAATGTGATTCTTATTTATTGCTCCACCTTTGTGTTGGTTAAGGAAACCATTATCCCAGCCATTCTCTCCAAGTCATGTTCAATACTTTGTGTATACAATCAAGAAGAAATTAAAACTATCTACATAAAAATGGAAGTTAAAGTTAATAAAATCCCACATTATGTGAAATTAAAAACTGTACTTTGTGGTTCTAAGTATGAACATAAACCAAATTAAAGCCGTAGAAATAAAGTTAATACCACTATAGGCCGTACTAAAGAACAAAGAATTAGGGATGCAAAAATATATTTTAAGTAAAATTGTTTATAAAAAGTGCAACTAGAAATATCTTCTATAAATACGAAACCTGAAAGAAACGCAGTAGCAAGATTTTTTTTATTTGATTTATTTGCGAACCTCTTTAACATCTCAGGTCATCAGCATCCCATTCAATTCAGGGAGTGAAACGGCCGACAAATTTTGCTTTCAAATTTGGTTCTTTTTCGTGCCGTAAATGTACGACACACATGGCTTAACTTTCATTTTGAAGGAAGCCATACTTAGGATTTTTACTCCCGAAAAAATTCATCTGTCCTAGTCGAAATCGAACCCGTGATCTTGGGTTTAGAAGGCAAGTATGGTTACCACTACGCCACCAGGACCATAGGCAAGACGTGAACATGACAGATGTAAGAATAGGCTTAGCTCAAAGCCTTTAGCGGTATTAAAGAAGATACATACATATTATACTCTCTTTTGTCACCTTCTTGACCTTTTTAAAGTGCATTATATCCCTATGGTTTCGAATGAAAGACCCATTTAGGATTACACGAAAAGGTAGACACGGAGAACACGCATTGGGTCCAAATGAAAAGAAAATATCGAATTAGAATACATGAGGTGGCATGGTCGTTTCCAGTTACCTAGTAACAAATTCTATGTTTGTTTTTCAGGTACACACTTTCTGTAGTAGGCTCATAAAGCTTTTACCTGAGTTGGTGGGAAAAGAAAACAGCAATTATTTTCAAATTAAGTAACATTTCCTATATGAAAATTGCTGCAGTTCATTTTTACTTCATACTGCTTCATTTATATTACCCATAAGTTTGCATTTAAACATAAGTCAATGTGTTCCTTATGATGGACAAGGTTTACTTGTGTTGTCGTTATCAATAAGCTATTAAGAGCATTAGCTCATTATAACGATTCAATTTAATGTTTTCGTGTGTTAAATTACATTAATAAGGCCAGAGGTACATTTTCGATACTTCAGCCGTACTCAAGGACTGGCCGTTTGTGCCTATGTTCCCATTAGGAGCACCTGCGGAAGGAAGAGATGCAGAAACTAGGAGATAAAGAAGAAAGTGGGACACATAGCGTTATTACCTTGCACATAAGACACCGGGGCAGAGAATTTTCCAAAGCGCAAGCCTCCGCAACGCCATACACAGGACCAGTCCATCCACCAATGGGGTTGATGAGTGTAGCGAAAACTTGTGGAAAGGAAATATCCATCGCCAGCCAAAGATAAAAAAATTGTCTGATGGCCGTTCACAAGAGATTTGAACTCCGGTGCTCCCAAATACGAGTCCCAAGCGTTATCACCTAAGTCCCCCCTCGAAGTAATATTTTTAATTTTGAGGTAAAATAACTATCTACTTTGTTTAATTATTCTCCGCACTTGTATTGCACTGTACTTAAATGACTCTGCAAAGACACAAGCAAAGATTGTAACCGAATTTCTTGGGCCTGAAAAGGAAAATGCAAGATAAATTTATGCACGGAATTAATTTTCATCATTATTAGACCTTGTCAATGAAAATAAGATATTAAACAATAACAAAAACGAATTATTTGCCATTAATATGCCACTAAGAAGAAAACGTCATCGCACGTAAAATGATACATTAACCTCTGCAACTTTAAAATCACTTTTGTGCTTTTAAACGGATTCTGTTCCGTTTTCCCTTCTACTTGCTCTTTCGTCATGCTCATTGGATGAGAAAATTACGCTGTGCCGCGTTTTGTTATAAAAGCCCTCGATAATCTTTTTGCCTCACCTTCTGGGACGAATTCCTCCAGTTTAATCCTCTTGTTCCTCCTCCATCACCCAAAGATTTCAGAGCGGACAACCGGAGACAGCAGTAAGGGGTTGGGCGGAGAGATTTAGAAGTGATAAATGAAAGAGAGCAATTAAAGATGTTGAGAGAAGCTGCAACAGATTAGAAGAAAAGGGGGAAGAAGTTCAATATTTCTTGTTCTTTCGGCGACAAGGGCTAGGAGTGTTGAAAAGTGAAATCCTCTACAAAAACGAGATCCAATTTGTTCTGTTGGTAGTAAAATATATCCAGGCTGATGCACAGTGGTTACTGTTCAATCCGAGCGCTAATTTAACATTTGAGGAGAACATAAAGAAAGGGTATGCATTTTTTAAGGCGTATACCTGTCAAAATTTGTATATATAAAAAACACTTATTCTGTTGTTGCAATTTATGCCATCCCGGGAGAATTTCATGGCTTCACGACGGAACATGAATGCTCCTCTGGTATTTTAGGAATAAGAAAGGTTACAGATTAATTTGTTTGGAGAGTATCTTTATTTAAAAGTACGGCAGCAAAATAAATACTAATTTTGAGATAGATAGTTCCTTATTATTACCATTCAAGTATATGTTATATTTGTTGTACAAATTCCTTTTTTGTAAAACAGATCTTAAAACTATCAAAAAAGTAATTTATCCCAAAATTTTATACCATACATATAGCAGGTGATTCATTAACAACTCTTAATTTAAAAAATACATTTGTACTACTTATTCTAAAAATAAAAAAAAATAATAGAGATATTAAGGGTGGGATTTCTAACATTCATAGTCCTCTAAACCGAGGATAATATTTTGGACATCCGGTATATTAACAGAAATATGCAAGATATCGTTCTCAATAAACTACAAAGTATTTACGATATCTTTTCAATGATTGTGATTATAAAAATTAGTGCAATAAAACAAAACCGGTTTAAACCGGAGGTTAGAAAACTGCTTGAATGAGCAAATAAATAGTAGCAAAGTGTGTTGTATAAAATAGAGCGGAAAATGTACATAAATAAAATGCAGAAAAGAAACAAAACATTTGCAATAACTGAATACTGCCGCACGACGATCTAGTCGGCTGCCTGCGATCAGAGTTCTGTCTTACTAGTACAGCCCTAAATTGCCGTACCTTAAGAGAAAATACACCATTTTGAAAATCTGCTTTTATAAATTCAAGAATAGCGTCACAACATTTTCCATATAAGGAGTACATGTTGTGCAAAAATATAATAATTTTAAAATATCCTCGTTGTTTCAACCAATAATACCCGATTTTGTGTTTAGGGTTTAATTATAAACTTTAAAATTAAGATATACCATAAACTTAAATGTTCATAATGATACGGTATTCATATATGAATGAAATAACAGGTGTAAGTAGCCAAAGAGAATTGAATAATTGTTGATTTGTTTTATTTATGGATGCTCTTTAACATCTCAGGTCATCAGCGTTTCATTCAAATCAGAGCGTGAAACGGACGATAAATTTTGCTCAGAAGCCTCTTCTTTCAGGCTTGAGGTTCTTTATCGTGCCGTAAATGTACAACACGGGACCCACGGCTTTACTTCCCTTCCGAAGGAAGCCATACTTAGGATTTTTACACCCGAAAAAATCCATCGGTCCTTGCCGGATTTGAACTCCGCGATCTTGGGTTTAGAAGGCAAGTATGGTAACCACTACACCACCCGGACCGACTAGGATTTACCTAAATATATGTCCTTAACGTTCAGCTTTGTCTAGTATTGATAATGTAATTCAAATATAAAAATACACAAAACTGCAATATTATTTAGGCCTAACATAGAACGAAGAAAACGCTATCTGTTAACTGTGCTCTATGTGTTATTTATATTTGCCTTTAAATTGATGTTTTTTTTTTATTTACGATATTTGTGTTATGTCGCACATTTAGCATGTAACCCTTGTTACCACCGCACGCACACTGTAAGTGGCCTCTTTGTTGGGCGGAGTCTTTCTAATTTTACTGCTCTTAGGAGTCGAGGATGTCGGTCCTAGTGGTCTAGTGATAACCATACTTGTCTTTTAAGCCTAAGATCGCGGGTTCAAACCCGGTCAGGTTCGATGGATTTTTTCGGGCGTAAAAATCCTAAGTATGGCTTCCTTCGGAAGGGAAGTAAAGCTGTGGGTCCCGTGTCGTACATTACGGCACGATAAAGAACCTCAAGCCTGAAAAAAGAGACCTCTGAACAAAATTTGCCGGCCGTTTCACGCCTTGAATTGAATGAGACGCAGATGACCTGAGGTGTTAAAGAGCATCCGTAAATAAACAAAAAAGAGGAAAAGAAAAAGGAAAGAAAGAAAGAAAAGGATGTCATAATTTTCTTGATCTTAAACATTAATATTTGTATTAGCGCTGAGAGAATTGACTAGCAAATGCCTCTTCTTTAGTTGCGGAGAACCAGGGGTATAATTCCTTCGGTATTATCAGAACGGAAATTATCACTCTTACTATCGGATATCAAATCATTGCACTAACAACGCACTTTTAATATACGCAATTGTCTTATCATCTACGCTTGCCTTAACAACTTGCTAATTTCAACCCCCAGAACATCACTACGTGCCAAGAACTGGCAGCATTACTTTCAAACACAAAATACTACCCTTGTGAAATCCGTAAATCCGCCATTGCAATATCTATTGAAGGTCAGAATTGTTACTTTTCAAGAGCTTGCATTCCCTAACCACAGGCTGTCACAGGAATTATTATCAAATAGAATTTAAGGCGGCCGTCGAGATCGGCGCTGGCAATCATGGACTGGATTTAAAGAAGCCGACCAGATCGGTTCTGGCGCTTAAAGGGCAGGCGACCGCGCTGCCGCAGGGCACCAATAGGTCTAGTTTAGTGTATACGTTATTAACATCAATGCTGTATTTGTACAGAGTATGCAGCACGTGGTGTACGATTTACATTCTACGGGTGAATTCCTCAACTGCTTTCAAACTATTTTAATTTAAATTTTGTGGGTCCCTCATTTGTTTGTTTTTTGCATTGTCTTTTGGCGTACCAATTTCGACATTGGGGATAAAAAGTCCTTTGTATCGACTCATCAGATTTGCCTTTTCTACAGCGTGAGGCACTTAAAACAAGCTACTTGAATATCCGGTCATTTTTTGCAGTAGAAGCTAATTCTTCACACAAAAACTGCTTCATTGACCTGTTATATGTTTTATGATGCATAAAATTAATATGTTTAAGGGCCATTCGAAATCATTGAAAGTCCTTAATAAACAGTATTTCATATCAAGGAACAGAGCAAACAAAGACAGATCGATAAAATGTGTATATTTTAAGAGTATTTAACGCCCCTAACGAGGCACCAAGGCGGTGAACACTGATGATACATGAGATAAAATGATATATTGGGAAAATATTTTTTTTTAAGGAAGGAAACGTTCCAGGCCTAAGTTTAGGGTACCTTCCCGGCATTTGCCATTTATGAGGACTGAAGAAAACCTGGAAAAAATCTCAGTCAGGGAGGACGGTCCTGGTGGGATTCGAACCCCAGATCTCCCGCTCACGAGTCCGTGCCTTAACGACCTCGGCCACCTGTAGCGGTGGAAGGCGTGGTGAGGTCAATATATTTTTCTGAGTCTAATCACTATTGCTCTAACTTGCAAATGAAAACCGTATGAGCTTTCTGGACATTGTGATCGTCTGAAAACTTAGGAGAAAGTATTTGATTGTTACTACACGATACCACAAACAGAACACACATACACAAGGCAAACCTGCAACGATTTGCGTATCGCCACGGGTGGCAGAGGTCGAGAAGGCGCGGACTCGTGAGCTGAAGGTCTGGGGTTCGAATCCCACCAGGACCGTCCTCCAGACTGTTTTTTTTTTTTTAAGGTTTTCATTAGCCCTCATAACTGGCAAATGCCGGGAAGGTACCCTAAACTTAGGCCTGGAACGTTTCCATCCTTAAAAAAAAATCTTTCCCAAAATACCATTTCATCTCATGTATCACCAGTGTCTACCGCCTGTGGTGCCTCAGTAGTAAAAACGGGCGTTAAACACTACTCAAAAAAAATTCCGTGTTTGTTTACATTCTATTTTGACGAGGGTGGTTACTTTCCTTGCACATATGATATAGTCATTTTGAAGTTAATTCATTGTTGGTTAAACACAAGCGTATCGAGGGCCGTGAAAATGAACAAGATTAGAATGTGATTCAATTCTTTTTCTGGAAGGTAATTTTTCATTACATAGTGACGCATATACTTTCTTTGAAACCGTTCAACTACAGTAAATGAATACAAGCGTGAAGTGTAGTACTAGGACTCCAAAAGTTCTACAAGATCAGAAACCATCAATAAGCCACGATATTGCTTTGACTGACAGACTAGTGAAATTGCGTGATTTAGCAGAGACAATGGCCATCTCAATTGAGCGAGTCATTTTATTGTGCATAAAGATGAAAAGATGGATGCCTTTCTCTCAACGAATAACAGCTGATTGTTTGTAAACGATTAAGAAAAAAACAACCAATTTTTACTATGATTTGTGACTGTTGTGGACCTGATGTCCATGGTTGTATGCTAGTCCGGGATCTAAAGGTCGGTACGGCTACGCCGCGACGGCTCACAGGATTAAAGGAAGGAACGATAGAGAGAGTCGCCAAAAATTAAATCCGGTATGGTGTCTTAACTGAGTCCCCAAGATAGAACAGGCTAATGATGCGAACTGACTCCGGACAACCTTGGTCTGTCTATTTATATCTGCCGCCGAGCTCAGATCAATACCGCATAGTATCTGTGGTGCTCTCTAATTTTTGAGTTTTAAGTATATTACATATTAGCGTCGATGCGGCGCGCGTCTAAACTATCAGTACTTATTCTACTTTGTTAGCTGTGGCGAGCTTGTTTTAATGGAGGTAGCGAGTTGACGCTACAGTGACTATGGACAAATTGAAGATTCATTACTATACACCGAAGCGAAACAGCAGTCTAAATAGTTGATTGAACGAAACGAACCTGCTTCGAAAATAGCAAAATGCATTCCATCTGCTGGAAAAATTATGGTTGTTTGTTTAATGGGACGTGAAAGGAATTTTTTCGATTTATAACTTGGAAGAGAGGGAAAATCATTACTGGGGTGTGCTGTATAATTTTTGGAGAGACCGACTCACACTCACAAGGGAAAAGCTTCCCTGAGTGGCCAAAAAGGTGTTGTTTCACCATAGTGAAGTCGAATCGCTCCGGACAAATCCACCCAACTACGATTTCCATATCTACCCTATTCACCTGATCCGTTTCCTTGGATTACCATCTGTTCCCTAAACTCAAATCGTTTTTGATTGGACAAATCAAAAGAAAATGACATACAGGAGTTAAGTATGCATATTAAGAGCCTCAAAGAAACCCACTATCAGTGTTTCCACTGGAGCAAATACGTTGAACTTCGAGGGGACTATGTCGAAAAATAATAATATATTTAATGTCAAACTATTTACGTATTTTGTCGGTTGCATATACACAGGGTTTCTGCATTATGTATTTCGGTATTTAATCGAACGCAGGATGGGCCAAAATATAATTTTAATAGAAGAAGGCTAAACGGAGGGCTGAGACGAAAATGATATGCCAAATTTTCAATCTTTGGAAATACAGAATTTAGGAACGGTAACAAAAGACAGGAAACGAGCCTAAAGAGGTGACTTTCATTAATGGTGTTTAACTGCTGAGGCAAGGAGGTGGACACTGATGATACATGACATGAAATGATATATTGAGAAAGGTTTTTTTTTAAAGGCCTAAGTTTAAGGTACCTCTCCGGCAGTTACCATTTATGAGGACTGAGGAAAACCTGGAAATACCCTTAGTCAGAAAGGACGATCCTGGTGGGATTCGAACCCCAGACCTTCCGCTCATGTGCCCGCACCTTAACGACCGTGGCAGTAGTGGCAAAATGCGAAGGATCTGTAATTAAGTGAACTATGATATTTTACTTCAAGATTAGTATGTTAATTATTTGCATTGTTAGAGTTGTGGCGTTTCAAACAGGGACTCTAGTAAATTTCTAAATCACCTCCTGTGATTATCAATCTCAACAAAGCACTGGTTAAATCGAAGTACAAAAAATATGCTTAGCTTCTGGAAAGCATTTGTGCCTCCCATGAGCTATCGCTCCAGTTATGGTAAATTTAGTACAGCAAAGACAAGACTCAGTTTTTGGGGTCCCTAGCGGAAGCGCAGCTTGTCACTGAAAGAGAGAGAGAGTAGGGAAGGAGGAACCAGCAGGGAAATTAAACTGTTACCGCTAATTAGAAACTTAGTATCAAGAAGACAGAGAAGATGGGGAACCCAAAGCTTGTGTAGGCCCTCTACTGACGGAAGATGTTATTACAAGCCTTAGTACGTCTCTCTCGCTCCCCCCCCCCCACCCGCAAGCTTCGTGCTTTACAAGACCTCAAGTTTTAATGCATTTACCCAATGGAAGACATCATCACACGGTTTCAGTAGGTAAGTTTGAGAACTATGGTGATTAGAGAATTCAGAAATGTCTCTGAATATGTTGTCATTGTAAGGAATGATGAATAGTGGGGAAAGCCGGAAAACTAAGTAGGTGCGAAAAACAGGAAGAAAACAAGAAGCAGTAAAGGAAGAAGATGGGATGAAAACTTCTCCACAATAATGGAACTTGTAATTCAATTTACTTTCTAACGTCCCTGGTTGCTAGACCCTTTAGTTCTCTTTGCCACAGCGCGAGTGTAGGGAAACCCGGATTATGTGTATATAGGATAGATCTCAGATGTGCTAAGGGAAAGCTTAAAAACAAACTTTTCCATTTTCTGTCCACACCCTTTCTCTTAGGGGAGGTGTATAGCGACTTCCTTAACGCCCCCTTCTCTTCTTCAGAATCTTCCGCTGTCTCAGCTTCGTATTTTGCTTTAGTGCTCCCCTCGCAAAACCCATACATTATTTATTGACGTTTTATTTAGGGTCTGCATCGCTGGATTCATCTGCGCATTTAAAATCAACAGTAGAACCGTAACCAAAAAGTTCTAAGCCCCAGGGTCACGTCGCAGTAGTAAGGCTATTAAAATAAAGGTAAAGTTTCAAGAAATTAATTCTCGCAGCTATGGACATTAATTTGCATTCCTAAGATCAACACGAAAAAAAAAAAAGTAAGTGTCTGGTCATGCAAGAATTGAAATGAATTAGACCACTCAATTAAAAACAGTAGGAAGACATATAATTTGTAGGACTTAATAACTTGTTTGGGCTAAGGCCACGACAGTCGCACTGGTAATTACAGACGTCTCCACAGTGATGGCTGTTCATGGATACTCAGTCGCAGTTTGCTGTTAACAAAAGCAAAATTACTTCTGTCTATGTGCTATCATAACTAGGACGCTGATAAATATTAATAACATTTTTGACTAAATTTGAAATCCACGTAATTTGTGTTGAAAAAGCATTAACATAATTAATTAATTAGAATCATACAGAGCAGTAATTTACAAGCATTTTCTCCACGAAGAGATTGTACCATCTGTCAGTGGGAATATTGTGACAGAGGGAACGTATAGCCAGCTTAATTTTTAACCTTTATGTTCGCTGAAATAGATTTTACTTTACCTCCTAGTCATTAGAATTTCATTTAGCCCGAAGTAATGGCTTTTTGTTTGCTTTTACATAATCTCGGGTGTGTCGCGATTGTTAATTTTATACAAAAACATAAACTGCACCAACAAAGAAGCTTTTATTATGTAGGCAGAGGCTAAATCCATTTGAAATTTTCACAAATTATGTAGGTCATGATGACGTAAGTACAAATATACCCCTCTACTAGTGAAATGCATATATTTCATATGCTTTCATTTACGTACACAGAATAATTAATTTAATAAATCAACAAATGTACCCATCTCATGAATACAGCATACAATTTTCCCATCAGTTACGTAACACTTGAAACTTGAGCACCAATCTCTTTAATTTACTTTCGGTATCTTGATAAAGACCTACCGTGTTAAACAGGAAGAAAGATGCTAAGTGAACGTCTGCACTAAATGTTATAATTTCTCTGGAATTACTTATTTATATATTATCAAAATGTAATACACCACTGTTGTAGGACTGGGGTATGGCCAGTTCCACTAGGATATTACGTAACGATCACAAGCTGTCAAACGTCGCGGATGACGATGACCCGAGTTAGCCGATTTTGCTGTTTTGCACTCACGGAGTCACGGGATCGGGGATAAAAACAGGAATTGTTATAATAATAACTCTTTGCTGATTGAATTGATCGAAAGTTTATTTTCACCATGGTTAACTGTTGGTGCGCTGCTCTGGCTGCCGGCGTTAATTGAGTACGCGAAGTTTGCGACAGTTAGTATAAGATTCTTAAAGTTGAAGATGCCAGTGTATTACGTGGGTGTGCACTTGACGTCGGAGTAAGTTTCTATTAGAACGGCTCTCGATGTACAATTTATGATCTGCTTACAGAGACTGTGTGACCTGCATGCCATACAGCGTGATACCGCGTGCATTGTCCCTCCGTGAACCACGCGATTGCCTGAACTGTAATCTAGAATAGCGGGCCTTCAAGAGGAAGCTTCCCTTTTACACTAATTTAAAAAATGCCACTACGTAATAGGCGGAACTCACGGGGTCCACAGAAGAGAGCTCACGGCTCTCTGATCCTACAAAATATTCAAATATTATTGGTGAGCTCTCATTCTCCCATACGCGCTTACTTTAAACTTTTAAACTCTTTGGTCCCTGATTGGTGATTTCGTGGTCATTGGATGTGAAAGTGAAAGGGAACCATTCTCTCCACACCTGCGTCATCGTCTCTACAGGATTAATAACTTCTTTTTATAGCCTGTCTTTGCCAGGTACACAATTATATTGTTTTCTCGCGTCTCTCGCCGAAGGCTAAATTAGCAACCGCATCAAGTCACATACTAAGTTATTCTGTAAACACTTGCTCTTTACAAAAATGTTTCTTACATGTTCATGATTTAACTTATAGACAATAATTGTACAATTGATATCGAACCTCTAGTCATCAACTCTCCCTTCTGAATTCTGCTAGATATTAATACTAAATTATGTTTCATGCTATTTACAATATACGAGACATTAGGTAACATTAATTAGCTATAATTTATTGAATACGCAAATATGGGGCTGGAGATCTGTCTCAATATCCACAAGATTATTAGATACATTTTTTCCCCGCAGTTTTGAAAATATCACAAGATGTTTCTGATTATTTATTTTTAAGCTCGGAACCGCATCAAAGAAGCGATTGGTTGAATAGTTGCAGTTAATTTGTAACAATTGAACAAGAAGGATATGTGTGGAGATAAAATAACTTCCGCCGTTTGGAGTTTCACAAATGATGTTGAATTTATCAATAAATGTAAAGTAAAACCTTGAAAGTAAACTCAAACCATATCAAACCACTTAAAATAAATTTAAAATCATTAAATTGGAAAATGTGAACAAATATTAACATTTGTTAAAAATATGAAACAGTTTATCAATTATTATGAAATATTGGAAAATTAGACTGTGCTTATTGGATACTACATATTCTTAAACATAAAAATAATGCTTTATAGTACTCTGAAATTAATGGTAAAATACTAAATTTCTATAAATGTATAACCCAGTTGAAAGTTAAGAAATCGCTTGTATTGTTCATATCCTGTTATCCTTGATTGATATTTAAAAGCATGTTTTCCTCCTTTTCTTTCCTCTCTTTCTTAAGTATTGCGTAAACATATCTGATCTTGAGCGCGTTTCCCTATTGCCGCTTAGTAACAGAAAACAAAGTTAAAGTTTGATGGCTTTGCAGCATGGCTAGTTCATCAGACTCTCCTCTTCGGTTAAGTTGCAGCAAAGAAGCTCCGAGGTTGTCTGTCTTTCGGCTTTATAATACAAAATTTCTCGGGAGCGCTTTACTATGTACACCCAGTGACTCGGGTATTTTGTACAAGCAAATTGCAAACGTTTTTTAAAGGTAAAGGTTGCATTTAACTATTCGGTGCATTTCTTAACTTTTTTTTTTTCAATGAATTGCATTGTTAGAGCAAATTAAACTTTGGCAAGAGTTTCAACTATTATTTATTTAAAATCAAATGGTTTATTAAATGTGTGCCCAAGAGTAAATATAATTTGGGTCATTTGGCAAATTAGGACGGTTCTGTCGTGGGAGGGATGATGATGTAGGCTCCACGTTGATGTGTCTATTTGGGAGAATATTAATGGATACCCTAACTCTATTTGTAAATGGCCTTGGCTGGTGATAACTGCTTGTAGTTGTTTATTTATTGTTTCCGCCCCAAAAACAAATAACTCTCAGAGTAATTACGCTAATTTCGTTGATCCTAAATCAACGGGTAGGAAGAAGTTTTGGAGTTGTAAATGAACGTGCTGTAAGTGGTTACTTCTAATAATGATTTACTTCAAAAGGCTTTCTTTAAAACATGGATGCTTTGTCGTCGATAGAGTGCAATCACTAGTACATTTATTCGACGATGTTTAGACTATTGGACTGTTTGTCCCGATTGAGTACTGAACCTAAGACTAATGCCGCAAGGGTGAGGCCAAGATGATACCAGTAGAATGCGAGACTAAAATGGAATATAATGAAAAACAGCGCCCAATCTTGTTATATACTTGATTCAAATAGAAATCGTTGGGGCAAGTAGGTCGCGCGAAACACGTAACAGCATCGCGTCTATCCTTAAACATTCAAACTCTGCTTCTACACTGGCTGCTTTTAAATTTACCTGTCCTCGTCTGAAGTGGGCACTGATCATACATGAGATGAAATGATATATTGGGAAAACTTTTTTTTTGAAAGCAAAAGCTCCAGGCCTAGTTTAGGATACCTCCTCGGCATTTGTCATTTATGAGAACTGTAGAAAACCTGGAAAATAAGTCAGAGAGGACGGTCCTGGAGGGGCGGTCCGGACACTATTGCTGCAGTAGAACAGGTGATCGAGACAATCAGTTGTAGAGTTATCCATGGCATTTTGCAATGTTGCTAAGTCTCGGCTAGGCGGACACCAAAACCACTCGCCCATGAACATCGTTTGGATGTTTGTGAAACATGAAGCTGACTTCCTAAAGCGTATTCTGGTGATGGGTCCATTAGAGTGGCGGCAGTTGTGTCAGCCGGTAAAGTGATGCTCTAGCATTCTTTTGGAACTCTAAAGGCCAATCGTGGAATTTTGCATTCCTAGAGGACGCATTGTTAACGCAAGTGATATGTCTAAGAGCATTTTAAAATCTACAATCGGGTCGAAGCGTCGAGGTTTGCTCACAACTGGTGTACTCTTAACGCAACGATAATGCAAGACTTCACACAGCTCGTGCAACGGCATAGAAAATCGCACATCTTCACATTCACCGCTGGCACTTTCCGATTGTCATGCCTTTGACCCCGTCAAAGAATTTTCGCACTGACGACGAGGTGAAAGACGCAATGTATGAGATGAGATGATGGAGATGGAGAGGAAGAGATAGATGAAGTTATAAATAAACTTACAGTTAGAAGAAAGAACATACGGTGAGAAGAAGAGGAAAGAATATGATGAGGCAGCAGGAGAAGCAGGAGCTGAAGGAGTTGTTGGGGACCTCAGTGAAGATGTAGAGGATGGGAGTTAGAGGAGCTTGTTTAGGAAGTACAATAAAGATTGAGAGAGGTACAATATATTGAAGTGTAATGGTGTAGTAGATATGGATGAAGTGAAGTGAAAATTGTATAGTTTTAATAAAGGATAAATAAACAAATGCAATAGCGAAATGTAAAGTGTAATGGAGTAGCGAAAGGGAACTTTTTATAGGATATAAAACAGTATTGTGTATATAGAATGAGAGAAGTGTTAAGTATTTGTGGAAAAAAGGTGTGGCGAAAGAGTGAAGATGAAGGCGAGAAAGATGAAAAAGAAGTAAAGTAAAATATAATAAAAATATTATAACAATTATTATAATTATAGTTAATACTACTAGTAATATTATTATTACTATTGTTAACGATGTTAGAAGTGGTAGGGTTAATGTTGTATTGAAATTTTCAATTAGATTTGTAAACAAAGAACTCGTATTTAGTGTTGGAAAAATTGGCTAATATAAGACGTAAATGTGAAGTTTACACGAATGTATCTATAAAGATTATATAATATAAGATATAATACAATATGGAAAATAAACATATTTAAGTTCAATAGATATAATTTATAGTTTTATACAAATATAGACAGGAATAGATACATATAAGTAGTAAAGTAAAAGTATGTAAGAAATGTACTGGTCACCAGTTCAGTTTCTACCGGATACCGGTAAATAGTAGTTTAATAATTTAGAGTTAAAGATTAAGTGCAAGTAGTAAAAGTAGTAGCTGGTTTCCAGCAGTTAGGAAGTAGTTGAGGGGAATGTAATTTTGTTATTTATCAATTTTGTATTATTTTAATAAATTTCTAATTGCAATCTAGGTATAAGTATAATCTGGAAAATAATAATGTAAGAATGTAATTTGGTAATTTAGAAATAAAGTGTAAGAGTTTGTGATTCATGTACCGGTGTAGGAAACAAGGTATCGGGATGGAATATATTATTATTATTATTATTATTATTATTATTATTATTATTATTATTACTGCGAATTGCTGGCTGCACAGTCAGCCACAAGATTGTTTTTATCGTGAAATTCAGCCATTCAAGCAATCCTAAGTGTTTTAAGTGTTTATATATAATTGGGATTTTATATTTACATTATATAAAATAATAAATTCGGTTGCGAAAATTTAAGGGAAAATGGATATAAATACCATAAAACTGTTCAGTATCATGCAATATCTGGATTACATCTAGTAGGAAGAGATTTCGCTAGCAGTAAGATAACAAATGCAAACGTACATCATGAAGTGCCCTTGGTGAGAAAAACATCATCTGTCGAACGCAAAATTCTTCCCAAGCCCTACTCGATATAGTGCGACCAGCAAGACTGTGTAGTCATTGCAACATTTATGTTATATGTATAGCATGCGATAAAGACTCTAACTAGCTTGTGTGGTCCGTTAGCTCTGTGGCAGAGTGTGCAGTGATGCCGTGGCTAAGAGTACACGTTAACTCTAAACCGCCCGGCCACCGCTATCTGCGCCAATGTTCCCTTTCCAGGTGCTTATGAATGAAACCATTACGTTTACAGGCAAAGCGCCCATGCAGTGTGCAGTCGCTGCAAGCGCGTTGTAACTGTAGCGTTTCTGACACCCCTTCGATCAATACTTAGAATCTGGGGATAATCCTTTGTTTTCTTCTTCTTTTGGTCGAAGGCTATGCATGGCATCTAAAGAAAAGCAGACAGAGTGCTGAAATATATAGCTTGTATGTCCCGAAGTGCGCTTGGAATTTAATATCAAATACAGCAAACAGGTCTGTAGTAGCATTTTTATGTGGCCTTTCTTTATTTTTAGACGTTCAGAATCACAAATAAATTATAAAGTATAATATTACTTGGAATACCAAATTAACCTAAACTTGAGAAAGTAGGAATTTAATGCAACCTATAAAACATATGTATATTTCCACCTATTTGAACTTCCTTCTACGTACCCAATATTAAAGCCGTTTTTTAAAAATTTTGAATTACTATTAATTTTTTATTCTTGACCTAATAGTGTGTACGATTAGTGTGTGAGTAGAGAATTTTTTCCCTCCATCACTGATATATTCCTATACAATTTAATAGTTTTTTGTGATCCCCTTAGAAATATGATACAATTATATGTTGTATTGAAATTAATGAGCGATATTGTACATGAAATGAAAGGTATATAGATAAGTAATATTAAAATGCTAATAAAATGGAAACCTTAAAGATAATGCTCAAAAATGATTTTGTACATAATGAAGTTATGTGCATTCCACTGATATAGCAGTCACTCGCTAATAGCAGTGAATTGCCGCCAAATTTTGGTGATTCTATAGACCCCAGTCTGTTTTCTATTCCACCAGTGTGGAATTGTCCCTAAGCATATGGATTGACTGAAGAACACAATCAATGATGAGTGGATGTGTGCTAAAATTCCTTGATAATCACAAAGGAGGTGTTTCTAAAAACTAATGGAAGCCAATGAACTCAACCGTCAGTTAGACAAAAAAGTTCGATGGAAGATGATGATGATGTTTTGTGCTCGTTGGGCACTGTGCAATTTGAGCTTCTATCAAACGTTCGTGCCAAAATGTCAGAACTCTTGAATAGGGTGCAACGTAACAAAGAAATAACTTTCATAATCCTAATGTAAGGGAATAAACAAAATTAAGAAAAAATATTGGACATATGGATACATAATGAAGAAGACCAGCCAACACCTTACTCGGGATTTCACAAAATTCTCTGGCATTTTGCACTGTTCTTAAATCCTTAATAAAGGGATTCCCGTTGCCTTACAGTCTTCAGGTTAACTTGTGTAATGTGCTGCTTTGCCCCGTTCCCTCATTCCCCTCGCGAGTGATACCCAATCTCAGCAATGTAGTGCTTCTCCAATCTCGTTCTCTTTGATTTCCTATTCTGTTTTCCCTTTACATGCTCGTAGAGAAACATAATGAACTATTACATCTTTTGTCTGTGATAAAAGTGACTGCCTTACAGAATCATTGAAATTAGCACTCCCTTTATCTCTTTGTATTGTATTTTTCTTGTTTGTACAAAATAAGTTAAATTTTCATTATATTTACTTTAATAGCAACACTTTTAAAGATCCGCGTATAAATTTGAATATTATTTGTTGCTTTATATAACGAAAATTCAGTTGTTATTTTTTCTTTCCATTCCTTGAAACAAAATCCAGTGTATATATTATTTGGCGTATATTTGTCAGTGTTTTAAAGAACAAAATATAACATTCATCAAAGCCTATATTTATCTAATTTTAAATTTTTTTAGAAAAATATATGAGAAATGTCTTTTATAAATAAGCTGCGAAATTATGGAACATGGAAAAGTGTAAAGGGAATAAAATATTCACGTTGTAGTTTCATACATTTTTCAAAAGTTGTTCAATGGATTATTCAATACTCTTTCAAAGTTTCATGGTTTAATTTAAATTCGCTCTTGGGAAAATTTTAAAAGCGGTTTCAATAATAGAAATAAAAAAATACAATAAATTTGAATACACTTTCTCAGGAAATATGCCCAAATTGATTTTTTGAATTATATTTTTTTTTTGCAATTATTGAACTTTGCAAGAATTTTTTCTCCTTTTTGTAAATTTGAGTTAATTTCTCTTTTTATCATGTTGGAATATGCAATTTATTTTCGACACTTTTTTAAAATAAATAAATACTGGTACCTTTTTACACAAACGCATTGCAGTTAGGTAGCAGATTGTCTTTTAAAACTAAAGCAAATACATCAGTAAAAACTCCCAAATTAAATTTTGGCAAACTTCCTAAAAACATACTACAATTGTTATACTTTTTATTTATTTTAATTATTGTAACTATTTTTTGTACCAAACTTATTTCTAAACGAAATAATTAACCTTTGCAGAAATAATGTATCAGTTTTAATAGGTATATCAGACGTGTTGACGACTATGTATTCAAGATTTTTGTAATACAAATGTTTATTCTGAACTACTAATATTTTTTACGATCTTCATTTTATTATTTAAGTCACCCATTTTTTTTAATTCCAACTATGATAGTATTATTTACTATGAAAATTGCTACTTCATGTTCATAACTCTAGTGTTTTTGAAAGAGACTTTGTGCTCCCCAATAAGCTCACTATTAATATACTGAAGTTTTTTAATTTTAGTCTTGTAGTTTACAACGCTGTTATAGCACTATAATAAAAAATACAACTTAATTTCATACTATATTCTCTCCTTCATATTCAAATGTTATAAAAGAGTTGTATTATTAACTTTCCAATGTGTCGATGCTATTTGCCTCTTTGTTGATACTCAAACGTTTTGATACAACCACGAATACTCCAACAACTACAGCGTGTCCAATAAGTATTGAACAATGGAATTTACACTAAAATGTTGCCGTTATTTACTAGATGTGCCCTACTTCAACTCTTTATATACTACAGTGCTTTCATGTAAAAATTATACCGCACTTTCGGTGTTTTGAATCCCGTCTGCGCCGAGCGGCGCAACACGTCCAGCCGCTGGGAATCGAACACCGCGCGTATAGTATATTTTACTGAAATGCCCAGCAAGTACGAATTCTTCCAAGCACAATGGATTAAACAACAGTACATACATTTACAATAACCTTTTTGTTGAAAATATGCGTCTATCCCTTCAGGATTCCCACAAAGGGAAGTTCCATTCGACTGGGGTCAGATGCTTATTATCCTACAGATCGTTGATGAGAAAATATATCAAGTCGAATAATGGAATCCGTTCTATCACAAACTCCATCTTCATAACAGCTGTAAAATTAGAGCAAATGCTTGATAAAGCAAAAGACCCCAGGCTTCATCTAGACACTACGAGAATTTATAATATACCACGTGAATGTAGTAAAGTTTGCATAGGCCTAATCGGAAGATCAATTAAAAAACGATTAAGGAACATCAGCGACACTTTCGCCTTAATCAACCTGAACGTTCTGCGGTAGTAGAGCATGTCATGGCATACATAGCAATGAAACGAAAGTATTTGCCAATACACAAGGCTTTTTCAATCTAGTTAGGGAGGAGGCATTGGAAATACAACAGCATCCAAACAACTTTAATAGAGATGGTGGATATCACCTAAGTAGTTCATGGAAACAGGTTCTTAAAAAAAAAGAACTACCCCCCTCCCGCCACTATCCACTTCTACCACATACGTAATATCGATCGACCTTCTAAAACGAGACAGAGGCAGATCAATACTGTCGAGTTTTAGGTGTCAGGTGTTGTTCTTCGTCCACTGATGATGCCAACTGCAGCAGTTGGTGAAAGCTGTGGCAGATATGGACATGGACCACGGCAAAACAGCCTGGAAGATTTTAATTGGTGTAATTATTGTGAAAGCCTAAGGAGTATCACAAACTCATCGGCCGGATTCCTAATGGCCTTCGTTTTTTGTTTAAAAACTTCATTTTTCTTTCTTTCTTTCTTTCTTATTTTCTTTTGTTTATTTTACATGCTGTTGCTAGGAGACAAAAGGCTCCGTCAGTCTCTTTCTCCTTTTTTGCTATTATCCACTTCAAAAATATCTTCGTCTGTTTACTATTCTCCTTTGTTTTATATCTTCAAAAAATGTCATCCGTTTTATATAATCTATTTCCATATATATATATATATATATATATATATATATATATTTCCCTTCCCGCGTTATTTTTCCTAAAGTCCTCTATTATATAAGTGTGGACATGCTCTATTTTGGATCTAACCGTCTCTAAGACTACGTGTTAAGTTTCTGTCGTTTTACTCGATTATCATCCAGTTAATGCCTAAAGTATTTGTGTATACTGTTGAATGATACCTTCTGCTTCTTCATTTTCATTAGAATGCTTAGGTCAGACTGAAAATGCATACTTTTGTCACTTACAGCACTTTCGTGTAGTACCGCATCCGAACTCAGCGGCCAATGACGGATCAATTGCCGGCAGAGGAAAAGATTGTCATCGGTTAAAACCAAAATCGCAGTATTAAACGTATGTCCCATTAATTACATTCTTTTAACACGTGAAACTTAAAATAAGAATTTCTCGTTTTATTTTGCTATTTACTATTTAAAGTATTTGTTATACATTTATTCTATCAGTGTTGACATAAACTGTATAAGGCCTACAGTTAACCTGTCAGTTAAGAATGAATTATAAGAATTATATGGCTGCCTACCAAATTCAATTTAGAACAAAAACTTTATGTAGTTTAGCATTTCTCTGCTCTAAATTGGTCCAATAAGAACGGGTGTGACAATCAGAAACCTATATTTTTAATTAGTGTGTGAAAACAAGAGATAAATAAACTAAACGATATGTCTGAAAATGTAAACTTTTCATAATCCATAGATCTACATTTTCTATTTCGTTTCTTCCAATTATGAATGTACATTTAGTTATCTTACAGTAGCGTGTTGCATTTTTTAAATTATTTTTATGCAATAATGGCATTGCAAATGAACTACATGACAGTGGAAACTATTTTTATGTAAAAAAAAATCAAAACGCCTTCACAAATCACATAACATCCATCTAATTTTTGAAAACCATGGCAAATGTATTCGAGAATAAGCGCAGAGTGTACTGTAATACAATAGTAATATTGTATGTATGTTGCTCTTATTAATAGTCACTGGTAAATACAATGTAGCCATGTTGACAAGTATTTTATTATGTAAGTTATTTTGAATGCAGTTTACGTATCAAATTAAACTTTGAATGCGATATGAAGTAACGCCTTTCTTTCCTTGAACTGTACAACACTCGGGCACAATAACTAAATTAAAATAAAATTTTAAAAATGTTCTCCATATAAGCATATGCCACAACACACAGACATCAGGCCCAAAATGGTGGCTGATGCTAGCGAACCAATCACGGAGCTCGGTTGTCGGCAAAGTCCGCCACAAAGCGTGTCCATATTTGTATAATAGAAGGCTTTAATTATTCCTACCCTTGACTTCTAAATTTTTGTTCATTTCCCACATATCAATGTCGATAGAAACATTTCTTCTGTTACTGGTATGAAATTATTTAACTCTACTTTGCTCTAAACTCTTAATTTTATCTCGACGTCACATTGGAGTTTTAATAAAAGCACTGCTATTAATTTTGGGATTTAGTGTTGTGTTTTTATATTTGTATTTTACAAAAGATTGGCTAGGAGTTGTCGGTGATTGTATATAAGCCTGGCAACAAATCTTCCAGCTTTGAGAATTCAATCTTGCGTTTCTGTCTGTTTTCTACGAGAGTGCGGTGCTTTGCTGCAGAGCCAGAAGATTGCTCTGTCAGAACTGTTGATAAATAGTCTGGGAAACGTGCGGCACCACTACAAGAAGCCGGACGTTGACGCCGCGAACGCGCAAGGGTTTTCTTGACAAGCACAACACGGAAGAGAGCGTGTCTCTTATATAACTAAGTTACCCCACTCTCTTCTCTTTCTCATTTCATTTTACTCCCTTTCCTATCTTCAACTACCCTCATACGTCGTGTACAAAACACGCAAACTGTTGTACGTCTGGTGTTGAGCTCCGTGCCCTGGCACTTTCTCCTTCACAAGTAAATTTTGTGATGCGATTTTGGCGTGACGACGACAAGCTTCATGGAAATCCTGCAGTCATGTGGGATATGCTTCTTCCTTTGTTCTCTGTGACTGCCTCTCCTGATAATTTTTCTTCATCTTAGCTATTGCGAAGTTCATTGTAGTTGTAATATTTTACATTACGTCAGCCACTTTGTTTCTAGAGCGCCTTCTGTTCATGAACTGTGTAGTGAGCTAAGAGGCGTAACTTTACAAATATTAGTCAAAACCATGGAAGGTAGTATTTGTTTTCGTTGCATTGGTTCTACCGACTGTTGTCTATAGTCCACCGACTCCATTTGAACGAGTACAAACACTACCTGCCCCAAGTACCGGTACAGTCCCGGCTAGGGTCGATAGCTTTTTTCGGGGCGTAAAAATCCTAAGTTCCGGAGAAGCATACAAAAGAATATCTAGCCTGAGAGGCCTTGAGCTAAATTTACGGCTGTTTTACGCCCTGAATTGAATGGAACACTGAGATATTAAAGAGGGTCCGTAAATGAAACAAATCGAACTCTAATCCAAGTTTGCGGCGGATTGTTGAAAAGTGTTTTATGGGGGGGATGATTTATTTTGATTTGAATTGGAGTGGATCTGATGTTTACTGTTGAATGTCACCGCCATGGCTCGAAAGTCTGCGTTGAACCCTCCTGCTGCCGCGATCGTAGAGGTAGTTGAAATTACTTCAAGGCTTTTTCTGGAAAGTTTCCAGGGGAGGAAGAAGATGGGGATTAAGGCTTTACAAAGGACAATACTGTTCACACTGCACTGTTAATTTTATTGTTTACTTTCCTTTAGCAACACTTCCATACCATTAGCAAGGGGCTGTGAGAGTTTTAAACATGTCTGACGCCGTATCTCACAAATTCCCTTGTCGTTCGCATATACATGTAATTTAGGAGTGATTGATGTCCGCTACGTGCACTTTAAAGTATTATTTACAGGATGTCTTTCGACCACAGTTTCTCTATGAATACACAAAATTACACTATTGATATCTTCTAAGCAAATTGAACTTAACTCTCCCACTTCACAGGTTACATTTCTATCTAAGTTGAACTGTCCTGTCACTTCCCGAAGAGAATCGTTTCCTAGCTTTCCGAAGCGATCCGTCCCGAGTCGTTTCCCTAAGCGAACTGTGTGGTAAAAAAACCTTCAAAATGCGTTCACTAGGCTTTCTGTGCGTCTTCCACGAGAATACAAATTTTTTAACATTGCGGACGCGTCACCAGATTTCCTTCTTGATTGGCTTAATCTCTTGTTCCTGTAAGCTTCTCGAAGGGACATTTTGAAATACGGGAACGCATTGGATAGACTTAATTCATTGTACTATAGCTAGAAGCGTTTTAAGGGAGCGAAGTTTTCTCTTTTTAAGGGACAGTTGCCCAAGGTGAAAGTTGTTCATCACAGTCTTTTTCAAGGACTTATTTTAGGGAGATGAAAAGGAAGGTTCCCTATTCAATGGATGACTTTGTTCATGGCATCAGGAAGTCGCTTCCTTGTGTTACATGAAAGTTTTCATCTTTACAGCAGAGATTTCTGATTCTTGAATAGTCTACACCATTCTACACGAATGCATCATAAAATATTAATCTACAGAAATACACTAGGATAACATTTAATTAATTAAACAGGATTAAATCTTGATCTCAGTTAGTTGATTGTACGGAATCATATCTGGATGTTCCATTAAATGCTATATGCATTTGACTCAGCATTGTAATTTAACTCAGTTTAAATGATAACAGCACTACCATACTAAGATAAAAAAACACACACAATTATCGTGCTGAAAACAAAACGTTTGCAATGAATGCATCTAAAGTAGAAATTCTTTCATTATTACATTTCATTAAAACAGATTATAAATATATTCCGGTGAGCATCAAACTAATAAACAGATCAGCTTGCAAAACTTTTTTAGCATACTTTGTGACAAAGGAAACAAAAATACACGCTGCAGGTTTATGTATGCAAAGATTTTCTGTGAGATGAGGGGGCAGAATTGAAGACCAGTTCTGTTTTACATATGCCTCTAAAGTAGGCATGTCATTCATTATAAACAATACACAGCCTAATTCGTGTCCTTTATATGTACTTCGTGTTACAAATCATGTTACAGCACAGCACTTTGGAATTTTTGTAGATAATTTAAAACATTATGTTTAACAGAAAAAAAATCTGTAAGCAGTACAACCAAAGTTAATAAGCCACACTCGCTTTTACTAAGTATAAAACTGGGGAATAGAATTCCATCCAGTTACTTCATTCCCAGGAAGAGCATTTCAATCTATCAAAACTAAAACATGTGGAATCTTTTGGATTCACTGAAGCTCTGCGGTCATACACCTTCATTAGAGTCACTAAAATATTCTTCATTCTCTTGGCGAAATTAATTAATTAAAAAATCGGTTACGGTTCAAAATATTCCTTTAACGGAATCAATTTCTTTACCGTATAGGATTCTGCTTGAGGTTTATGACAGGTAGTTATACCTGTCATAAACATAAAGTGTTGCAAAATAACAGCTGATTAAAAATTACAGTACAGTAAATCAGTTTTAAAGATAAATAGATACAAATTGTACTGAAATCGAATATCACTGCAAACTAATTCTCATTTTGATTCAGTGTCCCCAAAAATTCTAAATTCATTAAAATATTCTTGGCAGCTATTCAATTTCTTATTAGACTTTCTTGAAAGTAGACACAATCTGCACATTATTTTACGATAAATAATTTTATTGAGCTCTTTACCGATTTAACCGATAATAGGGCGTTTCATTAACTCGCTTTCGGCTCCTGATTTTCTCTTATAACTTTTAAATAAGGAGAAAACTGAGTAAATTTTTGTAGAACACTCTTTTATAAATGAAAAGCATAATTAAAGGACACAAAAGGTGAAATTGCGCTTTACCCATGTAGTGCGCATGCCCGTGAAGGTCGATGGCATGTTTTCTTTCCTGGGGAATAGGTGAGGAATTTTATTGTGTTGTTATTACAGTACTAACAAACAGGCATTATGTTATTAGGTACATCATTTTTCTTACTGCAATTTACACGGAAATCTTCCACGAGATTGAGAATATGTTTAAAGACGACAATTTCCATATTATTTTCACCAGGGCGATGAAACCTACAAAACCTGCATGCCTAAAAATGTTTTCTTCCTTGAACTGCATGCCATTTCTAAGGCCCCATTCACAATGAAAATTAAACGTGAAAACTAGATGCTATGTGTTGTAATGAAACCATTCACAACGAATCACGTAAATATATAAAAATAAACATACAATTGGTCGTAAACTTAGAAGCTTGCTAGGTCCAAGGTTGTGCGCGTAACTCAGCCAATCAGAGAGCAGTTGGTAGAGAGAGCAATGGTTCTGCAGACAGAACGGCGTCAATGGAAAAGATTAATTGCTTTATAAGAAATCTATCCTTGCTCATTTAACCCCAAGCAAATTAGTTACTGCACTTTGCATAGAAGCAGCCATTTTCAATCAGCTGTTAGTCGAAGAAGTTTGCGTCTTTCATTGTAAATGCCTACATTCTAAGTTTACGAGTTACGTCTTATTTTACTATGTTTACATTTAATTTTTCACTGTGAATCGGGTCATAGAGCAATAGAGCTCATCAAACAGAGCAGCTGCGTTCTGATTGGCTGATTTTTTTAAAAGTTTAAGTTAGACCAGTTAATAATCTGTGAGTAACTTTGATGCAAAACCGTGGACCTTGCAAGTTAATGTCTAATTGTATGTTTATTTTTATGTTTACGTGATTAATTGTAAACGGGGTTCACAGTTCCCTTACAATACATAGCATCTAGTTTTAACGTTTAATTTTCATTGTGAATGGGGCTTAAAGGAAACAATGTTGTTTGACCTAATACACTATATTTCTTCCTGGGGATCATATTGAAAAGGAAAATATCCAAATCGACCACTGACTCCATTGGAATTACAAGAAAATATGCGGTTAGCAATTCAGGCTGCAACTCCCGATATATGTATATTGGGATATACCTTCCGTGTGCAGCCATTCTATTTTAAATGCAATCATCACCTTTTCATATACCAAAGTATGTCTATGTCAAACATCATTGAATTGGGTTCCTAGGTTTGAAAGTTATGATAGAAAATTAGGGGACGAGTGCAAATGAAACATTCCATGCTGTTAAGTTTTCTACGCTTTATATCTGTAATTAGATTAGAATGAAACTTTTCTTTAAGGCCCTTCTTCAGAAATGAAATTATGTCTTTCAATATTGCTTTACATCACAGCAAACACCTTTATCCACACTTTAGGAATATTTTTTACGTTATTGAAAAAAGTAAAACACGGGCGAAATAAAAGTAAGAACATAACCCAAGTGGCTTCTGCACAGTATATAATCTATTCCTGCCTTTCATCCATACGAACAAAGAAAAGCGAACATGCCGTTCGTGTTCATCTCCGGGGAACTACATTGTGATGGAGAGAGATGAATTATGTTGCGGCTGCCGATGCTCGAATGTTTTTATCGCGCTTGAGGGAGAATGTAACAACTCCATGTCTCGACACTCATTCAAAAAACTATGCATACTGAATCGACATGGGGCGCGTGCATGCATACGGGTTACCTTCCTTGAGAGAGAACCTGATACTTGAGGAATCTCGACTAGTGGTGGTAAAGAAAGAAGTTTTTTTGCATGACATCTACTTCTAAATAAAAGAATAGCATGATGTTACGTCTTCCAGGGTATTGGTTAAATTAATAAGAAGAAATAATGAAATTATTGACACTGCTTATGTTAAGAGCTGTTTCCGAATTTCCATGATCTACAAAGTGCTAAAATAACAAAGACATTTTAGTAAAATATCCTAAAATGCTATAAGATGGTCTGAATGGAAACTAAAAAACATAATAATGTGCTGTTTCACTATAAGATTTTTTTTTAATCGCCACCTCAAACTAGCAATAGAAAACTTTACTTTCTGGTGAATAAAATTTCTCTCCAAGCCCGCTATATATATATATACTCATAGATCACTAAGAACCCATAAAGACACTGTCGTAACCGAGCTGCAACTAATACGCAGCGAGAAAAAACGTCAAGCTTCATGTTTGCAACTTTACTTTATGATTGTTGTTTAAATATAGACATTCGAGCTCACGCTGTCGACTTATCGGCCTGCTGCAACTATCCTGGTGACCGTTGGCTGCAACAATAGATCAATATATAGCTGACAAAAAAAAATTAGCGCCTATATATTTTCTTACATTATTTGTGTTACATGCTACTGTCCAAAACTTTATTTTTGTTCAATTACTTGTACTACCTACTATGACCGCGGGACTCCCTAGGGTTGAAATTTCGTAATTTTCACTATTTCACTAAATACGTGTTGCTGTAAGAATGTCAATTTTGTTGTTTGCTTGTTGAACTTTTCATCAGAAGTTACAGTTTTGCGGTATTGTTTCTTAGAACGATTGAACATTATCTATAAAAACAATATGTGGTCATTGAAAAACTTTGAAAATTTCTAGAAAACGCCTTTAAAATGAAAACAAAGTAAGTTTTAATCTAAAAAAAAAATTACCTTGAAATTCATATTTATGTAATTACTAGCTACTATTCAGAATTTATGTTATCCAGTTATCTGATGACCAATGCAGCAACGGCCAATAAGTTATCGATGAAAGCAGCCGAGGCAGGAGGACGGAATTTACCGAAGTGCTGCGTTGACCTCCAGTCTCGCACTGCTTAATCGAGCAGTAAAAGAAACAATTAGTGTCTATTCATGGAGTAAATTATGCTAAAAAGATGGAAACAATAGACCTAGTTATTCTATTTTATTCCAGTGTTTTATATATATATATATATATATATATATATACATATACATATACATATACATATACATACATATCAGATTATTTGAAGAGAAATTTCAGGATATTCCAAGTCCAAGTATAATGCAATTAAATTAATTGAAGGCAGCATTTCCACGCGTGATATGAATTACTATATAAATTTTTAAGAGGTACATTAGAATTTATTAAACTGTAACTCCAGTGTTTCTATTCTTTTGTTGTCCCACGCGCTACGCTATGTAGCTCGGCTGGCATGAGGGAGGCTTATCGAACGATATCTGTCCTGACACCGCGTCAGTCATAAGATAAAAGGATGACCTGATATCTGTCGGTATCATATAGGATTTAAGAAAAAATGTTCAAGTCATCAAAACCCGGGATGGATTACTAGGACACTTATTCATTTTTGAAATTCAAGAAACGAATAATAGACGTTTGCAAGGTGTGTTTTTCTTTAAGATCATTAACCGCCTCCATCACGGCATACGTTAATTAACCAAAACGCTGCCCCCTGAGTTCGTTTTTGATACAAGGGAACAGAAAAGTTACATGGACATAGATACAGACTGTACGGGACACACTGGTCCAATGTTCAGCAATATTATTACAAGCGTGAGGGCATGCATTGTCATGGTGATAGATGCAACACAGGGCGTTTTCGTCAGATCTATTTGGCCATGACGCTCAAAACAGTTTTGTAATACTCCCCGACAGTCTAAGGCTGAAATTACTGCAACTTTTCCTGCAGATCGAACAAATACGTCTCATATATACGCGATCTTGAGGTACTGGAAATCAGTAACATTTCAGTCAGTCTATCCAGTGTTGTTCGTTTATCTTCCCGAAAAATGGCACCAGCTGTGTTAACCATGATCTCGTGACTGCAGTGATTGGAGCACCTGGACGCAGGAGCTTTGTTGTTGAAAGACGACCCTCCTTAATCCCTTTGAACCACCGAAGTGCGGTTGATTATGATAGAACATCATAGCCATATGGCTACTGTAACATTCCACACCTTCTATATCGAATTTCTGCAGACGGAAGCAAAATTTCAGAGCAGCGTACTGCTCATTACGAAATGACTCCATTTTACCCCAACTGGCAACTGTCCTCTCTGCTGGCGTCTTATACTAAGGCGCATGCGCGTACGCGATTCCAATTAAAAACTCTCGGTGTTTATTGACAAGCCTTCGTAATATAAGTAAATTTTCGCCTCACATGATGCCTTGAGACATACAGAAGCAGAATTTAACCATTTAATTTCACATATTTAAACATTTTGCGTGTTATTATTAATCAATGTTAACTATTAAATGCGAACAATGATGCAGTAGGTCTGGTTACAATTGTATTTACCTGAATACGATCGAGAAACAAAATCCCATTACACACATAATTGTTGACCAAATAGCATTTTAACGTCACATTATAAGCATGTTTACATGTTTTTTGTGCAGCTAATTCCGTAAAGATATTTTTTCAATAAATTCAAGTTAATGCAAAAACATAAGGGATAGACAAAAAATACATTCACTGCAAAAGCTGAATATCACAATTTCAAATTAAATTGAAATTACATGCATCACCAGTCCAAGTTAATCTACGTTAATTTATTTTTGTGGGTTGATTGTTTGTTCACTTTTTAAACACAAGATATTAAAACGCCGTATTTAAATCACTGGATAAATGTGTTTTTAAACATTTTAATTATATGGATATATATCAGCAAATGAAAATTGCTAAACTTTGAAGATTTGTTGCAGTACGTTCTAAAAATTAAGCAATTTTATGAAACTATTTTTCCAAAAGTGTACCGAACATTTACATGCGCCATCCAACACATGGAAGATAACATTAATTTCTTAATGGATTCCCATATTAAGCGTTGATTTATCGTTTTTACTTTTTTTTTCCATTTAATAGTCTTTTCTAAATAGAACGATTTTAATAGGCATAACACGAGTTAGGACTGATATACAACGGGTAAGGTTATTTGAAACGTTATTGCCTAAACTAGAGGCTACCCCAATATCCCTGGAGTCGTTGCAAATTAGTTTATTATTTATGATATCTAAATATAATAAAAAATAAAGTGGCAGAAATAAATCAAGCAGTTCAACAATTAAAAGCAATTAAATTAATAGTTTTTTAATATTTAAATAGAAGTCATAAGAATATGACTGAAAGAAACACTAATACTAGCGTTGTTTTATAAACGACACATTTTAATCATCATTGTCATAATTTTGATTGTTTTCTCCCCGTTAGATGCAATGCACCGTCCCAGTGTTTCCGTCAGTCTTCAAAGGAATGCTAAAAACCATTTTTAGACAGATCTTTCAGAATCGCCTCCGCAGTTATTGATTTTTTTTTTTTTTTGTGAGACATTCATTCAGCAACAGCTAATGCAGTGTGAGGTCGTTCATTATCCTGATTCAACTTTTACTGTTGCACGGAAATATCGCCTATAGTTTGTGATATAGTGGTCTTACAGAAGTTTCAGGACATCTCTCTAGTATTTCCCAGTTACATGTGTGCACGCTATGCTGATAAATATGAAAGTTCAGATGACCATAACTTTCCCGGCAGAAGGAACTAACTTTACTTTCTTTTATTTTTTTATTTATTTATTTATTTATTTATTTTTGTATTGGTGCTGATGTAATTATCACACAAGAGCTTTTCCGTGTTATCTCGGGACCGAATGGCTTTACCGTATTTCATCATCAGTGATTACCGTTGAGAGAAATTCCTATAACAACGTCTTCAACTTTACATGCAAACTTCAACGCGAACGTGTTTTTGTTCAGAAACCAGCAATCTTATAACCCATTGTGCACAAACACGTCTCATGTGTGCAGCGGAATTTTAAATGATGCATGGGCGATACTTGATTAATTATTTTAATTAATTAACTAAAATTGACGCAAGAGAATATTTTGAATAATTAGATGTTTAGGATTGATTGCTTGATTGGTGATGATGTCTTCATCTTCTTCGGCGATAATTACCCGCTGTGTTGCTGGAATTTTTGTTATCCGTAGGTAACAGGGAAAGGGGTGTTACTAGGAGGTTGACAGAGGAATGAATAGATTAGTTTGGAGAATTTGAGACGCTGTGTATATCACTTTAGCATAACCATTACCGTGTCATTATGACGTCACCAGCGATGTTTCGGTCGCGGCACTTTTTCCTGATGCACAGTTCGTTTCCCGTCAACACAAAAGTTTACGGATCAAAAGTTCTAAACTAATTTAAACTCAAATTACTGGCATCGAATGCTTGATTATATATTTAACTCGCTGATACTAAAAACTAACGCTACACTCTCTCGCGAGAAACTTAGCGGAGTTCAACCCTGAATACTCTCCCTACGAATTGATGAACTGAACTCTCTCTCTGAAAAACTGACCTCGGGCAGCAAAGCATCTTCTTAAATAAACTAAGCTTCCTTCGGCCTGCCCATGCTAACTTTATTCTTTTAAACCTAAGCGCCCCGCAGCATCTCATATAGCTTTCCCAATATATGGGCTTCTATTAATGGGTATAATTTTATAAGATATTTCTAGATTACTTATTGGATCAAGGGTCTACGTGACTTTTATGAACGTCAGCACACAACATCTGCCAAAGCGTTCTCTTTGGAAGGTTATCAGCCTGTCACTTCCCCACTCCGTATCGCCATAACATGTTTATTACATCAAGCAAGTTCTGTAACATACAAAAAGAACCTCGCTAGTCAAGGACACGGCCTTCACCCCTCCAGGAAGTGCCCGAGGGTGTATTTGTTTACAATTGTGTATTGTTCTCAATTCCGGTCCGCTTACCAGCCTCTTGGTTCTGGGCTCTGGTTGCACGCATTCAAGAGGTAAACACATTTTCCCAAAAGCAGTATTAACCTGCAATCATATTATACGAAACACATATAACTGACAATTATAATATCTGAAATAACAATAACCTTACATTTATGGTACACTTACATCTTAATTGGCAATGATTAATTTATTACTTATCGTTTATTACAGGTGTGTCTAAACCAATTATTTCAGTTTTATGTAACCCATACTATTACCAAGTGTGGGTTACAACCAAAGAAAATTTCAGAATTTTTGTAATAATTCTTGATGTTATTCCAAGATCACATATCACTATGACAGCAGCGGTGTTAATGTAATGTAAATGAAAATTTGTTGAGACGAAAACAGAATTTCAGAACATCATATTGTTCGTTGCGTATATCTCCATTTTCCTGTAGACGGAACTGAACGTGTGTCTCATCCGCTTACAGGCGGGAGCCGGAAGTGACGACAATGAAACTAATACATCGTGTACATTAAGCATAAAGATAACAAAATATGGTCAGTTAAATTTTAGCACTCAAAATTATGGCTGTAAATAAGTACAAGAGTACCCCGTAAGGTTTAAAGACCTCTCCAATGGCACAATTTGATTGATAAACATTTTAAAAATGTTTAATTAAAATGTGACAAATGCGAACTTTTGCCCCATACGTCTTTAATTACAATATAAGAACACATCAAAGTACCATAAGCAGACTTATTTTAAACGTAATTAATCTAAAGCAAATAGAATGTTAGTAGCCTAAGTAAGCAATTTGAATGAATAAAAGATTAATACTTTCAATTAGTCTTAGCCATAAGGTAAATACACACATGCTAAAATCCCAAATACTTTAATCCAAATTACGACTTTAATTACAAGAATTATCAGAGAAATACTCTGGTTAGCAAATGTTTAGCGCTGTAATAATTGCACATACAAATGTAATGTACAAATACAAAACATTTTCCGGTGTGCTGCCATCTGTACTCAGGTTCATGCAATGACCAACGCAAGACATATTATTACAGAAAATAGCCGTAGTACTTCAGGTATATGTTTTAGATTTTACATAGCACAAACACTTTTTCAAAACTCCGAAAAATAACCTCAAGATGGTTCATATTAAATCTTACCTCGTAGTTCAAATGTGAAATACGTCTGCGCGACGGAACTAAGAAGACAAGCTATCGGCCATGTTAACTATCCAATAGTATTTAGTGCTGCCAACTGCACGGCGGTTTCTTATAAATATCCCTTGCGCGTACTCTGCTCCACTATTTGTTATTGAACAGTCGGTCGGTTTTAATATATATTATGTGAATTCTATAACTGTTCTAATTACTAATGGTCACGTAGTCATCAGCGAAAATGAAAATGTCTTAGAAGTAGTAGTTTTTAAATTAAATCAAATAGCTACTCAATTTCTGTTAAGCAAGTGGTTCTTCTTGGACCGTAGCTGTTTAGAGTTTAGTTAGTAATAGATAAAAAATAATGAAACAAGTTAATAATGTAATATTTTGGCTGCATTAAAACATATGGAATGCATATAAAATTGAAGAAAATTAAATAAGTTGCTTTATTATTGTGAAAAATTTCTACAGACATTGGAAAAAAAAAAACAAAAAAAAAAAAAACGGTTGAGTAAAGAAACCTTATTTAAGATTTATAGAAGTGTGGTAGTCGCTGCTTGCATACGTGGCATTGCATTTTAGGTCTTAACAAAATAAAATTGAAGCAGAAGAAATGAGGGCTCTTGATATATGTAACAATATATTCTTTATTGGATAAAAGGAGCAACGAATATATTAGAATTAATTAAAAGTATAAAGTATAATATTTAATAGCATTAATTAAAGAATATAAAAATACTTTGTGTAAATATGTCAGCTATAGCAGCCAATTAGTATAAAAATAATAATAATGTAATAATGGTTATGATGTAAACATTTTGGAGCATATGCATATTGTTAAGACACTAGCAAGACAGTAGTGCAGCCTAAAAACAACGGCAGACAAAAGGTTCATTACAGAAACCAGAACAAAAGTCAAGGCATTGCTGATACAAGTCTGCTCTTTAAAACAGGGTATAAAAACAAGGAAGAGAGAATGAAGAGACATCTCAAAAAACACTTTTTGTCTGTTTTTAACCACCAAAGTTTTATTGCCTCTTTCTCAGGGTGTATTATGGAGTAATTCCCATTTTATTGTGCATTTTTCTTTAAACTTTATCTTCTTTGTAAAGTCAGGGGTCATTTTCCCCTCCCATTTATTTTTTCTTTATTCCAGGAGTTGAATTACTTATCATTCAGAAGCATTAAGTGCTGCAAATATTTTTAAATTTAAAGAGAGCCACAAAGTAGAACCTGCTGCTTAACTTTAAGGAAAGAAATTTGATTATTATGATGCAGTACAGCGAGTTAACAAGAATTTTGAGCAATAGATTCAACACTGATATACAAACAAGTACTGAATGTTTGGCAGGCGTTTAACTTGTAAGCAAATGTTGTCACTTGATCAGTACAAGCTCATTGCTGGTACCTGTGTGAGGGTTGTAAGATTTAAGCAGGGAAATACCTGTGTTGCAGTATGAAATATAGCCATACATCAATTTCTAAAACACCTTTATCAGGCGTTGATAGACAAAACATATTTTAAGGAATAAAATCCATTACAACCCCCAATTTTTCAGAAGGAACGAAAACGCTTCATGGAAAATATGACAACAGTACCTACAGATGCCTGAATTATGGCATACCATGGAGTGCAGGATGTCATTCCGAGAAATCAATGATCGTATTGCACGAAATTCTCCACAAAGAAACGAATATGGGATCAGTGAATCGAGGTAGAACAAACACACAGACGTGAAGGATTGCAATGATCCCATCAAACAAATGGATAAGAGGACAAGACATTTCCACGTGACTATCGGGAACACTTATAATGCGTTTCAATTTTAATGACCAATAGAGTATATCGATTTTCTTTGCAATAGCATAATACAACCTACATTTTTTTCGCACAAAAGAATAAGTTTGCAATGATTGAACGTCTGGTAGTTTTATATCTCCGGAGTAACACTGTATGTCTAGAGTGAAATGGCGGACTGACTTTGGTATAACATGTGGTATAAATATTTTAAATTAAAGTAGGAAAACAAAGATTGACGCTTCAATACGGAAATAAAATGTTAAAAGATGCCAAGGAATGCAAGATAAAGTTAAATATATAAATCTCCTAACTTAAGCTGAAACATTGCATGTTTCAATTTTTATAACCTTTGCACAGTTAAAAAAATACACTACACAAAGAACTATAAACCTTCACTCACTATTTCTTTAAAAACAGGGATATTTTGTCTACTTATGTTTATCATTTAATTTTTTTCTACGATAATATTAGCTAGGATCTACATGATGTTAAATTTATCTGCTTAGAACAAAGTATTTAACCTCAAAAATGCTTCAAGCAGCGTTGTATGGCAGTTTCATAAGCACTGTAAATTAACTGCATTAAACTCATTTTAATATATAACTGGAAATAAAAAATAGTTCCTTTATAACGTTATTCCATTACACACATCGTAATTTTCAACTTTATTTTATAAACTTCAATAAAATTAATTAATTACTATTCTATTAATCTCTATTTACAGTGCAATCAAATACTTGTTACGACCCTGCATCAGAGATGAAATTATATCTTTCAGATGTTGCTACACACCACAGCAAATATCTTTAACTATCAATTAGCTAGTTTCCCAAGTCTTATGGGGCACAGTTTTTTAAAAAATCTCGCTGGATTTCCAGTAATCGAAACTAATATCTATTTGAAGGTATACTTAAGGAGGCTGCTAATGTTTTACCAGGTAATAGCTAATTTTAAATGTTTGTTTATCTTTGATTATGAAACAAACGACGTCAGTTTGTAAGATGGCAGTTTACCAATGCAGAGCTTTTCAAAATGTTATTCATTTATGATGAAACATTCCGTAGCGGACTGCAACGCACGGGTCAATCAAGAAACGTTAGAGAGCATATTTTAGGAAATTTGAAGTGTGGAAATGTCAAACGTTCTAAGTGCCAGTTTAAAATTTAATCGTCGTATTTCAAAAATACGTCATATGAGCCCAGTTGCATAGTCCTAGTCATGTTCTAAGTGCCTATACACGGATGAAGCAGTTCAAATAATCCTTAACAGCAGATCTAAACTTCATGTTTTGTTTGTCATCTGGTGTTCTGTGCCATGCTGTGATAATCTTATTTTTAAGGGAAAATATTTATAGTACAGAAATGAAATATTTAGTCAGGGGCCATAGCTTGTTGAGTTGCGATAAAGATTTCACTATTATATAGAAAAGAAGAAAAATAAGTAAGGACCTCATTACCCAAGATTTACGTAGGATTGTAGATTAAGCTAAAGCTATAAATCTTATTCATGTAGTTCCAGTGGAGTCAAGAGATTTTTTTTTTTTTTTTTAATTTAAGGATGTTGCTGATAAGTACAACATTACAAAATGCACAAAGTTCGAGAATTATTTCAATATAGTTACCCTTTATTGCAGCACACTTGTCACATCTTTGAATTAACATTTCATTTCCCCCTCACCAAAATAGCCAGAAGGGTTGTCGGCAAAATGGGCATAAACAGCATTCATCACTTCTTCGTCACACTTAAATTTCCTTCCTCGAAGGTCCTTATTGAGTTATGAGAAGAGGAAATAGTCACTGGGAGTATATCTAGGCTGTAGGGTAGATGGTCGATCTCCTTGAAGTCACATTTCTTCACAGCTTCCTTTGCAACAAGAGCTGTGCGCACAGGCGCGTTGTCGTAAAGAAGGCGCACACCACAACTCAAGCTTTCCTCGTCTTTTCTCTTTGATGGAAGCACGTAATTTGTGCAGTAGGCCAGCATAGTACTCCCCATTTACTGTGGTGTTCCCCTCCTTGAAGTCAATGAAGAGTATTCCTTCGCAGTCCCAAAAAATTGTGGCCAAGCTCTTCTTGGTTGACTGAGTGACCTTGGCCGTTAGAGGCGGTGCTTCGCCAGGTTTACGCCACTCCATTGATTCTCTTTTGGACAAGGGATCATAGTCGAGGACCATAGTTTCATCTCCTGTAACAATGGTTTGCAGAACTTCTCGTTTCCACAGCAGAGCTCCAAAAATGCCTGACAACAGATGACTCTTTGCTGCTTTGGACTAAGGAAAGAAGTCTACATGTAGCAACTATATTTGAACAACTGAACACAGCGGAGTGGAAGTTACAGCTGCAATTATTTACTTATCAGATAAGGCTTTTGTGAAGGCGATAATCCCTATCGGCGAGGCCGGTAGCGTTTGGAGCTACTCTCGAAACTTGATTTCAACCATCTCAAATAGTTATTATATAGAAATTACTCACCATTACAGAGTGGAGGGTTTTTGAAATTTTTAAAGAGATGAAAATCAGTGATTGATATACTGCGATCTGTGCTTCGTTTGAAAAAGCAACCCCGTTTATCGGTTGAAAAAAGAAGAAGAAGAAGAAGAAGAAGAAGAAGAAGAAAAGAAAAAGAAACACCACTCGTCCATGTTGTCACTCCTTCCTGAAGAGTACAGGGAATTTTATGTGATATCAATTTCAACCCCTATGTAAGAATGAAAAACTAAACTCTTCCTATCAGTTGTATGGAGAAAATGTGAAGATTAGTATTCTTGTATAATACATTTTTTGTACTTTTGCTCTTCGTAACATCTTTGTGGTTAATAACATTATAATATATGTTCATGCTAAACATTGAAACTATTTTTGTAATTATTTCCCTCTAAAATCTGAAATAAAATGTAACAA
Source organism: Metallyticus violacea (assembly GCA_030762175.1). Taxonomy (NCBI): domain Eukaryota; kingdom Metazoa; phylum Arthropoda; class Insecta; order Mantodea; family Metallyticidae; genus Metallyticus; species Metallyticus violacea. Next base: position 86,060,496 of record CM060844.1, read on the forward strand.
TAGTTTGAATGATACTTATAATTGAATCTTCCATCATGTGACACACAGAACATTCTTATTATATTAATTTTTTTTCTCCTGACTATTGTATTTTTGGCAATATGAAACAATTTTATAGTTAAAAATGTCTTCATAATGTTTTGGGTGTAATAACAAATCCTAACAGACACGGGGTAGTTTTTTGTTTATGTTTTTGTAAAAATTTAGAAAATGGCACTTGGAATGTTTGAGATTTCCACTCTTTTATTTGTTAAAAATCCTTCAGCTGTCTGTGTAAGTAATTGTGAGCACTTTTATTAAAATAATATGATCTCAAGCACATTATGTTATACGTAACTGATATCCAGTGCACAGACATTGTTTATTGTACGCGGGGAAAACCTGTTACTGACATTTTGTTTGTTGTTATGGCGATTGCAGTAGCTGAGGAGTTCAATTCTTTCAATGCAAAGTTGTGCACTCAGTTTATTTATGGGCGCGTACTCTGGGCCTTGGTCTTAATCCCTTAAAATCTCAGGCTATGGCCGTGGGACACCAGCGTTTGCTAAGTGTCATAGACATAGGCAATATTCCTCCCATTCATATCAAACAAACAATAATTCCTTCACTGATTCTGTGAAAAAAATTGCACTTGTTATAGACAGTAATCTCTGTTGGGAAAACCATGTTGCTGAAATCTGTAGGAAGGAGGTTCTCTAATTCATACGTTTAAAAGATTAAACGTATACCTACCCAGAACCCCTTGGTGCAATCCCTGGTGATGTCTCACTTCGAATACTGGATTTTCTGCTCACAGACCTAAACCTAACGTAAAAACTGCAGCGTGGTCATAATATGTGCATACGTTACATCTGCGATTATATAACACCCTGTCTCGTTTCCGCCTGAAAGACAGAAGAAACATTCATTGTCTCTCACTACTTTTCAAAAGTATCCATACATCTTCTCTATCTTCTCGTTTTGCTCTCATAATCTTAACACACGTTCTGACACCCAGCACGTGCTATTATTACATTGTACCGAACATCACTTTACTCATCATCACTGCCCCTCTCTGGCATGCATTGCCACGGGATGTCAGAGACTGTCGAAATTTAAAAGCGTGAAATAAGAAAATTTTTAATATTATCGGAAATAATCGAATACTCTATTCAGATTCCTTTTGTTACAATGCATGTATTTATTTGTTTTATAGAATTATTCATTTATTATTATCACAAATGTTCCTATCTTCTTCATAGTATTGTCAGGGTTTAATTTTATGTTTTGCTTGTATCTTTATTTCCACTTTCAGGATTTACGTAGGTTGATATATGTATAAATTGTCAATGCTGGTGTTTGTTGTATATTTTTATTCTTTTACTTTCTGATTTTTGTTCCTAATTTAATATTTTTCATTTTCATTATTTATGTATTAGCATATATATATTTATATACACGATGTTTTACATTGTTTACATATACGAGTATTTTCAACTTTACTGTCAATGTTGTTGTAACTTCATGTACTGAATTGGCAGAGCGGAAGAGAGGGCTTAATGGCCCCAGCTCTATCAGAATAAATAAATAAATAAATAAAACGCTGATTAATTTAGAAATGTAGAACATTGTGGTAAAGTTCATTTCAACAGAAATACTCAAAATAACACGATTTATTTTCTCATGATAAGAGTAGGATCTTAGATTCACTTTCCGAAGTTTTATTTTTACTCTGTATAAATATAAAATTAGTTAACTGACATGAGCTTCACTCTTCGTTCCATAGAGAGATTGAACACTTCATCTTAGAACTATTCAAAACACTAAGACCGAGGCATAGTATAAATAATCCATGTCCCTTCATCCGTTCTCCGAAGGTATCCCGAGGGAATGGCTTACGGACCACGGTTTCAAAACTCTCCCAAAATGCAGCCAACCAGAGAACAAGGGGAAGGGAGCCCTTGCATTATTAAGCTCTTTAGAATGGGAACAAAGCTTCGCGACAATATTAAACTTAATGGGACCCTGCTTCGAAAACGAGAGGTAATGGTGTAATATTTGGAGTGGCGGCATTTGTTAATTCATGGGGCCAGTATATTTGCACGATTCCGCTTCCAGAATTTCGTCCTCGTTAAAATTAACCGTGGAGATGGTTGGTTGAATAAAGGCTCCTTTGGCACGTGGCAGAGTCGTATAACCTTAGGAACCTAAGAAAAGCTGGCTTAAGGGGCTGGGGCCAAACGGTTGAAGTTCCCTTTGGCTTTCTCAAAGTTTACCTTTTTCATATTAGCAGCACACAAAGTCACACTGGAAATACAGCAAATGTGCATATTATTTCATGTACAGTCCAAAAGCTTGCTAAAGTAAAGTAAAAATAGCTTTGGAGTAATTTAAAATGCTTAGCTTAACAATATTGCTCAGGGATAATCAGAAAAAGGTAATGTTCAGATATTTTTAAAATATAAAAAGCAGTCCCAAATTGTTTTGATGCAATAGCAAGAAAAGTGATATAAATTATTTGGCATAATTGCCTTTTATTACAATTTGTTCGTATATACCGTCACTGGTGGCCGAGGTCGTTAAGGTGCGAACTCGTGAGTGGGAGGTCTGCGGTTCGAATCCCGCCAGGACCGTTCTCCCTAACTGAGTTTTTTTCCAGGTTTTCCTCAGTCCTCATAAGTGGCAAATGCCGAGAAGGTACCCTAAATTTAGGCCTGGAAAGCTTCCTCCCTTAAAAAAAATCCTTTCCCAATATATTTCATTTCATATTATCATTGTCCCTCGCCTGTGATGCCTCAGTATTTAAACTTTACTCAAAAAAAAAATAAATAAAATAAAAGCTTTAGCAGTGTGTTATGATCCCCATCAAAGCTTCTCTATGAAAATGCTGGCACTAAATCTCATTTGCTATAAACATTTAAGAAATGCTTTAAAGCTCCTTTTACAAGACTCTAAATGGTCTCAGACATCAGAATTTGCAGTATTTCTCTAAAATGTAAGATTATACACTTTTTATATAGCTATAATTTATACAAATTATTTTTTTACTTGTGTTTAACTAGTGATACTTACATCTCCATGCACTAAAGGGCACAATTTAGTAGTAAAATTTGACACGGATTCGCTTTGATGTACAAGATACTCATTCCGCTATGCAATTGAAAAATGATTTTGACGACCGGAAGTTTCTACTGTATAAAGGTTTGGCCACCTTCTGAGGGAAATACACTGAGATCGAAATTCATGGCGCGTATTTTTTCTTTCGCTGGAAATACAGTCAGAGATGAAAATCGGATGGGACAGCATTACATCTAAACAGGGGCCAAATTCTGCGATCAAATATTTGTTTGATTTAGGTTAGGCGCGTGGGCGGATGACTAGAACAACAGACAGAGAAGGTACAAGAATCTGCCCTATGTGTGCGGAGAAAAATCTTGCAGTCGTATTCTGGCGTATTGCAAGGGGACGGAAGAATGGAGAAAAACTCTCTAACGGCCCCGTTTGTTATCGTAGGGAGAGGACAGTGGCAGTCCTGGACTTTTCTGGCATATATGGAGGAGAAGGGAGTAATATTTTAACAAAGTGAAGGTGGACAACCGGGAATGGGTATGGGAACATGAGTAACGCTATTTTGGAAATATTTATACATAAAGGGCCGAAAAAATGTGTGCACACTTCTGTCAAAGAAAAAACTGTTAACTTAACAAACAGAAAATGATGACCACTAATCATCTTAGACTTTTACAGTTACAACAGTTGCTCAAAATGCCCACCATCGGCGTCGATACACTTCTGAGTACGTTGAACTATGAATGAGCAACGTTTGCGAAAGTGTCCATAGCGATTGCAGCACATGCCGTTTCAATTTCTTACCGAAGTGCTGTCAGTGTAGCTGGTTTTCTACGGTATACAACATTCTTAAGAGTTCCCCGTATGTAGAAGTCCACCGGAATTCTGTTCTGCACACACGTCTCCATTGCCTTTGAACTTCAACAATATTCTCGGTTTTCCAATACTACTTCAAAATTGCTTTCCCCTGTTCAAACGATAATCTTGTCTCTATTTTGTTGTAGCAAAGCTATTATAATGTATGCGAGTCACATCTGTTTACAGAACATCATACTACACATTACTGTTGTTTTTCGGTTCAACTTTGAAACATATTAAATAGATATCTACTGTGAAAGTGTGTATACATTTTTGGCACCATTAGTATATTTGCTTTTGTAATGCTTTGTTTTATTTTATTTATGTATTTCTTACTTTTACTTTTATTATATCATTTTCTCATTTATTTATTCATGTCATTTTAATATATATATTTCCTTAAAGAGTTTCATATTGGTTTGTCAATTCCATTATTTCTTAGTGTATTGTAAAAACAGTGCAGAACAGAGTCATATTTGAGGCAAATATATTTTGTAAATATATTATTGCTACTACTACTAGTATTGTTTTACCCTTGATCCACTGAGTTTATCATTTCACCTGTTCATACATTTTACATAGTTTGATAACATATCGTTAAAGGCAAAATACTTTTATATATTATGTAACAACTTTATTATTATATATACAAAATTAACTAAGTGGAACCTCCATAAATCCAATTTTATATCTCAAAGTAATTTTAATGCCATCGGAATTATATATAGTTTATATGTATTACATTTTCCATAGCTCTTAAGTTCTGTTTTCAACATCTAGAATACTTTGTTGTCTCAGATATATAAACCTTTCTTAACCGAAAGTTAAGGTAAACAATTTTTGTAAATGAATGGATTTGAAAAAAATACCTTTACTTCAACAACATAGTAATTAGGGGTTTTCTATCTTTCAGGAATCAGCCAAGACAATTCAATGAACACTACTACAATGGGATGAAGAAGGGTATGTAATAACTTGTCTTAAAATTCTATTGTTTTGACTTTATTTGTTCTAAGTTATAGTATACTTTAATCTGTAATGGTAATTAATTAAGCGCTGTGCCAATGATAAAAAGGGAATTATCGTCAAGTGAATTCAATGGATCTTTAATTGTAAATGATAAGTTTCGATTGATTCGCGCAGTAAGGAAAGGCTCAAGGAAAAAGAATTCTATATTCCACTAAAGCGTACGGTATCAATCCACTTTTAACAGTTAAAACAAAATTTATGAATATCCATGTGCAGTTTTAGAACATAAAAACTGAGTGGAGAAATTTAAACAACCTAACAGAATTGTTAAAAAGTTAATCAGATGAAAGTGCTAAAGGTGGAAAAGTTGAGAGAGGCTTTTTGTTGAAAACATGATCGTTAGTAAAATAACTGCAGACCTGCTGAAAAATGTGGACAGTTAAAATAATATTTTAAGTATGATGACTGCTGCATGAGTATTTGATTGGGGAAGAAGGCGTGACAGATTTATATGCCCCAAAAATGTGTATCAAAGAAGTTACATAACATGGTTCAATAAATATCAAAGCTCTAAACTTAAACATTCAATCATTTCATTTTTCAACCAAAGCCTTCTCATTTACTTCTCTTAAACAATTTACGAAACCGTAACTGTTTCCCTCATAAACAAAAGAGGAATGAAGTTTAATAAAAGTATTTAAACAAGCATGAAATAATTAAAGATTTCTAAAAAGTTTTCCATAACAATTGCACATCTATTTTGCTGAAGTTGTGATATAGGTATAAAATAAAATGTGTTATAACAAATCGTACTGATTAATCCGGTCTGGTGAGCGGGTATTATGGTTGTATGAATCACTTTGCATCGTCTATTTTGTTGTAAAACACATCCTTTCAGCTCTGTAAACTCTGTGACTCCGGGCTGTTGTTGTTATTATTTAAAGAAGCCACAAATGCCATTTTCAGCATTCGCTCCTTACAAATTATGTGATTTACCTGCGGTTCACTGAACGTTCAATGCACACCCCTTAAGTATTCCAGCTATAGGATCAACACAGAGCTTTGCCAGCAGGTTGTGATGTTATACATTTTCGCTCTCGTTCTGGCAAGAGTATCGCGGCTAATCTCTACACTCACTTCCACCGACAGAGCAAATTGAAGACACTGGAGCCATGAATACTTGAGGGCTCTCTAATCGTCTTAACGGCATTGGGAAGGAGGAAGCGCGCGCGATATCTTGGAACAGTTTCATGCATTATTGAGCCCCACCCCTTTTCCTAAACGCGCCAGGAAATATCTTCCCGCCGCACGGAACCTGCCTCCGCCTCCTCACAAATCCAACTTTTATACTTTTAGATTTTTATTTTTATGGAGCAGTGCAGAGGCACCTCGCTCAACAAGTGAACAAAATGCATGGCATTGCAAGAAATTTGATTAAAGAGTCACATTGGTTTGTTTTCTGTTTGTAGGTTTCTTTCCTTTTCTCTATCTGATTACATTTTTTTTTTTCAACATTTAATGTTCTACTCTAAGTCAAAATATATGTCTATCGATGAATATAAGTCGCCCATTTGCAAAATCAGAAACCGAATTCAAAGTACGCTTGATTATGTGGCAAGAAAAATATAGTATACTATAATAGCAATAATCATGTTACAGAAAGAAGTAAAAGAAAAAGAATTTATTTAAGAAGAGTGCCAAAAATGAATCAGGAAGAGAATTGAATGGGAAGAAAAATGCAAATATGCTGTTAGAGTTGTAGGGTTAATTTGGAAACGGGAATGTAAATATATCAATAACCTGGGGAATTAGATAAAAGACAAATCTTGGGGTTGAACACTGGACATTACAATTACTTAAGAACTAGCATAGTATTTGTGCTATGCATAGTATGTATGAAAAAAATAATAAAAAATATAAAAAAATTAAAAATCTCTAATACTATATTCTGGTATCTTGTTTCCTACACCAGAACGAATGTTCCAGAACTTTTATTCTTTATTTGAAAAATTGCATGTGTACATTTGTTGCATTATTGTTGTTCAGATTTTTTTTAAATCTAAAAACTCTTAAGAATAAAAAACAATTAAAATAATAATAGTTATAATAAAAATAGATAGCGGGAGAACAAAAGAAATATGCTATAAGGATATCTACTTTAACATAATATATATGGTTAAACATTTATACTGTTGATACATGAGATGAAATGATATATTGGGAAAGGGTTTTTTTTTAAGGAAGGAAGCGTTCCAGGTCTAAGTTTAGGTACCTCCCCGGCATTTGGCAGTTATGAAGACTGAGGAAAACCTGGAAAAAACCCCAGTCAGGGAGGACGGTCCTGGCGGGATTCGAACCGCAAACCTCCCGCTCACGAGTCCATGCCTTAACGACCTCGGCCACCCGTGGCGGTACACCGGCCGTGAAAGCTTAAACAGTTACATTAAAATTGTACTTGTTTACGACAAGGCCTCGGCAATCAAGTACATAAACTAGTGTATAAATCTGATTATTTTCAGAAGTTGATGATTAATAATCTCTCAATTAAATTCAAAAAATATATTCTTCTTTTATATCATTGAGTTCTGTTGGCTTAACTGTTTGCAATGTTAGTAAAAGTATTTATTTAAAAGTGCCTGTTACCCAGGAGCTACGCAAATTAGCGAAATCCTCACCAACTTGAATAACTTTAAATAAAAATTAATATAAAATGCAAATTAATGAAATGAAATAAGATATGGCATTACTGTGTGGTATTAGGGGAACAGAATTAGAATTCTTGTAATCTATAAATTTTACAAAAGAGAAACCACACCACTATTATTGTTATTATTATTATTATTATTATTATTATTATTATTATTATTATTATTATTATTATTAAACCACAAAAAGTAATTGTGTACTAATAATTAAATGAAATGTATGACCACTAATAGATAAAAATGTACTGTGTGGGTATTTTTAAACATTTTTAAATGTAACCATGTTTATGAACTAACCCCTTGATATCATCTTTACATTCACTAAAATAGAAAGAAATAACAGAAAGTTTCGAGTTACATTGTGTATTTAAGATGTTCATATGTTTTAATATAACAAAAACATGTTACTATTTTAAAACAATTACAATGTAGAAAGTAAATAAAAACAATCAATTTTCATAGGCTTTGAAATTTAATTTTAATGTTAAAAGATATAACGAAAACACTTGCTGAAGGTCTTGCATACAAATATAATTTTAACATACACATTAGAATTTTCACAACATGCTTTTGTTCAATATAACACATCGTTATAAATACAGTTTATATAGTGAATTAATTTTTCCTTTTATTTTAAAATAATATAGATGAAACGAAAGAGATATTTTTAATATCGGTTTCCAAGTATACCCTCAACTTCTATTGGTTCAATTTCCTCAATGTTTGAAAACTATGTTTATTACTTTATTTAAATGGTATATATTTAATTTTGTTGTGAAAAAACTAATACTGGTGCTGCTACAGCAATTTTTTAAATTTTGAGTTTCAGGTAAACTACCCTCTCGATAGCCCTGATTTCCCGAAATAACTTTTATCAATTGATTTAGATAAAGGCTACAGGATTTCGTTGAGATAAAGCAAACATTACGGCTGCTAAGGAAATTTTTAATTTTTTTAAAAAAAATCGCTTTAGATTAACCCCTACCCCCAATGGTGCAACTTTGCTGGTCAACGAACTTGGCGAATCTTTTGTTAATTGATAGTTACATATCTAGTTTCGTTATAAAAAAACAAACAAACATTGCGATCGCTAGAGCGGTTACAGAGAGACAGGTTTTTTATTTGTTTATTTTCTTTTCGTCTTTTATGGTGCCTAGTAGTTAAGATCCATGGAGATTTGGAAAGACTGTCAAAACGAATTCTATTAGCACAATCGCATTAGTTTAAATTCCCTCGGAACTCACAAAAAAAATTAATAAATATTTTTTCCCTAGTATGGTTGCAATACCTTCATTCTTTACCAATTCGCTAAAAATTTAGTGTCCCTCCGAATTAAGAGCCTAGCTGCATTTTCTTTGTCTTTCAAATCTTTTTTTAGTCGTTTTGTAGCCCTGTTCTACTTCTTGGTATTGTGAGAAATCGTGGTCGTGAGGTTTTTAGATTGTTTAGTATTTACAATTGTTAAAGTGTTGTGAAATGAATTTGCCATTTGCTGTGTATTGTGATCATATTTTGCTATGCGCGCTCTTTCTGAAAAATGCAGGTGTATAAAAGTATTTCACTATAGGCTTAATGCCAATCATTATTTCAACAAAAATGTTCCATGCAATTGTGACCTAACACATAGAGCACCCCTTCTTATAATATTACAGAGGATCCTTTTTTGCTGCGTTTGAGCTGAACGCGAGCTGCAGGGGGTTATAGCACAATTTCGGTTCCGCCGATAAACAAGCTCTCCCCCCATTTCTATTCGCGGAAATTTTACCAATAATAACACATGCATAACATAAGAGTTATTTCATAATGATTACTGAGCTGTGTTATAAGGATTGTTTAAAGTGCCGTTCGTCTTCAGTTACACATTTGATATATTATAATGAAATTTGCGTTAATTTGCAACAGCTCTGCTTCCGCATTTAAGATTAATTACAGCATGGAACTTACACCTGTACACTTCACTTATTTTCTCTGTTCTAGTGGTAATAGATCAATAGATTATACTATATTAAACTTACTTAACTAGCAAGATGTAGTTGATAACACTGGCGTACAAATAGCCTGTAATAACACAAAGGAAGGAATGAACATTTTCTCGTAACAGCAAACTGCGACTGACTATCCATACTTCGTAGCGGCGTATCGTTAATTAACCATCGATCAATTTGAATACCTCAGCGTTTTGTTCCGCTACTTTGTGACTCGTGCTCAACAGGACCAGGAGAGAATATCTACTGTGTTAATAATCACGCAATGCAACGTAATAAAACCTTTCTCGTCCTCTGGTGTTCTGAGTACGATAGAACTTAGCTACGTCGAATATAAATTTAGCTGCCGCGTGTGGAGTTTAAATGTGCCAGTGGGTGAGTGAGTGAGCGTGTTCTTGCAGAAAGTATGGCTTTCAGATTGGTGCCGCGGCGTGTAGATCTTACAACTGAGTATCTGGTCTTCTATCTGATTGTATGGCCTATTTCAACTGACCTGCCTATATAATACTAACGCCTCCTTATATTTCAAATTAACTAAATATTGCCTTCACCAAGCCAAAGACCTCCACCGCCACGGGTGGTTGAGGTCATTAATGCCTGTACTCGTGAGCGGGAGGTCTGGGGTTCGATTCCCGCCAGGACCGTCCTCCCTGACAGTTTTTTTCCAGATTTTCCTCAGTCCTCATAAATGGCAAATGCCGGGGAGGTACCCTAAATTTAGGCATGGAACGTTCCCTTCCTCAAAAAAAAAAAATGAAAAAAGAAAAGTCCTTTCCCAATAAAACATTTCATTTCATGTATCATCAATGCCCACTGCCTGTGGTGCCTCAGTAGTAAAAACGGGCGTTAAACACAACAGGAAAAAAAAAAAAAAAAAAAAAAACATGCCAAAGGCCGTCTCGTACAAGCACGCGCAAGTCTGTCGGCTTACTTTAACAATTCAAAATATACATCTATTATTGGCTGGTTCAAATTCACCTGCTAACGCATGCCACCCGCTATTATTTGAAAGTTTAAAATATTTACTTATATTGGTTCGTTTAAAGTTAACTGTATAAACGGCTGGCAAGGTCATTCCTTAATGTATTCGAAAGTCTGGACTTTATTAACCCTCGCCAACGGAAGGTCATTTAAGAAGTGGCACAGCACTTGTTCCTTTTCTTTGTATAGAGGTTTATTGCCTCCTTGGCTCTGCCCCGTGTCTTGTTAGGCTACCGTAGACAGTTACACCAGAGAACTTCCTCTTTTGACGACATACAATTAACATATTTAAGCTATATATGAGTGTGTGTGTGTGTGTGTTAGATAAAAATATGATTATTAGGCTTACAGCATATTTATTATATTTATATTTCATTGGGGGGCATAAGAGCTGTTTCAGAGCGAAGGAGTTTCTGTTATAACAGACGACGAAAGTAAAAAAAATTTTTTTTTTTTTTTTTTTTGAACTTTAATCTACAGAAGTTACAGCATGAATATTTAAAGTGGAAAATTAACACGACTTACAGAGCTGCCTTTAAAAATGACATTTTATAGCTTTAAAACCCCAAAACGCTATTTACTATTACTTTTAAAATTATATTTATTATTCTATTTGTATGCCACACACAGAGTAATCAAGCTAAAGTTATTTCCATAGATTTGCACCAAAATGTGGAGAAAGAAGGTTCTTCTTGAACTAGAAATAGTCACCTCAGCTCCCACTCCTCTGCCCAATAGCCTCGTTCCCGCCACTCTGTCTTAGATCTGTCCACTGTAATGGGAAATGCCATTAAATGTCAGAGCTTAGCTCGGCGTACGGTTCTGCAACTGTCGGGCCAATTTCCCCTCTCCACGAGACCTGGTGGAAATAAAACAAGAACAGCTAGCAGACCATGTGATTGTTCCAATCTGGAGAGAAGCATCTCAAGAAAGCTGTTACAGTATCGTAGAGGCAGCTTATAAAGTTTGCATCTGTTCTCTTGCCTTTCAATTGACGGAAAAGCACCCATGCTATGAACCCGGTTGTTATTTCCGATCATTTTTTCAAAGTGTAACAGTGGGAATTAAAAGCATTTTTACTTTTTTCCATTCTGTAAATTATTTTATAAACATTGTGCTGTAATGTCCAGATACTGATCTTTTTTCATTTTTTTTTTGAGTAGTGTTTAACGCCCGTTTTTACTACTGAGGCACCATAGGCGGTGGACACTGATGAAACATGAGATGAAATTATATCTTGGGAAAGGATTTTTAAGGAAGTAAACGTTCCAGGCCTAAGGTTTAGGGGTACCTCCCAGGCATTTGCCGTTATGAAGACTGAGAAAAACCTGGAGAAAACCCCAGTCAGGGAAGACGGTCCTGGTGGGATTCGAACCGCAGACCTTCCACTCACAATTCCGCGCCTTAACGACCTCGGCCCCCCTTAGCGGTTTTTCTCATTCTGGTTTAATAAATAAGAAGAATAAGATTAGATGTTGCAACCTTTACAAGGTTTTTTTAAACTTCTTTATTCTCTGAAACGATCGAACCTTATCTCCCCAAAACAAATGTTTCTATTGTAAAACCGGCACCGATGGCCGAGGTAGTTAAAGCGTGGACTCCTGAGCGGGAGTTCTGGGTTTCTAATCCCGCCAGGACCGTCCTCCCGGACCAAGTTTTTTTTTTTTTTTTCCTTCCAGGTTTTCCTCAGTCATAAATGGCCAATGTCAGGGAGGTACCCTAAACTTAGACCTGAAACGATTCCTTTCTTAAAATAAATCCTTCCCAATATATCATTTCTCCTCATGTATCATCAGTGTGCATCGCCTGTGGTGCCTCTGTAGCAAAAGCGGACGTTAAACACTATTCGTTTATTGTAAATTTTAATACAAGGTTTTGGATTATAACTTTATTGACGTACTTTGTGTGGGAACAATTGCTGTTATGAATTTGATGTGCTTAGTTAAGAAAAACGAACTTCCTTGAAAATTGCCCAGTCATTTGAAACATTTTACTATTAAAATGTTTTAATGAAAAATAAATTAAAATAATAATGAATAGTAGAATATGTTATACATTTTTTTGTTGAATTTGCATGACTGCGTATGTTGTAAAACTGTATTTACAAGAAGGTAATTATTAACGTAGAAAAAAATGTTAACTGAAAAGAGAATAGCAATTTATAAATAATCTTAATTAATTAATTTTCTGTGTTAGAAACAAATATTCAAATACAGGAGGATGTTGAAATATTTTCACAGCAACAGAGTTGATCAAAAATAGCAAAAAAGTTACTTTGTCTGAAAATAAATGTGTTTTAAGATGCAAGACATAATATACTGTGATTTATTAACAATACCGTCATAATTGTGGGTTTTCTAATAGCATACTTCAGTTCTAAATGGCGTGCAGCAACCTATAGTAGGCATAGCGAAGCACATTGAAATCCTTAGCTGCTGTGTTTTGGGGGTGAATTTGACTCGAGTGGCTACCTGCAATGTATGTGAATATCACACATTTTTACATATTCTTTGTCAGTTTGATTCAGAGAAATAGAACATACCTAGATGTTCTCAAATTTGATGGAATATAGAATATATACGCTGCTGCAAAGTTTGTAGTAGTAGTAGTAGTAGTAGTAGTAGTAGTAGTAGTAGTAGTAGTAGTAGTAGTAGTAGTAGTAGTAGTAGTAGTGGTGGTGGTAGTGGTAAAAATTGGAAGAACGAATTTACAAACAAATGAGTGAAACAATTTACTCCTACGTATTATTTACAGTTAAACTACTTTTTGCGTTCTAACCAGAAATTGAATTTTAGCTTCACGCATCTTGGCTAGAAAAATGTCAATATTGAAGCTAATATCCGCATATCGTACCAATCAATCTCTATCAGAGAATCCGTTTAATCTTTCCAAGGATTTCAACACCCCAGTCCTAAACCATGCCATTCCTGATCTTGCCTTTCTTCCTAGAACGAGCACATATATATCTCTTTACCGTAAGTCAATTTTAATTTCATTCGATAGGCACAAGGTGTCTGTTGTCGACGGTTAAGACATTCGCTATTTTAACCTCCCCTAGCCAAAATGCCTAAGTATTTAACGCTAGATAATTGTGAAGGTATCTCCTGTACTGTATCTGCTTGACCAACTCTTGTCCAACGAAAGTCAACTGTAGTCTTAGGAAATGGGATAGTGTACCATCGTGCACGAACCGCATACAAATGTAACCTTACTGACTGAAATACGAATGGCTTACGCGCACTGCAGATATAAACATAACCAAGTAAGAAAAGAGAAAAAAAATGAAGTCCAAATCACACGAGTAAGTGTTTGCTAGACTCCATTTGGCCCCAATAAAGAATGGGGTCATATCTCTCCACATATACTTCTTTCCCAATATACATTATATTAATGTGAAATTTTAATCAGTTTTGACCCGCGTTACATTCTATAAAAATATGCTATATTTTCATTTAACCATTTCATATATTTCAATTAATGATAAAATATTGTTACAGAAATGGAGAATAACTGGATATATATTATAATAAAATATGGACATGAAAACGCTAGCCTTCCTTACAACAATAAAACAATATTAAACATATTGGTGCTTTCAAGCCACCAAATAATCCAAAATCGTGTTAATAAATTTTAGATAAGAATGTGAGAGACGAAGAAGAATACATCGAGTAAATAATTTGGCCATCGACTGGAAATTTCTCCTACAAAATTCATTTGGAATGTTTTACAGTGCTATGGACAAGTAACTGTATATTTACGAGCGTAGGTCCATAAGTTTCCGGCCTAACCGTTTTCTAGGTATGATAAAGACAAAAGCTATATTTCACTTTTCAATATAGTTATCCTTTATTTCAATACACTTCTCACATCTTTGAAATAACATTTCAATCCTCCCCCCCAAAATAGTCAGAAGTCTTGTCCGCAAAATGGGCATAAACAGCATTCACTTCTTCGTTTACACTTAAATTTCCTCCCTCGAAGATCCTTCTTGAGTTTTGAGAAGAGGAAATAGTCACTGAGAACTAGATCTGGGCTGTAGGATGGATGGTCGATCTCCTTGAAGCCACATTCCTTCACAGCATCCTTTGCAACAAGAGCTGTGTGCACAGGCGCGTTGTCGTGAAGAAGGCGCACACCGCCACTCAGCTTTCCTCGCCTTTTCTCTTTGATGGAAGCACGTAGTCTGTGCAGTAGGCCAGCATAGTACTCCCCGTTTACTGTGCTGTTCCTCTCCTTGAAGTTAATGAAGAGTATTCCTTCACAGTCCCAAAAAATAGTGACCATGATCTTCTTGGTTGACTGAGTGACCTTGCCTTTAGAGGCGGTGCTTCGCCAGGTTTACGCCACTCCACTGATTCTCTTTTAGACAATGGATCATACTAGAGGACCATAATTTCATCTCCTGTAACAATGGTTTACAAAACTTCTCATTGCCACGGCACAGTTCCAAAATTGCCTGTGAATAGACTGCTTTTGTACTGAGGAAAGAAGTCTAGGCACTCATCTTGCACTAGCCTTATTCATGTTTAAACGTTCATGTATAATTCGAGGAATTGTTTTAGAAAGGCCCGACCTCTGCTATTTCTGTAAATTTGAGCGGCGGTCTTCCATAATTTCTCCTTGCACAAGAGCGAAGTTTTCAGGAGTGAGCATCTTCAAGGGCCGACCTACACGCTCTTCGTCTTCAATGCTTTCTCAGCCCATTCGAAAAACTATGGCCCATGCATTTACGGTAGAATATGAGGGAGATGCTTCCCCATATACACCGCCCAGTCGCTGTTTAATTTCATTTGGAGTAAGTCCTTCTTTTGTGAAGAACTTAATAACAGCTCGAAACTTCATTTCGAACATGTCACAATCTTCTACACATAGCCTTCTTTATGCAACTATATCTGAACACAGTTATAGCTGCAATTATTTACTTAACAGATAAGGTATGACAGCAGATAAGGGTTTTGTAGGCTATAATTCTTATCGGTGAGGCCGGAAACTCATAGACCTACCCTCATAAGTGATATGTACCATAAGTAAATGAGAAAACAGCTGTTTTCCACTGTGTTATCTACACTTATTGTAGCCCGCGTTCTTCGCATACGGATATGATTCCCTTTTAGTTTTCATTACTTTGTCTTAAAGAACATTCTTAATATGTTGATGCTATATCTTAATTGTTTAATTACTAGTTGAAATAACAAAACTTTTCTGTTTGATTATTTTTCCTTTAGATGAATCCAAAGGTATAAACATCCATAGGATTTTCCAAATGGGACATTTCTGTGTCCTAGACATTTCTGACAAATCTTGGCCACTATTTGGATTTCTTAATTTACACAATGGACATTTTATGGAAGTGTGAATATAATTGAAAATATCAAATATAGTTTTAAACGCTTTGTGAAAAGATAAACCTTTCAATTTAAGGTCAATAGTGTATTTTATTTAAAACTTTAAATAATTTGGAATTAATATTACACTGAAAAGACACCTTAAAAGAAGGTATATGGCCTACAAAATATTGAAACCTAAAAAAATCTTAAAAAAATTAATCATAAAAAAGTTAAATGCTTTCAAAATATTATTATTAATATAATAACTCTATAGAACAATAGTTCACATCTAAAAATGTTACACAGAGAAATGGAAGGGAAAAAATGGATAATAGAAAAAGAATACCAAGAAATGTTGAGGATGATGTAGAAGTGAGTAATGAAACTATTGATTATACAGGAAAGAAAGAAAATTAAAGCCTGAAAGGACAAAGAATTAAAAGCGTACAATGATAAAAAGCAGTGAAATACGAAGCGAATATAAACGAAAACACAAAGCTGTTTAATTTCGTGTAAATTGTATCTATAGAGATTAAATGTTCGGCAAGCAATTGTTCTTCTCTTGTCGCCCTCTTTTAATTTGTTTCGTTTCCTTTTATCACTGAAATTCAATGCAGCAGTTCTTATTACAACTCATTTTCACAAACGAATCTTACAGCTAACAAAGAGAAGCTCCACTCGTTCAGTTAATGTGGAATTTTTAATTGAAAAGAAGGAGGAAGGTAAATTAGGAAAAAACCACGAAGATTTGCGAACATTGTGAAGTTGCTAACGAGCGTTTAGGATTTCAGTTAATTTTGTGATACGAGCCAGAAAATGTATCTGTTACTTTTGTTTATAATATTAAGACAGCATTTGTAAGCTGCCACCCCAAACTTAATAAGATTGATTATACCAAGTAATTTTATGTAACTTCCTTATTTTAAGCATTAGTGTAGTTTCAGTTCTATGTCCTGTACAAGGCCTGAGTTATTGTTTGTGAAGTCATTTTCTCGCCAGAGTGCAGAAAGTTACCCCTACTATAAAATCTTACCTGGGAATTTCTATTGTCTGTTGTAGCAATGTTTGTAAACAATGATCCTAGAAAACCGATGTTTTCTGGAGAGAATTTCTGAGTAGGATATTTATTTGTATATTGTTAGAGTATTGTAAAGCAAGAAAACCGCCACGGGTGACCAAGGTAGTTGTGAGCGGGAGGTCTGGGGTTGGAATCTCGCCTGGACCGTCCTCCCTGACTGAGGTTTTTTCCAGGGTTTCCTCAGTCCTCATAACTGGTAAATGCCGGAGAGGTACCCTAAAATTAGGCCTGGAACGTTTCCTTCCTTAAAAAAAATCCTTTCCCAATTTATCATTTCATCTCATCTATCATCAGTGTCCACCGCCTGTGGTGCCTCAGCAGTAAAAACGGGAGTTAAACACTCTTAAAAAAAACAAAAAGACGTAATAAAGAATATGACGATTACAAGGAGGAAAAGACAAAGGAATAACCTCGAAGGGAGATCGTAACGGTTCCGTTTAATACGTAAAACATGTGGGCGACATGCAAGAAGTCACGTACGCCATCTGACCAATTAAAAAGCAGAAAAATCAGAGGAAACAGATTATCCAATTGATATGCAAATATGAGAGAAAATATTTTAGGTTTTTCTAAAAAGCATATTTGAAAGTATAAAGTTAGATTCGTGAAACCGGTGACTGCCATATTTATTTAGTGTTGTCATTTTGCGGCCGAGGGACACTCTCCGTTCAGTTCAGTCGGTTGTAAGAAAAGACGTTCTCTGTTCGATTGTAAGTCAGTGTGGAAGAGTAGACACTAGCAGTTCAATTGTCTGTTTTAGTTTAGTTCAGTAGAAGAATATCGTTAGTGAAAAACTATCAGTGAAGAGTAGGCAGTTGTGTCTCAGAATTAGTTGAGTTTAGTAGAGTTCAAGAGCAGAGTTTTAGAGTTATTAACGTCAGAGTGGTCGCCATAGTTAGTGCGAAAGTGACACATCTCACAGGAAATAACAGCGGCACATTTTATGTGACATAGTTTATGAGCAATAAATTGTGTTTCACTTCCCAAATTAAGAAATCTTATCAATCTCCAAGACTCCTTCCCCGATAGTCTCCGGACCATAAAAGTATCCAGCAGCAGATTCTCAACAGCCGATTTTTTTTTTTTTTGATTGATTTATTTATGGACACTCTTTAACACCTCAGGTCATCAGCGTCCCATTCAACTCAGGGCGTGAAACAGAGGACAAATTTTGCTCAGAGGCCTCTCTTTCAGGCTTGAGGTTCTTTTTCGTGCCGTAAATGAACGACACGGGACCCACGGCTTTACTTCCCTTCCGAAGGAAGCCCATACTGACGATTTTTACGCCCGAAAAAATCCATCGGTCCTGGCCGGGTTTGAACCCGCTGAGGCAAAACTATAAGTGAGCGGAAATCAATCGTCGGAGACAAAGAAATAAAGTTACCCCCGAGAATCCAAAACAATCGAACTAAATCCTTCCAAAACGTTTCCTTCCATTATTATACATATTTAATTATCAATCATACTACTTCGTTAATGCCCCTGCAACATTAGGTGTTTTAAAGGGATTTTTATATATGTAATGTATATTTAAGCATAAAATACTGTAAATACGTGTTATGTTTTTTTGACATGTGTGTGTATGTGTCCATACATCCCTTTTCTTCCTAGATCATAAAGTTTCGCCTAAAATACAGTTTGTGTAGTATCACATTTCATATAAATTAATACTGATAGTGTGGTTATTCTGAGGCTTGGATAAAATAAATAAAATATCTGTAATGAGATAACTTTCAGGGTATAATAGATTTCAGTTATGGTCAGACAGGGTACGGTAGCTTAGATGGTAAATATATTGGCATAGATATCCTTAGTTTGAATTCCACCCAGGCCTCGACTTTTTCATCTCTTATTGTGATTCAGCATGAACAAAATAATGTTTCATGTACATTTTAGAGAAAGCTTATTCAATCTTTGTAAAAGACAAAGCAATTTATGTGCTTTATTTTGTTCTACCATTATTATTATTACTCTTTACCCTGCTAACAGTTATCTACGACTGAGCGCAGCGCGCGCTCTGCCAAGGACGTCAGTCACCTGTAATTGTAACGGTTCCCATAGTACTGGCTGCATATACACTGTGTCAGTCGCAGTTTGCTGTTACATTATTTTGGTCTATGTGTTACTATGAGATATTATAGTGTTACAATAACAGTAATTATATATTAGTGAAGTAAAA